>VYZM01009215.1:618463-765968 GCA_013398915.1 Dromas ardeola
GATGAGAAGCTCAACATGAGCTGGCAAGGTGCGCTCGCAGCCCAGAAAGCCAACCATATTCTGGGCTGCATCAGAAGAAGCGTGGCCAGCAGGTCGAGGGAGGGAATTCTGCCCCTCTACTCTGCTCTGGTGAGACACCACCTGGAGTCCTGCGTCCAGCTCTGGAGGCCCCAACATAAGAAGGACATGGATCTGCTGGAGTGAGTCCAGAGTAGGGCCACGAAGATGATATGAGGGCTGGAGCACATCTGCTATGAAGACAGCCTGAGAGAGTTGGGGCTGTCCAGCCTGGAGAAGAGAAGAGAAGGCTCCGAGGAGACCTTATAGCAGCCTTCCAGTACTTAAAGGGGGCCTACAGGAAAGATGGGGAGGGACTCTTCATGAGGGAGTGTAGCGATAGGATGAGGGCTAATGGTTTTAAATTTAAAAAGGGTAGATTTACATTAGATATTAGGAAGAAATTTTTCACCATGAGGGTGGTCAGACACTGGAACAGGTTGCCTAGGGAAGCTGTGGATGCCCCATCCCTGGAAGTGTTCAAGACCAGGCTGGATGGGGCTTTGAGCAACCTGGTCTAGTGGGAGGTGTCCCTGCCCATGGCAGGGGGGTTGGAACTAGATGATCTTTAAGGTCACTTCCAACCCAAACCATTCTATGAATCTATGATTTTCCACTCTCCATTGGAGCTAAGCTCCTGTTAGCGCCTCTCACGTGTTAGGCCTTGGCTGCTACCTCATCATCTCCAGCTGTGATCAGTTCATGTTGCTCCACTTACGCAGGTAGCCCAGGTACTGCTCTAGGGTCTTTTTCCATGACTCACTGTATTTGCCGTTTCACCCACCTGACATGAAGGTCTCCCTTTGTGGCCTATCAAGTAGGTATGTACGCACCTTAACATTTAAGGCCGCTCACAGCTTGTCTGCTCCTGGGAGATGCGTGCTGGCTCTCTGCCAAGTGAAAGCAAGCCTGATGACCCACTCAAAGATTTTTCCAATGGGCAATTTTGCTGCCCTAGTGAACTCTGTAAACATCAGCAGGGCTGCCCGCATTGTTCCCCATCCGAACCCTGTTAAGCCCTCGTTTGCCCCAGTGATTACAGCAATGCGAGGACAGTGAGGTGCTAGCGTGCTGTGGCTGCTGTTTGCTCTGCTGACTGGTGTCATTGCATTGTTTCCCTGGGCTTCCCCGTTTTGTGTCGGGTATCTGCTTTCCGCAGCAGGCAGCAAGCTCACAGCACCAGCTCTTTGTTCTTGGCGTGTGGCATAACCAGCCCAATGGGATCCTGCCTCTTCTCTCCTGGCAGAACAGAAATAAAAATAATAGTGTTAAGGCAATCTAATAGCAACAATAATGTGATCCTTTTAAAATCCTCAGTCAAAGATACCAAAACCAAATCAGGCAAGCCAATCCTAAAATGAGATTGGGAAGGTTAGGAGGACCCTCATGTTTTTGAGGAGCAGCACTCCTCACTTTGATGGTTTCTGCTGTCCTGGCAAGAGGAGGAACAGCAAGCTCATGCAGCTCAAGGCCCCAGTCTTCATTCCCCGGGGGCTGCAAAAACCAGTTTGGCCTTCCTGCTGAGACAGGTGTACAATGGCCACCTTACTCTTACACCGTCCTTACAAGATGCTTCTGAATCCTCTTTCTGTGCCTGCAGGGTGATTCCTCACTATGCCACCAGACTTTGAAGAAAAGATTTTAAAAGGTCCTTTTCTATGCTGTGCTTTATTTGTATTTTATTTGCTATGCTGAAACACCTCTCTTATGAAGAAAGGCTGAGGGATTTGGGTCTGTTTAGTCTGGAAAAGAGATGGCTGAGGGGGGATCTTATCAATGCTTATAAATACTTAAAGGGTGGGTGTCAGAAGGATGGGGCCAGGCTCTTTTCAATGGTGCCTGGCAACAGGAAAAGAAGTAACAGGCACAAACTTGAACATAGGAAGTTCCATCTAAACATGAAGAGGAACATCTTTAGTTTGAGGGTGGCAGAGCCCTGGAACAGGCTGCCCAGAGAGGTGGTGGAGTCTCCATCTCTGGAGACATTCAAAACCCACCTGAATGTGATCCTGTGCAACCTGCTCTAGGTGAACCTGCTTTGGCAGGGGGGTTGGACTAGGTAATCTCCAGAGGTCCCTTCCAATCCCTACCATTCTATGATTCTGTGATTCTGTGATTTGTTGCATGCACTTGGTTTTAATTCTTGCATTCAGAGCCCCATCCAGTTCAAACCTTTCCCTGCAGCTCCCATTCTCTTCCTCTGGTACCCTGGTACACATCCTTCTCCCCTTTGGCAGCAGTGGTTCTCAGCAGCTTTCCCACTAGCCTGTGTATTATCCTGCAGACATCTCACACTGTTGGCAGGATGAGCATGTGGTCATGTAACGGGCAAACGCAGGCCACATAACAAGTCCTCCTTCATGCATCTTGGATAGCATGAGACAGGAGGGGCGGTGGGAGAAGGCTGCACCTGGAGAGCAGGTACCACTCACTGGGTGCCACACACCTCGCACGCAGCACCCTGGGCTGGTTGCCTTCCTCCGTGCCACCGGCAGGCAACTGCAGGCTCCTCAGCTGCAGCTGGCGTGTGGGCTCGGCCAGGGAGGGCTGGTTGAAATGCAGGTGCTGAAGCAGAACAGGGACTATAAGTGGAAGTGAAATGACTCACTCTGCACAGGGGCTTTTGTAGATGTGGTCTTGCCACCCCTATTTCTGCAGCTACCCACAGCAACACCAGGCTATTCATGGCCTCCAAACTGTCTATTAAACTTAACTTTGCTCAGGTTCCTCTCTCTTACCAAAAGAGTCATAAGGTCAGTTGTGAGTGTCTAAGATGAGGACAAATACTTCATCAGAATTATTTGGGGCAGTACCTGAAAACTCATTTACAACCAGTCTTGGGGACTACGTGTCTCTCTGAAAATTGGTAGCACTCCAGCATCTCTTTTCAAGCAGAATTAACCTTCAGTATAAACACTCCTATTCTCAAACAGAATATTGAAAGTACTTTTTCTTTCCCCCTTTTCTCTCTGTAATAGGCTTCATCTTTAATTTGAACATCTGGCCAGGCTTATGCCCAAACTCTGTAAGCCAGAATGCTTATCTATAAAGATGCGAGGCCCTGTGGGGTGGGTGAAGCACTGTCTGTCTGTTCTGATATTCAGTCGCCTTCAGCTGTGCACTGACAGAGTATCCAAGCCTACAGGTGCCGAGCATGTGGCTTGTTTCTGATTCTGACAAGAAGCATCCTACTTTGAGGAAGGAAGCCTGGGCTCAAAATATTCCCCCTGAGGATTAGTGCAACGGCTCTTTCTTAAAGAAAATGGCTTTAAAATAAAAAGTGATTACAAGGTGCGGTGCAAATGGATTGTGTATGTGCCAGCAGCTCCGGTGCTTGAATGAATTTGTGTCAATGGCTTTGAGAATGGGATACATGTTAGCAAGGGCAGTGTGGAGGTATATATGCATCAGTGATTGCATGTATAACTGGTTATGCTTCAGTGCCGCTCGGATATGAACCAGTGGGTCTGTAAAAAAGCATTAGGTCTATACCACTGCATTTGCTGAGAACAGGGGATAGGTTTTAAAAGAGAGCTTGCAAAGAGCCTGAATTTTATTAGAAAGTCTGAAGTGAATCATGCTCTTCTCAGGGCTTGCAACAGGGACTTGGCAACAGAAGAGAAACAGATCTGCAGAGATGTTGCAGCTGAGCTGTGCGCAGATGGTAAACTAAAAGCCCAAGTATAAACAGCATCTTTTACAACGTACACAGTAGGCTGGATTCTCAGCTAGTGATTAGACAAAAGTGCTTGTAAGAAAACATACAGGCTGGAGAAACCCACCATTATGTGTCGTGTAAGGCCAAAGAACGAATACCATTTCAAAGGCAGCCAGAGACCAGCCAACAAGACATTCAGCCAAGCAATCTGGTTTTGCCTTGGGCCATCTTCATTTCAAACCCAACAATCATTCCCTGTCAAATGAATACTTCCTTTTTAGACGGAATTAATCTCTTTACCCCATCGAGTCATGGCTGATTCTGTGGATAAACACGGGAAGTCTGCACACGAGCCCGAGTCCCTGGGATGCAGCCTCGTACAGCTCCTGATTCATTTGTACACAAGGTCTGTCTCCTTCAGGCACAGGGGAATACTAATGCCCTGCAGAGCGCTGCTGTGCAGCGCCTTCACGGCTGTTCGCAGCTTTGCTCTGGGTTGCGAGAAGCTGCACAGTCCTCAGAGCCCCCCTGCTTTGCAACGAAAAACACAGGTACTGCATGAGTGGCTACTAATTATGGGTGGCTGCTAATGATGGAGGGAACTACAGCCCCCTCGTTCTCTGTTGGTAAAACCATGCCTGGCAGGGTAGGAGCCATTCCGGAAGAGTGGGATGCAAGCAAGCAAATTCCCACCGTTTTATGTACAGGCAGTGCTTTGCATCTCTCTGTGAAGCAGGGACGGAAGGTGTCCGGGTTGTTCTGCAGCAAGCTGCAGAGTGGACGGGACCAAACTGCTTTTCTCTAGTCTCAGAGGATCTCTGAGGAGAAGGGGTCTGAGGTTCAGCTGGCACAGCTTGCTGCCAGCGTTACATATATCAGACGCAGGAAATTAGTCCTTGGCATCAGGGAGAACAGAGAAAGAGGAAGACACATGTGGATTTATAAGGTTTGCGTATTTCCTTCCCTTAAAATCGTCTTTGAATTGGCCAATACTGTGAGTCTAAGAGGGGAAGGATTTCTGTGCTGACAGGGCCAGAACATTGAGGAGTTCAAGTGATACAGTGATGAGTGCTGTAATTGTCAATATGAAATGCCTAACTTTGAAAAAAAATACTCTTTCAAAATTGCTTTGATAAGGAGGAAAGACTTCAAAAAAAAGAGAAAAGAATTGCTGTATTTTTTCTGTTTAAATTCCAAGCTAAAAAAAAAAAACACCCAAAACCAAAAACAAAAAACCCCAAAAAACATACGATCAAACAACTTACAACTCACAGTTAGTGTCTGTTTAATAACACAGTATAAAATAGGTAGAATGCAAAGCACGATTTAAAATTGCAGACTTTGACAAGTCTAATTTGACAGAAGTGCTTTCATGACACTGTAAGTGGAATCGCCTTTTATTTGCCAAAAGCTGTAATTTACTAGCAGATTAATCATATCCAAAGAATAACGGTTAGAGTGAACAGCAATGAAAGTGCAGTGGTTGCTGGGGCTTGTGGGGCAAGGGGAGACTCTTTTAATTTATATTAGGGACAAAAATGTGTATGAAAAGGTATGTTTTTAAAGTAGTCTGCTTTTTTTCAGGACTAATTATTTTTACGAATTCCGAATCTTATGACTTCGAAGTGAAAAAGTCCGCTTTAGTAAACTGAATTAATTTCCCTGATGACCAGTTGCCCTCCCGTGGTTGAAGTGAGAAATGCAGGCAATTTAAATTCTCCAGCAGAAGTTACACTTGGACAAGCCAAAGGGAAACTATTCTGCCAGAGGCACCACGTAATCTGGGAAGCAGATTCCTCTGTAGCTTGGTTATTTTGCGCCCTGGTAGGGGTCCCTCACAGCTGACTATTACAGAGGTGACTGCACTCCAAAACTCGGTATTTTGCAAGAAAAGATTGCTCCCTCCTCAATGGGTGCCAGAAAGTGCAGCACGCAGGGATGTGTCTTCCTAGACGTTAACTTTGGCACTTCTGAACTCTAAGCTTTTGTGATCTGTTGAGCGTTAGCAAGTATGGGAGCATGTACCCTCATGAGCTGGATGTCTATCTGACCTTTAGAATGGGAAATTTGCTGCAACAAATCATCAAGATTTACCATCCTGTGTTTCCAAGAATTTCTCCCATTTTTAAAATCCTCATATAAAAAAAATTTCAAAAGGTCTTCCACAGACATCTCTGTATTGAGAGGAGACCATGACTGTTGCCATGGCCTACCTCATTTGAGGCAGATAAGACAGAAAATGCCAAATGAGTTTCAAAAAAAACATCCCAGTCACTAAGGAGCTCTCGCTTGCGCTGCTGAGACCTGTTCAGTACCTTGGCTTGCCTGGGCTATCAACATCCATAGTGTCATTTTGTGGAACTTGGTGGAGCTACGACTTAACCCAATTTTACAGTCCTCTTCGTGCCTTTTGCAGTCATCTTTCTTTTTAAACATGTGTAGATATGGATGAAAACCTGAAGAACTTGACCTTACTCCTGAAGCTTCCATACTAGACACCAAAATCTTTCATCTTCTTCTTACACAGAAGCATTCTGCTTCTTCCAGTGCGCTCTCTCTCTCCTTGGAGATAAAGGCATCTTGTTTGTGCCTTTTGCAGGAGAGACCTTACCTGGAATCACAACCTCTCATTCAGAGGGCAACAAGAATATCCACCGTTCCTCCAGGAACGAAGTAGGGGCTTATTTCTAAAGACAGCCTACAATAGGTTCCACTTACAACCTTCTTTTGATCTACTACTTCAAGATTGAAGTGATCTTCTAGATTTTTGTCCTGCCTTGTACTGTCAGGTTATTAAATGCCAAAGCACCATGAGATCCCTCCCCTCCCAGAAGATCTGAGCTTTTTTGCATAATCTTTCCATAATAGTGTTTCTGAGGTTAGGCTGCCTGGATGAGTATATGCATTTTTCTGCCTAGTAGGAAGAAGGAGCCAGAGCACTGTTAACAAGACTATTTTCCTCCTAAGTTCATAACTTGAATGCGAAGTTGCATGGATCTGCCCTTGTCTTTCAAAAAGGAAGAACAGAATTGGCTACAGAGAAACGTGGGCACATCTGAGCAGATCTCATACGTGATTCCCTCCTGGCATCCATGTTGACCTGGACCGGCTCTGTCTGCGATACAAGACTAAATAAGTGTTTTTAAACACTCATGTGTTTCTGACAATTCTTTTAACTGTCTGTTACCTTGGATTGAGAGGAATGAACATTACCCAGCAATGGGGAAAACTTCCCTGTTGATCTGCATTGCAGGTGTGCCGGGACAGTTGCTGTTGCTTAGGCAGTATTAATTCCACAACCCACAGCCTCGGAGACTGGTGAGAAGTCACCCCTTTCAGTCCAGTTAACAGAAACACTTTAGGAAAACCCAAGGAAGGAGAACCCAGTTCAAGGTCTGCCAAAATAAACGAAAGCACTCAGAAGCTGGCACTGGCAGGCTGGATATTTTCTCAGGGAAATGTGTGCAACACTGGCACAATTTACGTTGAGGAGCAAGGCAAGCGGAACAAACAATCCTATGACACTAATACTTCCTACATAAGCTCAGATCCACAAAAGTGTTTAGAGGCTTAACCCCCCCCATTTCATTTATGAAGGCATCCAAGTACCTCCTTGCTACATAGGGCTGGTTTTAAGTCTTGCACTGAAAGAAGTCTTTTTTCCACCTTCGCCTCCCTGCTCTTTCTCACCCAGGTGCATGTTTCAATGCCCACATGGGCAGTGAGGTGCTCAAATGCGCCTCCACATCACCTATTTATTCACATAAAGCTGCAGTGAAATGCATGTAGGAATTAAATCCTTGAGGTCTGCTGATGACTTGCAACAGGTCATGTGCCTTTCTTCCACTTGGTGTCTCTCTTTAGTCTCAAATCTGGGGCTGGATCTCCAGTAGTGCTCTCCTAGGGACGATTGTTTGTTATTTGCACGATAGAAATACCTCAAAGCTTCAGTGGGGCACCGCGACTCCACAGTGATTGGCAACGTAGAGAACTCACAAAATGTGAGACTCTCTTTCCCTCCCCTCCCAGCTGTATAGCTTTGCTGTATGCTCCCCATCAGTTTTAAATAAGTTTAGGAAATTCAAACATTTAATTTTGCTTGCTGCTTCTTTTTTTTTCTTTTTCATGAAAGTAATGTATTTGTTGTCCATCTTGACCTAATTCATGTTACAGAGAGCTAGGACTGGTTTGACTCACCCTCTAACAAGTGACAGGCAGGCAAGTGAAACACAAAGTGTTACTTTACTAAACGCACAAATTAGCACTTTTAAAAGGGATTATTTCAAAACAATACCAAATAAAAGAACAGTGCACAAACAGAGAAGATGGGGAAGAATTTAAAAAACCTTATACAATACTTCTAATCCTTCTTCATATTGTAGTGGAATTTGTTTTTTTTGCGGGGAGCGGGGGGGAGGGAGTGGTGATTTAAGCCTTTTTGCACCAGAACCCAACTTCTTTATGGTACATAAGACTGACTTGGTAGGGAAATCCATGCTTGGCTCCCTTTTTGATTTCTGTATAGTGCAAGCCAGTTTTTCAATGACAAAAGCTACACTGAAACTCTCTGCTTTGAAAGACTTCAGATATTTGCTGCTACACATGGAAAACACTGTGGCTTACAGCATAAATGCCTTAATGTGCTTGATTCGCTCCTATTTCTGGGCCTTTTCTGTTTTGCCAGTTCGTCTGAGATTAAATCTCTAAGAGAAAGTGGTCCAAATCTAATGTGTTTGGCAGTCCCCTCAAATAAAAGCTCCTTTCTCCAAAGACCTCTTGGTGTCTTGCTTAATTCTGATCTGGAGACCCAGAGACTAGACTTTCAGCTAGTATAAATGAGGGAAGCATACCACATAACAGCAGCTGAGGATCTGGAAAATAGTATCTACCAATAACTTCTTACTTCATGTGGGTTCTACCCAAATAATTCACTAGCCCTCCTGTGGGAGAACAAAGCACTGTATATTTCCTTTTACGAGCTGTTTTGCACATAAATGCTCTTTGCAGTCCTAGTACATCTCCACTGAAACCAGTGAGAGCAAGTTTGCAAAATCTGTGTGCAGCTTATTTTTAAA
Source organism: Dromas ardeola (assembly GCA_013398915.1). NCBI lineage: Eukaryota > Metazoa > Chordata > Aves > Charadriiformes > Dromadidae > Dromas > Dromas ardeola. Next base: position 627,254 of record VYZM01009215.1, read on the forward strand.
TCCTTTCAAAATCACAGAGGAATGTTCATCAGATTGCCGATCCCCGATGCAAAATAACTGCCAAGCGTGCCAGCGTTTTCTTAGAGCAGATGCTGAGATAACATTTCATCCTTTTGCTGTGCCTGCCTGGGATGTGCGGGACATCCTGGACTTTCAAGGCTGTGGGGTACCGAGTTTGGACGAGGATGGACATGCCATCTAGCGGCTGCTCGTCCTGATTGCTTGGACAATCTTATCCCAAATTCTTAACAACGTCCTCATTTCTCTCTGGAAAGTGGAAAACTAAGCAACGCAGAGTCTTATCTGAAAATCTGAAGCTGTCCATCTGTTCTGTATGGCACCAAGCTGGAATGTCTCTATATCAGGAGCCGTCTGCTTAGCAGGATTTGCCACAACTGGTGTTTCTAATAGTCGACCAATTGAGGGTTTGTCCAGCGTCACTTGCACTGGCCCAAGAAAAGGGACTTCTGCCATTTGTTGTGGGTGAAGGTTTCCCTCTGCCCAAGCTTTTCTCCCTCTCCCACTTGCGAGACTTTCCCCCCCACGCCTCACTCCTCCCCCTTTGGGATGCCCTCAGCAGCTCCTTTCAGTCCCTGGCTCAGGGGTGCCACAGGGGTGGCAGCGCTGCAGAGGAGGCTCTGGAGCAGCTATAAACAGCTCTTTAACTCTCCTCCTCGTGCCAAAAACCGACTAAGGCTGCTATGAAAGGGATGTTAGATGTGGGAAAGCAATTTGCAACCCTCAGGATCCTGCTTGCCACCAGCAGAGTTTCCCCAGTGAGAAGAAGGCAGAGAGGCATACTCCATGCTGTCTCTAGACACCCTCCACCGAGCCAGCACTGAGCGATCCCATACATCAGGCCAATATCAAATGCAACCGCAGAGGAGGCTTTCCCTTATCTTTCAGGACAATTACCAAGCTATACATCACTTGAGCAGTCTGGGAACTATGGGAGATTGTGGTTTCTGGTAAAACGGGAAAATCTTTTCATGGTTAGCACTGGCAATGAAATTTGTATCCCACCTCCATCTGGGCTGAGCCACGGGTGATCGTTCTCTGAGAGATGAGCTTCTCTCGATGTCAAAGGGCAAATAAATAAATAACTATGTGTGAATGTGCGTTTCAAGGAAAAATCATACTTTTTTCCCTTCTTCCCTCCTGCCCTTCATTTTGCCTTGGAGAAGTTACGGGTTTCCTCAGGTCCTCTGAGAGGTTGAAAACTGTCCAAAATGTGCTTCAGGAAAGTGATCGCTCAAAGTGAATCAGTTTCCAGAGTCTGCTCACCATCTGTGCGCCTTTAGGAGATTGTCACACTTTTGGCTGGCTTCATCCATCTCTCTAATTCCTTGGTTACAGTCAAAACAGTTTTAAAAGGGTTCGGTTCCCACAGTGGGAAAGTAACTGGGACGCCGCCTGCTAGCATCACTTCACCCAAGAGCAGCTGATGCCTCATGGAAAACTTTGAAAAGCAAATTTCTCTTCTGAGTCAGTTCTGCTGATGTAGCTTCCATTCGGAGAATTTCTTTGCTCCTTTCTGCTTCTGTATTTGTAAGGCCGTTTGTATGAGAATGGGATCCTGCTTTCCTGGAAGGATGCACTGCTTCTGGTGAAGTCACAAGCATCTGTGGCATTGGTTCACCCACCCTGAACAATTTGGACTGGTTGATTTTTCAGGCAGAAGGAGTCTGATATGATGAGCCATGGCTTTCTGGTCTGGCATGTTTTGAATTATTATTCCGCCTCTGTTACATTTTTCACAGAAGTGCCCCAAGCCACTGACAGACTCTGTTTAGCAATAAAGAAATAATCGTCTCCGCAGCAGCTAATGGGAATGCCAACAAAGATGCTATGTGGTTGAGTCATCTTCATGTTGCAATAGTGCTGCCCAGCTAGCCACCCTACGAGATTTAACAGGCCCAGACTTTTCAGCTGGAATAATTCATCTCTTGCAGTCTCTCTCAATAAGCTTCAGTAACGAGAAGGGTGAAAAAAGAGCCCCTTTCATTGCAGAAGACAACTGATGGTCTCACCACCTAAGGTGCTGACTGTCCCAATATGTATCTTCATTAAATGTGGCAGTCAGTGAGGAGGCTTGGGAAAAAAACAGTCCTTTCATTGTCTGAGAGCTTGGAGAACGATCCCATAGCACCCAGCCATCTGTTGCAGACAGCTCAGACTGTTGGCCAATAGCTGGATTTCTAGTGGCAGCCAAAAGAGCCCTGGTAAGTCCAGCTCAGCTGCCACTGTTTCACAAAGTCTCTCACATAGTTTGGTCTGTGTTGGAGACTGGATGGATGACGCTTGAGGCCTGATTTTGAACACTTGTGTCACGTTGCTGGAAATCTCTGCGTTTCTTTGTGGGTCAGCATGCTGGTCTTGGGCACTGGGCAGTTTTGGCACTCTACCACAGATACCATAAGGTATGGATTCACCCATCCCACGTGCCTGACCCAGCCATTGGGTGGGATTAGAGAGACAGAGAGAAAGGCAGAGTACACTATTGTGGGTCAATGTCTTTTGCTTCTCTGAGGTGCTCTAGAAAGCTTCAGAGGACCAAAGGCTGCTGGTTTCCCTGGTCCTCCTTGAAGGAATAAAAATGAATGCTGCTCTGCTGGCTTGTTTGTTTTCTTTCATAGAGCTTATGGATCTGCCAGGGTAGAGAGGGACTTAAAAATTGATAACCTTTATGGTTTTAGGTTCTGTGGTCAGCCAACAGAAAGCTAGAGACTGGAAAGCCCAAAAGAGCCAGCAGAGATTCAGAAAATCTCTGGAAATAAAATGGAGATTTTTGGTCACTTGGAAGATTTGGACAAGGGAAGCGTGTGGGGGATGCTGTAGCTGTTTGGCTTCCCGGAGCTGCTTTCCTCTGAACATGGAGCCATTAAGAGCTACTCTTATTCAGGTCTTCAGTTCTGGCTACTTTTTCACATTCAGCACAATATGAAATGTCAAGACTACAGTTTTGAGTCCCAGAGCCCAAGCGTGGGAATCTCGGCTTGATGTAAACTATGGGCCTTTACGTATTACCACAAACCAAACTAAGACACTTTGGCCACGCATCAACCATTCAGGTGCCACTGAAGGTACAGAGTTGGCTTGTATTGCTGTATCCTGATCAGTGTAACACAGAAAACATTGGCCTGCATGAAATCAAATTTGGCTGTGACTGTCAGTAACGGGACATACGGTTAGCAGAGCGAACAGGTTTCAGAGAGACCCAGGGAAGGGAACATACTGCAAGGGTTTCAAGGTGCTAAAATGCACCAGAAATCAAGGAACCCAACATCATAAAGAGCTGGGAAAAGGCAGATCTCAAAGATGTAACAGGATACACAAAGCAAAGGGGGAAGGATATGCAGCTGTCCAGAGGAACTGGTGAAGAAAGGACAAATGGGTCTGCTGATAGCTAGACTTTTCCAACTTGAGATATCAAGATAGAAACTGCAAGGAAGAGGAAAGAGAATGAAGTAAAATGAAAGATGCCAACTGAGTGCTCGAAAATGGGTGATGAAATTACAAGTCAGAGATTCCTAAAGAAATTCCATTTGCAGAAAGCAATCAGGTTCATTGCTGCTGCTGCAAATAAAATTTACCTGCCCCAGTATTTAGATATATCTATTTTTTGAATGCACAGCGGCACATGTACCCACTGAGTGTTCCGAGAGCAATGAGCTAAATTCTGTCCTCTTTTCCACCAGCACAAAAAAATTACTTAATTGACAGAAATCAGTGACTGCTATTATCCCAGGTTCTCTAAAGGATCTGGGCATCTGCCTCCTATTTAGGAACCTTTCATTGACATTAATGGGAAGTATGTGTCTAAAGAGGAGTTCGTTATCTGAATAATGCTGGGGAATCAAGGCCTGGACCAGAAAGAGAGAGGAAGCAGGAGTTCAAAGTTCCATTTACTATGAATGAACGATTCCACCATATTACTTGCCTACTCTCTAGAGGGATACTTGCATCCACGCTGCTGATGAGCAGCAGCAGCTCTCAGCTGCTTCCATGTTGTGAACAGAAATAGGTGTCTCCACGGCTTTTCTTGCCCTTTCTCATCTTTACACCTCTCACTGCAACATGAAAACTGTTTGACTTTGCTCCATTGGACCATCTGTATGTGCTAGATCCATCCTAGCAGGGCAGAGTTGCTGTTGTCTCACGCTAAGTTCAGCGAGGATCTCTGCATCCTGCTCAGGAGTGAATTGTCCAGATTAACTGGGGCTTTCCTCACTCACCTCTCCTGTGGCATTATTTATAGATTGGCTTTTCAGATGTGAGATCCAAAAGCAGCTACCAAGCTGTGTCCAGATCTCAGACCCTTATGTCACCAATTAGTAACTGAGGCCACTACCCAGAGTGCTGGACACAACTGAAAGGAGAGGCAGCATGATGTGTCCTGTGGTTGAACACACCACCGTGCTCAAGACAGACTGACTCCTTTCTAAGCAGCAGCAGCAGGCACCTGGCCCTTTCTGCTCTAAGGGTGACTCTGTGACCAGGATCACGGAAGGGGCTGCTTTCCCGTGGCCTCGAGGGACAGCCTACTTCATCCTGGCAGTGTAGAGGTCCCAGTAGACATTTATAGCACTGCTCCCCACAAGGGATTTATGGCTTGGCTCTGCACTGTGGCAAGCTGCTAAATACTCAGAGTATGGTACAGATTGGTTGGAGGAGAGGCACGAAGCCAGAGCTCCATGAGCAACATGCAGGAGGTCCTGCTGACTTATGATGTGTGTGGCAAAATGATGGCTGAGGAGGCTGCTACCATAAATGTGGGTATCACATGTGTTGCTCTAGTAGATGCAGCATCATGTAAACATTAATGCTAGGGCTCTTAAAATGGTATTCTGTAAGCATAGGGTTGTTTCCTGTGCCAAAGAGGCCATCTCTTTTCTCCATTACCAGAAGAAGCGAGTACATCCCTCCATTCCTATTTCACTTTGCCCTGATGTGCACTAAGATAAAACCAAAAAAATAGTGAAGAGGGAAGTAGTAAAGAAGAAAAATATATGTTTGCACTTCCAGCATTTGAGCGGTTTGGACATTGCAGCCTCACTTGTACCTTGAAGCACACTTTGGACCATAGCTGAAGGCCAGCCACTTTTGGAATGTTTGCAAATGGCTACCGGTCCATTGGGCTGAGGAGGGAATGTCGGTGTGTAGCGTTAGCCACCTAAATACCTCCCTAAATTCCCTCTGCTAGCCTGGGGATTGGTGTGCCACAGCAGCATGAACCCAAAGCCTAGCAGGGCTTGGGTGTGCCTCGGCTTTCCAGCACCTGGTTTCCATGTGAGCTGAGGGGCTCCGGTGACGGAGGGGAAGGCGCTGTTTAAAATCCTGTTGAGAGCTGTGTGTTACTGGAGGTCATCACTGCTGATGGCTCTTGCCTGTGTGAGAGGAGCGGCTTGGTTTTCATCCAAGCCTTAGACTCAACAGTGCTGAACCCATCACCACATCTGCTTGTACATCCGCACAGCCCCTCGCTGGCAGGCTCGGTGGAGAGGATAGTGCTGAAATATGGCGCAAAGGCTGATGACACAGTGTCTTCTGTGGAGATAAAGGGAGGCTGATCCCTTTCATCACTGCTTAAGCAATTGTTTCAGATGTCTTTGCCTTGCTTTTGTTCTGGTGGGGGTGGAAGCCGGGGGCCTGGCAGCTGCAGGACAACCTTTGCCAGAAGGTACAGCTGTCTGTGGGGGTGCAAGCGGTTCCTGCTCCCGGTTCGCTGGAGGGCAACCCCACATCAGGGCATCTCCATTTGCCTTGGCCATATTAGAAATGCCTGGTGCACGGGGACCTCTCCACTCCTGTCTATTGGGATGTCTTGTGAAAAGAAGGGCTCTTCAGAAAGGTTTCTCCTTCTGGCTTAAGAGCAAAATGCAACACAAACCAGCGCCGCTCACTCCCATCGGACCCCCACTGTGGTCTTTCTCCTAAGCGGAGGCCCAGCCCCGCTGTTCCCCTGCATGCAGTATGGCAGCCAGGAGCGTGGCTGCAGAACATCAAAGTTAATTAGCATCCAAAAGCAAATAAATCAATCAATACATTCCCAGCCCCCTTAGAAAATCTCATTATTGGGAACCGACCCAGGCAGGGACTCCCAGGAAGAACTACAGAGAAAGAGATTCTCCAAAGCTGTAATTTTTAAGGTTGTACCACTTGGAGAATAATTATAACCAGCAAAACAATGTTCACATCTCACATTAATATAAAGTAATGACTGCATGCCTGTAGCCAGCTAACCACAGAACTGAGAAGAGACTGTCAACTCTTCTGTCCTGCCATAATACAAAGCATCTTGGAAATGCTAACAGCCGCAGCATGCCAGCCTCTTGTCATCCCTCCTTCTTAAAGACACAGACCGAGGGCTGCTTCGGCCTCCAAGTGCCGTTTGTGCAGGAGATGTCGTCACTGATGAGTTTCCTTTCTGTCTAAACTAAAAATGAAAACTAATATGTTTATAATTTTCAGTGAAGAACAATTTTAAGATCATTTCAGACATTTGAAAATGCTTTTGTTTCGTGAAAATACTGCTTCCAGTTTTGGAAATATGTCAAATTTCAAAATTCCATTTTGACTTCCTTCCTTTCTACATTATATTTGCTATCCTTTTTACCCTAGTTCCAAGCGTGTCTCTAGGATGTGTTTATGGTGATGTGCAATGAAATAGTGGAAACAAGAACATACAAATAAATGAAATGAAATAAGATAACACAAAAGAAATCAGGACGACGTTTTTGAAACTCCAGCACAATTCCTGTAGCTGGAAAAAAATCCAATATGAAGTATTTTTCTGTGGGAATTTCCACCAAAATTGATGCAATTTCAACTCTTTTCTCCGAAGTTATTGGAAAGTTTTTCAAACATCCAATCAAAAATATTCTGAGATGAGCCTCAACAGAAGAGTCTTCATGGAAATTTAGATCAGGGTCAGACCTTAGCTTGAAAGGCATTTGGGTCTAGTGCAGCCAGACCATAAGATGTCGTGTTTATGACTCTTTAGTCTGATATTTGCAAAAAAGAAAAAGAAAAAAAAGAACAGCTTGCAGAGTTAAATAATAAAACAATGAGAGTTAAAATCAGAAATCGGGGAATGTGAAATCATCTCCCTTTAGACTGAGATAAAAAAGTGAATAAAATATGTCAAGACCGTTCTGGAGATGGGGATCCAGAAAGGACAATTTATTGCTGGTAACATATATGAAAGGGATTGTTACAAGATCATCTGCCATCAGATGGAGACTTCTCCAAGTCAGTTTGAGCACGAACATGGGTATGGTTTAGAAGCAGTCCTTACTCTTGGTAGTGGAGGAGTTTCAAGTTACCATCTTTACCTGTCAGAGTAATTAGCTGTCTTTAGTCAAAGTAGTCAGGAGGTCACACTATTTTGTCAGCAAATTCTTTGGACACCAGCCCTGCCTTGGCTTGTTTTGACTCTCTGGAGATCTTTCAGAGCTGGTGTGGTCTGCTTATGCTTCAACACCCAAGTTCTCATACAGGGTTTTGGAAGGTTCTCTATTGTTGTCCCTCTTGTCTGTTGTGCTTTTAAGGCTATCAGGAGGATTAGTAAGACAGTTGCTTAGCGGCTGTTGATGGCTGTTGATATTTTAACTGAACAACAAAAGAAAGGAAAAGTCAAAGGGATGTTAAGAGCAGAGATGATGGCAAGATCCATGAAGTCAGCAGAGCCCACAAGGATTCGCGAAAGATTAGAGCACCTTCACTGTGGTTTTAATGGACTGGAGTACATCTAGTGGCAAAATTATATCAACAGCAGGGGTGCCAGGTTTTGCAAATAATGTTCTGCAAGACCACCAAATCAGCAATGATGGGCACAGAAGAAAATGAATTCATCGTCAGCCAAGAGTGTGGCATGGGAGCCAGATACGGAGGGAAGAGGAGCCTCTTCTAAGATTACTTGGAAACCTGAAAGTGTCCTTTCTTCCCCAGGAGATTAAATGCTGAATGGACACCTGCTTTACCTAGAACCATAGAATCATAGAATGTGTTGGGTTGGAAGGGACCTTGACAGGTCATCTAGTCCAACCCCCCTGCAGTAAGCAGGGGCATCTTTAACTAGAGCAGGTTGCTCGGAGCCTCATCAAGCCTGGCCTTGAATGTCTCCAGGGATGGGGGCATCTTCCACCTCTCTGGGCAACCTGTTCCAGTGTCTTGCCTCCTGGTCAGGAGCAGCTGGGATCTCCTTGTGTGCCTCTTGCTATCTAGGGACATGAGCCCTGGCCTGAGGGGAGGCCAGCCAGCATCTTCAGCTGCGTGGATGGGAGTGTCCCATTTGGCAGTCACTGAGGACATTCTTTGGCTCATCTGCAGAGCTTAACACCAGAGGCATTCATGCCGCACCAGGGGGAGAGACTGTGGGGACAAGGCAACATCTCCACCTCACTTCAGTCCCTCCGCACCCTCCAAAAAGCCCAAATTTGCCTCATGACCCTGTGCAAAGCTGTCACCACCCAGCACAGGGAGACAACAGCCCACTCCTGTGCTGCTCTGCTGACATCCCTTGAGAGACAGAGGGGAGGGACCCGAAGGGGAAAAAGTGGCCTGAGAAATTGTACTCTCACTCTGTGTCGGTGGGAGGCCACCCCTGGAGGTCTGTCAGCAGCTGACATATTTAGGATAATCTGTATGCTTCTGCAATCCGGTCCAGGGTCAAAAAGCAAAATACAGAAGGTGTCATCAGCTCCCGGTTGGAGCCTCACCTTCTTTGCTGGGGATGATCGCAGTGAAGCGGGGACTCTGGCCCTAATTAGCAGGATGAAGCAGCCAGTTGCTTTGCAGAAAACAGTGGAGTTTCTGGGTGTCCTGTGCTTTCACGGCGCTAGGCAATAGGCAGTGAATCTCATTTATCTTCCAAGAATCTCAGAAAGCCTGGCAACTGCCCCAACACCATCTCGCTCCAACTGAGAACTAAGGAATTTTGCCGCAAGACCCATCCGAAACCCGCTTGAGCTTTCCAAGCCCGCTGCTCCCTTGGGGCAGGGGAGGCGGGGAGAGAGGCTTGTGTTGATTAATATTAGAAGAAACTCCCCTGAAAGAATGATAGATCATGGCTTGGTGACTCCAGAATCTTTTCTTGTTTCTTTCTTTGATGGGAGGAGGGGGAACTAGAAACAAAAGGCCTAGGAATGGGGGAATGGAGGGAGGGGTGTGTTTTGAAATCTGCTTCCTTTTGGCCACGCTTGAACTTCCAAGAGCCTGGCTTTGACTGACATCCCTAGGAAATGGGAGAGAAAACTCCATGCTGAGCCGGCTTTCTGCCCAGCGGAGGAAGGAGGAGGCATCTGGCTCCAAGGAGCTGAAATAGGTGCCTTTAATGTGTCTGTCATCCAGCATCACAGAGGTGCACTCAGGTTTTTCAGCTGGAACACTCTATTCCTGCAGTCTTCCAGGGCCTCTTCATCCCCCTCTGGGGTCCGGTTACATGGGCACTGCATCCGCGCTCACCTGGATGGCTCCAGGTGAAGCAGTGGAGGAAGCTGGGACATGGACCCACCACATGTGTTCATAGATAGCGGGAAGGGAATAGAGCCGCCTTTGCAAAACCTGGCTTTGCCCGTCCCTGCAATCCTCTCTGCTGGTGCAGGGGAGGTGGCAGAGAACTGGGACTGTCACCCAGAGCACATCAGTTTTGGGGCCAGGGAGGAAGTGTGTTAATGAGAGTATCACCCATGCCATGCAGCTGCACCCCTGCCTGCAGCCCCAGGGGGCCAAACTCTGATGCATATGTGGGGCATATGACAGAACAGAGCATCACAGGAAAAAATGGGAAAACAGCCCTGAGAAAGGAGATCGTGTTGCATGGAGCTGGGATGGGAAGGTGGGAAGGGAGTCAGGGAGAGGTCAGGGGAAAAGTTTAAGTGTCAGCATCATCTAGAGCTTGCAAACTGCTGGAGAGACTACAGAGGCATTTGCAGGATGGTTGTGCCAGGGTGGATGTTAAGAACAACGTCTGGGAGCATTGTACTTCTGTCTCCAGGGTGGACACTCACGGAAAACCCACCTGACATTTGCAAGAAGGTCCACAGCTCTAAAAACACCTTTTGCCTTCTAATGCCCCTCACATCCATCACCCTGGACACATCACTGACATTGTGACTTATGGCCAAGCCAAGTGCTTATTGTTGTTATCTGTGTTAGATCTTTTGTGTTGGATACAAGCTAAGGACACAAGCTCTTGACCAACAGCTAGGAGCCTCTAAAAGGTTCTTGCCTCTGGTCTACAGTTTTCCATATCCAAGCACAAGAATTTCTCAGCAGATGACTTTCGAGGTTCCTCCCGACGGAACTCAAAGTTTGCTGCCTTTTACTGCATGTTAAAATGTTCAGTTGTTTGCATTAGGTTTTGCTAACTAGCTGTTTTTTCTGAAAGGAGGAAGAGAGGAGTTCCCATGTTTCTTTTACCACTGAGTTCTCATTCCGTTATTTTATACTCATCGCTAGGATATAGGAGGTCGGGCAACGGATCTGTCTACCCACAAGTTTGATGATGTGCCTGTTTCTGCGGGTAGGTGCTTTCCTTATGCTCAGCCTAAGCACTCTTCACACAACCGTTAACACAGAACATGGTCAAACTCAACTTCATAGAAAGTGAAGGAAAGTCAAGCAGACCAGACCTGCTAGAAGAAGAACAAGGACAGTGTAAATGCTACTGCAGTGCAGTTTGGGATCTTACTCACCTTTCTCAAGTCACAGAGGTGTTTTCTTTACATCCTCCTGCCAATGTAGTTTTGCTGAACTTGCATTTTGTCATGGCAGTCGCATGACACATTGTCACTATCATGAATGACGTCAGGGTGGCTTAAGGAAGACTGTGGTCTCTGCCTGTCACTTGAAACTCAGGCTTTCTTTAAGTTAGGGAACTGTTGGTGCCAAATTAAAGGAATGAAGTGGCTAATGGCACAAGATGGTGATACCGATAGTCTCCTTTGTACAGACGGGCTGCTGAAGTCCATAACGTGTTGGACAAAGTCCTCTGTTATAGATTTCATTTGCAAGCGGTCAACTGTCATTTGTGCAGCTGTTTAGGACTGGTGCTGGTGTCCCTGGACTGACTGATGGTTTCTCTGTGAGTTCCCCTTTTCTCCGTGGACTTGTCTTCCAACATTGCCTCTTGCCCAGCGCTGCTAAGGCCAGGCAGCGCCAGCAAGGAAGATTTCCCCTTGTCGAGGAGATAAACGGAGTGCAAGTTCAGCTGGCCTCCGGCCAGGACCCGCAGAGAGCAGGGCTGGCCCGGCTGCGCTCCCCGCTCCTGGGGAGCGATGCGCAGGCTGGCTGCAGAGCTTGCCCCTCTGCAGGCAAGAGCCTTTGGCGCAAGCCGGCCGTGCTATATCCCACGGCCTGTCTCCAGTTCCGCACGCTGCCTGTGATGAATAGCAAGCCTGGGGAAACCCATGAGGCTTTAGCTCCCCATGTTTTAGCTCTCCCAGCACACTGAAATCCTGCCCTCACTGTTGAGAGACAGTAAGCTTGCACGCGTCCAGGCAAGGACTCTACAATGATAGATAATACCAATAAACCCCCCGAGCTGTTCTGGGGAGGGGAAGGTGATTTATCCCCAGCCGGACGGCTGGGCTGAGCGGAGAGCGGAAATCCTACGGGAGCTGCGGGGCACACATCAAAACTGCATGTCACAGAGTCCGCGACACCCCGGGCGCCAGTTCAAAGCCATCACGTGCTGCGGCTGGAGACTTAAGGTGATGCCAAGCTAATGAGCAAACGAAACAATAAATAACCCCAGCGATCATTACGCATTCCCCCTCCTTGGAGCTCGCCTGCTCCGGCCCTGGTGAGCAAGCACTTCTCACACCCAATTACTCATGCCGAAGCCCCTCGAACGGAGCCCTGAGCAGGCTCAGCAAACCATTCATCTTTGCAGAGTGGAGCCCTTTCAAGTTTCTCCACGGCAGCCGCTCTGTTTATTGTTAAGATGAGCACACAGTTTACACGGACTGTTCTTATTTATCTTTGACTTTTACCTTTTAGGTCATTTCTTTGCACGTCCGGCACTTTCCAATGCTGTCTCGACCAAATTTTTATTTATGTCCTGGGCTTTGCTGTCTGAAACTCTCCAGTTCTCAGTGATGGAAAGGCGGGTTGAGCTCCTGACCGGGGCCTTTCTCCAGCAGAACTGGAGTCCCCGAGGCAAATCACTCCTTGGGATGGAGATTTAGGAAGCTGCTGAAGGGAGGGAAGGGGTGGGGGTGGGTGTCAGCAGCGGGTGCTCGGGTAAGTGCTAGCAGCTGAGTTTTGCGTGACTTTGGGCTGAGGCCGGACGTGCGGCCGCGTTGGGAGAGAGGATGGATGGGTACGTGATTTAGGCACGATGAAGGCACGTTGGGAATCGCTTGGCCAAGGTGTTTGCTTTGCAGGCTGCTGAAGTGCCCCAGGGGAGATCAAGCTCAGGTATCATCCCCAGGGCACTTTGCATGTTGACAACTGCTGCATGCAGATATAATCATTCCCAAATTCCAGGTCTTCCTCAACAGTCACCCCAGCCACTGCTCCCCTGCCTGCCATGCTGCGCCCATCTGCTCTCTGCCACCAACCTCGTTCCTAGCGTAGAGCTTGGCACAAATTCTGCTGCTTTTCAGATTAACCCTGTAACAGTGACAAGGAGCGGGAAGTCTTTCCATGCCTTAATGGTGATGTATCCAAACCGTGAAGAGCTGGGTTTTGATTTTCCTTAGAGCCAGGGGATGGAAATATCTTTTATAATATCATTGTTTATGGTTAAAGACCAACAGGCCAAAACCTCTGCTAGGGTAAGGTGTCGCCAGACATGCCCCAGTTTACAAGAGCTGGAGATCTGCCTGGTGTTTGTTCACATGGGAGGAGGAGACACTAACACACAGGCTAAGGAAGGACCCCTGAGAGAAGAGAACCTCTCCAGCAAATTAATCACTTGGAAAGACAGGACAGAGTGCGAATTGCATTGCAGTTATCTCACAGACTGGGAGACCATGAGGCAAGAAGCCAGAGTCAACGTGGCAGAGCTGCTGGTACCACCCCTTCTCCGGAGAGCTCGCCTGCAGCCTGGGAGAGGCAGCAGGAGCAGGAGGGACCGGTGCTGGGCTGACGATGGGCTCTGCATGGGACTCCTGGCCTCCCCACAGCTCCTCCGGCTCCCTCGCCTGTGGCTGTGGGACGCTGGGGGCGAGCTCTGCTCGCCGTCCCGCAGCCACAGGCGAGGGAGCCGGAGGCTTGCAGCCATGTTTCACAGCCCAGGAGGAGTCACTGCCCTTCACAGCCAGTTCAGTCGTCCTGTTTCAAAGCAATTTTGCCAAAGCAAAAATTCACACATTCAAAATTTCCTTCCAGGGTTTAATACCTCCAGCAATGATTAAAATGGAAAGAATTTTTAAAAATTACATATTCCTTTTCACTGTTTGTTGCTTTCTCTAGCCTGGCCAGGAAAACACCTCAGAAAGTTTTGCTGCTTCTTCCTACTCAAGCTCTCTGAATTTTCTTTCTAGCTCTGTCACCAATGTCACCACTTATGTTAGCCACTGCCTCCTTTACCTTGGCTCTTTGACCCGTGAAATAGCTGAAGAGCCTCTGCATCTCAGGTGTCAAATGGTTACGTGCCAGTGGAGTACTGTGAGCGCTTTCTGTGTGTGGTACTAAAGAAATGTGGTGTCTTCACAGCGTCAAGAATATTTTTCACCCGTGAGGGTCAGCCTGCAGGCGTTTCAGTCCAGAGCTAGCCCATTACAAAACTGCTCAGAAATATGCAGGGCCAAATTCTGCTGTGATTTACACCCGCCCAGCTTGGGGGAAGCCCGAGGGAGCCATGCAGGTTCTTCACAAGGCAGGTGGAGAGGGAGCAGGAGCTGGGCCTCTGCTGGTACATGGAAAAGTATCTTAATTACTGGGGTCCGGTGGTGTAAGAGCAGTCTCCCAACCCAAGCAGTTGCAGCAAGCTCTTGAAGGAAAGAAGAGCAGCAGCAGGAGAGGCTGTATCTTTTGAGAGGCTTTGCTGAGCTGGAGAGTTATTAGACATAGCCAGGTTACATTCATGTCTTTCTTCCTTTCCCCCGGGGATCAGAAAGGGTTAAAACCCCCAGTGATATAGGTCTGTGTTCACATTGAATCTACACCCATCATATATATATCGGGTTTTGAGGAGGGGGGTGGTTTACACATGTCACTGGCTATAACTCAGACTTTTATTATAATCGTGACCATATGGTTAATGGGACTTAATAAACCACTGTTGACCTGTACTCTGCGCGCACAAATCTCTTGCTCCCTTTCCTTTTTTCCTCGCCTGTCTGGACACGCTATGCCAAGCAGCTGCAATTTAGTGACTCTAAAACACCAGTTTCAGTGGCCAGCAGCTCGTTAGTTTAGAAAGAATAAAGCCCTAAGAAAGCCACATTGCACCACAGCTCGACAGAGACAGGGACCGACTTTCCCAGGGTGACGGGACAACTGCTCTGTGCATTGGACAGACACGAGCAGCGTCTGTGTGAAGGCTGGAGCCGGGGACACAGCGGGGACATCAGGCAGGCTCCTGCACCAAACACCAGAGTCCCCGGGTGAGCTCCAGTGACCACTGTGGAATTAAATCCATGCTTCTCCTGGTGCAAGCGAGAGGAGCGTTTAGCCAAGCATTTCAAAGAACCCTTGCCTTCAGGTTTTGGCAGGCACAAAGCCTTCCACTTAATGGAAATTAGAACTGGGGGGAAAAGCTATTAAATCCTATCTCAAGCTTTCCCCTAGGAACCCAGTGCAGGACTGATCCAGGCCATGTCTTCTTCAACTCCTTATCTAATCTAGTTTTAAATTGACCTAAATGATGGGCATGTGACCCCAGCCTTGGAAGGACATTTATTTTTGGTCAGTGCCGTGCCGCCATCTCTCTCATTTTTAATAATGCTGCATTGTCACCCGTCTGTCCCCGACCAACCTGTTCAGCCACCTTTGTCCCCAAAGGAGTAATGCAAACCCTCAGCAGGCACGGCTGGACATCTGCTCACTGGTATCAGTTACCCGAGCTTCGCTGCTCCTTGGGCTTTTGCCTATAGCCCTTTACAAGATCTCACCATCCAGAAATTTCCCCTAGCTTGGTTTCATTGCATTATTCCCAGGAACGCTGCTGCCAACTGATTTTACAGGTGGGGGCCCAGGAGGAGAAGCTCCTCAGCTTTCCCAGAGAGCCGAACATATGTGCCTTGGAGGAATGAGTAATCTTGAAGCTGTAGGTATTGAGGCATGTGGCTGACACATCAGGCTGAGCCAGGGTAGAGGTTTTGGTTCATTCTTTTGATCTTGAGCTGAAACTTAATGTTTTTATTATTTGATTGGTGTTTTTGTGATTACATGCACCTGCCAATAATGATATCCAGGCACACGTGTAGGAGGGGTGCTGCTGAAATTAAACTCTCTTCCTTCCTTAAAATGACTGTGTAAACACCAATTCCAGCTCCTTGTGTCATGTTTAGGAATGAGGGCTCCTGGTACTGTGTTACCCTTTCTGAGCCGTACAGAACAGAGACGGAGGAAGCCTGCGCTGTTCTCCTCTTCTGGCCTTTTTTTTTTTCTTTTTTTTTCTTCTTCTTTTTTTTAAATCAGTTTTCCTGCTGTTTGGGAAATGTCGTATCTTTGCCACATTGTGCACTTAGGGCTGTGTTTCTTCTGTCCACAGATACTTCACATGGCTTCATTTAGGACCTGATCCAAGGGCTGGTGGTCACAGCTGGAGTCTTTATGCTGTCTTTGATGGATTTTGGAGCAGCCCGAGTAGATTTTGGTACATCTTCAATCATGTTGGGTAGGTATCAACTGTTACTCTTCTCAGAGCTCTGTCTCTCCTGAAATTAGATGGTTTTTCCTAACCAGTGGCAGCCTTGATACTTGGATAGCCATAGAAAGCACCAGTGATAGATGGACAGATAGACTGTACAGTAAGTCAGAAACATAAAAGGATATGTTTAAAATGTAAAAGCCAAAGATTTACGTGAAGGTTTGCCCTTCAACAGTTGATATATAAGAGGTGCAACCTTCTGTGTTGTGAAGAACCTGCCCCCAAAATGGAGCCAAGCTCAGGACATGTCACCTTCTTCTCCATCCCACTCTTCACACTCAAGACACCATTCCCACCCTTCCCACAGGAGGCTCCTCTAGCACCACCCTTCCCATTTCTACAACAACACACACAAGTGCTGCCTGGCTAACAACTGCCAGGTCAAGGGCTGGTGGCCAGAGGTGGACGCAGCCTGTGTGAGCTGGGGAGAAGGCGCGAGCGGCAGCACAACCACCCACAGCACTGGATGGAGATCATGGTGGGGGCAATGGTTCCCCCACAGTGTCCTCTCCAGCAAGTCCCCATGGGTCAGGCACAGTGGCTGGTATGAAAAAGCAGACTCCGAGAGTGTAAGGCCAACTTTGCCCATGTAGAATCTCTCTTTTTCTCTACTCCTCAGCACAAGCAGCCCAGCACAGGGCTGCCCAGGGGTCCTGGCAGAAGCATCCACAGCTCAAAAAGCCTCACCGCAAGCAGGAGCCTTGTGGGCAGTGTCAGCAGGGGAGGCAAGGGCCAGATAATGACTGGGCAGCTTTGGGCAGCTTCGGGCCGGTGCCAGGGAACCAGGGACCATATGAGCACCTTCATTGCCATTATCATACACTATGTACAGATGGGAAACATCCAGCTCCAGGTGCATCCATCCGGCAGTTCTCCCTTGCTTCAAAATCCGCCTGAGCAGAGCAAATGGCGGAGCAGCACGTGCAGGGCCACTGCAGGATTTAACAACAAAGCGTGGTCTGCCTAGTATTACTTCGTCCCGAGGTACGGTGTCATGCTACGCATGAGCGTTGCTGCTCTCAGAGAATTTCTGCCATGCTGGAGGCTGCCAGTCACACGGGAAAGAGCCCTTCAGAGTGGCACATCAGGGACCGGCAGCGTGCCGAACGTCCCTGCCCGCCGCAGGGGAAGCGGGAGGGCTCCCCGTGCCCCGCGGGAGGAGCGCGCCCAGAGGAGCGGGAGGCATGTGGTCTTCGCTCCAAAAATGCTGGCAATGTTTACAAAGTCAGACACGTCAGCGCAGTTACAGTCAGCGAAGTGAGTGTAAAACTGGCCTTGTTACTTCCCAGATCTGAGGGATACGAGTCAAACGCGCACAGATGGTCGGCCACTTTCCATAATGAAACACGTCTTTATTGTCCCGAGGAAGCTGCGTTTCACAACCTAAGCATTGAGGCTTGCTTCTTTTTTTATATATTTTATTTTCTCTGCAAACTGTGGGCAGTTTTGCCCCTTTCCTTAAATCAAAAATCGCGGACGATAAAGACGTGTTTCATTACTGAGAGCTGGCCAAGCATCTGTGTGCAATGGACTTCATTTTCTTCTCTGGGTTGCTGGCACAAACATTCCCAGCCGAAGCCAGAGAGGAAACTGAAGCGAACGCAAGGATCTGAGTACTCCCAAACTTGGGGAGAGTTCAGGCTTTGTGGCTGCTTCTTTCTGGTGTGTGCCCAACTGCCACATCCCAAAGTTTAAATGATGTGGTGAAGTCTAGGCACAGGCTGGCTTTGCTGGACATGAAATATTTGGGTGCCTGTGTTGTCACAGTTCCCAGAAGCAGCTCAAGCTCACAAGAAGTAGGCACCATCCTTCGAGGGATGACTAAATTGGTGCAAGGCTGCGACCTATCTAGAAAACACATTATGCTAGTGATCCCCGGGCTTTTTTTTCATTTCTACTCTCACTAGTAGGATTGCAGCCCTTACTTCTGTTTGCACGTCTGGATTCATGGTCCTGGCAGGGCTCGTGAGGACTACTTTGGGAACATCTTCCCATGAGCTTGTCCTGATCTCCTCCTCAACACCAAGGAAGGGATTGTGGTGTGATGTTCTGTCCCCATGACTGCCATTCATGAGGCTCTAGGATCCTGCTAGGATCCTGCCTGCCCAGCAGAAATGACGCTGTCCTGTTCTGATTTACGCTCCTGACAGAATACTTAACAAATACACTACTTTAAAGCATTACCATATTCACCTTGGGACGAATCCATTCAGAGACACAGTACAAAGCATATGGTTGTGATGACAGCTCTGGGACCAGGATGTATTTGTCCCCAGTGCAATGGGGTTATGCCTGCAAGCATATATTTTGTGAAAAGTAGTTGGCTTTAATGACGTTTAAACAGCCAGTTCTCTTTCTCAGGAAAGACAGAAAGACTAAGAATTAAAAATAGAGGAAGGAGAAAAGGTGAGGGCCCCAAGAAAAAGACGAGTCATTTTTACCACAAATAAAAGTGTGGGGCTTTTGACCAGGCACCTGAAAAATTAGAAGCATGTTTTTAAAAGCTTTCCTATCTGCATAATTTGTTGCCTGCCTGCTGGTCGGTTCCCAAAGAGAATAAAGGGCCAGTCTGGGAGGGGAGCAGCCAAGTGGGGTTCTCGAGAACCGTGATTCTACTCCCGGCTTTGCTGTCGACTTGCTGTGGGAGCCAGGACTGAGCCCAGATATGTGCTTTCCCTTCATGCTGCAGAACGGACATGGGCTCGGGCCGCTTGCTTGGTGAGGTTGGATCGATTCATGTCTGTGGGTACAATCACACCACCATATCTTACATTGGTGGTAGACCCCAGGGCTAAAGCCATAGCCTGGCTTAATTTCTCCTTGCTCATACACCAAATCTCGGTCCTGGCTTTCTCGGTCCTGATTTCAAAATCTGCTCTGCCCCGGGGTTAGGAGCCAGCCAGCACACCGGTGCCAGTTCAGATCCAGCTCTTACTGCGAGAGGCAAGGGTGATGAAACACATTCCCCCACCGCGTGACAGCAGCATGACATCTCATGCAGTACCTCTGCATGAAATCCATGTTTCTCGGGATGCTCATAATACAACTTTTCATGGAAAATTTAGGCTTACTAGTGTTTGACCTACACAATTAAAAACCAAAGGTAACTGACTCACTAGAAGAAAGTAGGTATTCAGCACCCTTACTGTGCTGTTCGAAACCTCCCCTAAATATAGCAAATGCTTACAAAATACAGCACATGCATGTTCCAAATCTATATAACTCATCTTCTTCACTATTTAAATCCCATCTTTAACTTCTTAAATCGCAAGGACAATCAAGGGACTTTTTCAATTTGCAATTCCCTTGACTGTCCTTTCCTAAAGCACCCCAGCGTCTAGGTGACCTGACCATCACAGAGTTTGGCCATCTTCTCCTTAGGACATGTTTGGGACAGCAAAAAAACGTTAGTTAATTCACTGTCCTGTTGGCAGTTTTGTTAAAAACCCAAGCGATTTCTGGTGACAGATTTGAAGAGCAGCTGGGGTCTTGGATGGGTGTAATGCAGAGCTGAAACTTCACTGAAATGCTCTGGTTGCCCTTTGGAGGAGCCTGTCTCTATCCCTTGACTACCTGAGGGACCTGGCCTCCTGGCTTGGCTTGGCCAGGTGAGGTGCTTGTTGCTGGATGTTAGGATTGAAGAAGGAAGTAACAAGAAGCTCTAATGCAGCTGAGCATTGATCTATGTTAGAGGGACAACCTATGATCTCAGCAAAGTGGTTATATTGCTTGGGAAGTAAAACAAGAAAGAAAAGCCTGCTCCCAATTTATCTCTGTGCTGTCCTCCTCTGTCCCACCTCTTGCTATATCATAAGATGTCCATACGGCAGTGCATGGAACATGTTTGCCACATATCTGCTACGGCTCTGGTGCAGCTTTCTACACCTATGGTTACCTCTCAGGTCTTAGGCTTTAGAGTGGGTTATCACCTGGCCAGGCAGGTGACCAGAGTCTTCCACGGCCTTGCCTGGCACGTGTATAAAGCTCTGCTGTTGATTCTTCTCTGCCACAGGGGCTGGGGAAACTACACTGAAGACAATAGTTGTATGTGTACACAACAGTCCTTGAGTTGCAGTGTAGCCACTGCGGGGGACAAAGATAAAACTTGTGAAGTGCCAGTTTTTAAGCTGGAAGTCAGAGGCAACTCTAAGCCACAGCTAGAGTCAGGAAACCACCTGTCTCTCACAGCAGACAAGTCTTCGTGCTCTTTTTCTTCTTAAAAACCTGGGCAGCAGTAGATAAAGCAGAGAACCCAAACAGTTCCCAAAGGCATTCAGTGTTTTCACAACACCATCATCAATGAATGAAAAGCCAGTTCTGTAAGAGCAGCATGTCTTTTCTTTTTTTAGGTTGCAAACCTTGGCTAGATTTAATTGCATGAAGTCTTCTTTCATTGGATTCCCTGTGTTTGTAAGATCAAAGCCCCTCAGGATGTAACAGGAATCGCTACAATAGCCCGTGGATACTCATTTTAATAAAGAGTTGCTTTTAAAATAACCCAAAAAGGAAGGAAAAAAAAAAAGAAAGAAAAAAAGCAACCAAAATCCAGGTCCTGATGGGATAACATATTTATTCTCTCTCAATTATTTTCAGCTCTGCAAGACAAGTCTCAGAAATACATTTCCCACATCAAGATTGTCTCATATAGGGCTGTATTTCTCAGCTACTCAAGTAGAGCAGGCATGGGGGAAACAAGGGGTTTAGGTGGACTTAGAAGTAGACCAGATGCAAACAGAATTATGCCAGCAGCCCAGTAAGTTCAAGAAATACTATACCACTCTGAGAGGGAGACATCAAGGGGCTGTGCTTGCAACCTCAGCAGCATCAAAATGCTCCCTCAAAACCCCCAAGGGAAGTCTTGGTGTCAGGCAGTCTTTTGGTGGTCCTGCACTACTTTCTCAAATAGTTCAAAAGTAGAAACTCCCATATGCCCTCAGCTCTTAGTCCTGCCACTCAGCCCGTCCCCAGCTGCTGATGGGGATGCCCCTCACGTGCCATTGCCACCCACCTCTGCTGCCCTAACACAGCGCTGCAGCCCAGTGAGTGTGAGAAGAGCAGCTCTGCTTGCTTTGACCAACAGCTTGCTGGCTCTGCCGGAGCTTGCTGGGGGAACTACAGGCGTTCAAGAAACACCCCGTTGTTTGGCAACACGGCATCATCCCTATCCACAGCTTGACATTCACCTTCTTGTCACAGTGTGGATCGTGGGGTGCCACAGAGAAAGGCTGGGGTAGAGAAAGTTTGTTGATAAATGGTCTCTCTCTGAAGTCCTAAGCAGACAGAGTGTGCCTGAGTGAAATCCATAAAGAAAGCCCTTCTTCCACTGCTAAACTGACAGCGAAGCACGCTGAGGGTCAGGCCTTTGGCAGGTGATTCATGGCTCTGGGGTCACAGGGGTTAAAGATTCTCATCTGAAGGGGATTAGGTGTTTCCAAGGAAGCACAGTACTTTAGTGCCTCCAGCATTTCCTTGAAGCTTTTGGAGTCTCAGACCTGCTTAAGACCTACCTCATTATTCTGTCTCATCACATGAAAAGTCCATCACAGCTTTGGCAGAAGGTAAGGAGGGTGTGTGGTGCGGGGGACACGAAAGGAAATCCTTTGAAAAGCGCTAGTTCCTTCTACCAAATCCAAATACACCTGGGTGCAGGGCAAGCCAGGCCAGCCCCTGGGAGTCTCCTTAGTGCCCAGATAATATCTTCATCCATCTGATAGCCTGTCAACAGAGCATGCTCCCTGCTTGGTGTCCCCTGTGCACCCTCTACTCTGCTGTGCAGCTGTACCTTCCACCCTGCTTGCTGCAAACTAGTGCAAATGTCTGTTCGGGTGGGGACAGCTGACTACGAGGCACGTCCCATCTGGTGACAACTCCTCCAGAGGAGACAAACATCTCCTGTGGACACCACACATGGGGCTGGCCGCTTCACTGATGCGACCTGGCTCTCACAAGACCGCCTGGGGATGAGGCCGGAGCTGGAGCAGGCTCCATTGGCTCTTGTTTGCCTCCTCCAGAACTCTCTCCCTCTGCTCCTCTCTCCTTTTCAACATCAAACACTTCTCTCCTAGCAAGGTGTTTTCTGATGCTTTGCATTAAGTTCACAGTATAAAATTAGAATGTATTGGGCCACTACAAGATGCTGAGGTTGTTAAAGCTCTGCGTGTGCGTACATGTGTGCATGTGCCCATGCACATGTGTGTGTATTCGTGTGTGTTTAATGCAGGGCTTTACAAAACTATCAAGCGCTCTTTAAAGTGCCGTAAAATTTAATGCTCAATAGGGAAGCCTAAACAAATGAAGCTGCACTATAAAATGTTTAGTGTTTCTATCGCTTCCACTTTGAACATGAAGACTTACTGCAACTCACAAGAGGGATTTCTCTGTCCTTTTCTCTTCCTTATCCGTTCTCCCTTTGCCTTTTTTCTACTGTATTCCCTATTCCCAGAGAATTTACCATGGATTTTGTACCGGAATGTCTCCAAATCCCTGTGCACGTGGTTCCAAAAAGTGCTGCTGTCTGCCACTGTGAAGGGAGCTGCCTGTTCTCTGATTGTTCCTTGGCAAATACATAGCTGAGATTAAAAAAAAAAGAGCACTACTCTTTTCATCTACCCCAAAAGCCACTGTATTCAATGATTTTACTGTATAAAGTGACTGTCAGAAGTGAGTGGTGCAACTCTTATCCTTGGCCTGCTGTGATTTTGTCCGCTTTTTTTGTGACTTCAAAAACAGATCTCAAAGTGTAACTGATGGAGAGCCAAAATGTTCCCTAAGGTCTCCTAAGGCACAGGCAATAGGGACATTTTGTAACTACCCAGTGAAGAGAGACGAGTTGCACATTCTTGTTATTGTCAAGGAATTCAACCATCGTGTGACTTCCACCTTACTTGCACACCTCTCAACACCCTCTCTCTGAGGTCAGGCAGGACATGAGCAGGTGAGGTGTCCTTCTTGCTGCTGTGAGGGGACCTCTCAGCTAACCCTCGTAGAACATCATAGTCAAGTACTGGTGAATAAAGTTAGGCAGTTAAGTAAATTGCCTACTTTCAAAGGCAACGGGGCTTAGATATTACCTCCAGCACCCTAACTGAACAGTACCAGACCATTCTGGGCCTCATGGTCCTCACCTGTACTCCAATGGTGGCAACATTCACCACTTTCTGGTATAAAGCTTTCAAATCACTCACTAAGGTTTGTGACATTTGACTGAGATGCAGGCTGAGACTGGCAGGGAAGAGAAGGACACGCTTCCAGCTGGCATAGCTGTGTTTCCAACAGGCAATGGGGGATGAATAAGAGGCAGTAAAGACTGTAAGCTGACATCTCCATCTCTTCTGCGCTATGGCACAATATTATGTAAATGTATGGTTTCACTTCTGTCCATACTATGATCCCTTCAGAGAAAAGATGTAGCCAGATGCTTTTGTCCAAATAGCTTTTCCGAGTGAAAGGCTTCAGATTATGCAGGCAATTGAATGGCTCCTCTTTTTCTAGACCTCAGAGAAGCCACAGCTCGTGGCCTTTCCTATTATTTCAGCCGTATACTTCAGTCTTGTCAAGGGAACATTGCAAGGTCACAGCCTTTCCTCCTGACTGGAACCCAGGAAGAGGGGATTAAATCTTGCGCATACTCTAACACTCCTGTATTTGGACACAAGTGGAAGGAACTTATCTGATTTCTAGTTTGCCTTCCATCTGCCCTGGGGCCTGAACTTAGCTGCAGGTTTCGGCATGAGAAGAGGCATGAAGTTCCAATGCGCACATCTGGAATTAAGAGCTGAAAATTGGGCTCGGTGCTGATAACGCTTTATTGACAGGAGATGAAAGTCTTGATTCCAATAACTTTCTGAGCTCCAGTTCCCACTGCTTTACGAGGTGTTACACACTTTGGTACCTTTGAGAGAGAGTTTGCTTCCCCTCCTTCTCTCCCACATCTTTATTGCTTCTGTTCCACAGACTTGAGTCATTAAAGTCTGAAATGCTTCAGCCCAGGAGGGTATGGAAACCTCCTTTTCCTGAGTCCCAGTGAGAAAATGTCAGCAAACAGGTTATCTGCCCGTCCCTATGGGCATGACAGGCCCTGAGGCCAGAGTGCTCCCAGGCTCCCAGCATCGCTCACTGACAGAGCTCGGCGCTAATGGCTCAGGTCAACCTCCATTTGCAAAGAGGGCAGCCATCTACGATACGTACTCAGTTCATCCTCCTTCCTCTTCCTGCTGCATGGCACCAGCACAGAAACTCCCACACTGCCCAAAAAGGGCTCACACGGTAGGGGGGAACAAAGCAAAATCAAAGGAGGGACAGGAAAATCCAGTACTGCAGGAGATGTGGTGCGACTGCCGTTCCCCACTGCCGTGTGTTCCTGCACTAGCAGCATCGTGGGTAAGGCAGGACTCTCATGATCGTGACCTTACCCAGCATTGAGGATTAAATTGATCTCAGAAGGTTCCAAAATCAGGGGGACACCAGCCAAATCTGTCAATCCCGTCTTATAAAGCCCAGGTCATCTGCACCCGTTGGACTTTGGAAAGCCAAGACATTATCTGTGTTCGTTACCCTTTGAGCTGACCTGAGTTACCATTCTCCCCCGTCCTCTAGCCATGGGTTGAGGGGCTTCCTCCTAATGCCAGAAACAAGAACTAATAAGAGTCAGCTGCTGTTAGGGACACCATCCCCTAAATCAGTTCTGCATTAACAGCAAAGGCTCCATGAAGGGAAAGTCAAAGGCTGCAGGCCATTATAATTACAACTGTCAAAATACAACATAGCTCAAATTGGGAAATATTTTATAAAGTGGGGTTTTTTTTGTACAGAAACTGTGTGCTTGCCTGCAGAAGGGCTTCTGTGTTTGTAAGTATTCCTTTCTTCCTTATATTAATTTATTTCCTAACAGATACTAGCTGTCCTTAAAAATCTTGCCTGTCCTTTTCTGGACACTTTCAAATTTTCTTTAGAAAGGAAAATGCCTGAAAAAATTGTTTGGGGTTTTCAGCTAAAAATAAGCTATTTTGTCTCAAAAAAAAATTGCGATAGGATCTTTAGCCAGCTATCATAAGTCATTCTTCACTTTTAAGAGCCAATGTCTTCAGTTACTCATCATTGCATAGTTCGATATGGGCATCATGGGATCTGTAGTCTTATCCAAGCATCTCAGCTGTAGAGTTGAGGGTGGGCATGAAGAACTCTCACTGGAGCTCCCATTAAGCAAGGCAATGACATATATATATAAAACAGAAAAAGATAAACATTTTCCACGTCAAAATTAGTTCAGATGAAATCTTTACATTTTTAATGTTAAAAAAATCCCTTGTTTTCATATCGGCTGTAATTGCAGCTCTGTGGTGGCACTATTAAGGTTCCTGTCATAACTGCAGGCAGTCTGTTCCGCCTGCAGGAAGCTGCTTCGGTATTTATTGCAACACAGGTTATCGCTAGTGTTAACTTACAGCTGTCCCTAAGGGTGGGTAAACTGTGATCCAGAAACCTTATCTAATTCATTTGCTGTCTCTTGCCCACCTCCTTTTTCTGACTTTGACTCTGAATTAAGCCAAACTCCATAGGAAGAAATTGCGACTGAAGCCACAAGACTCCTCTGGGCTTCCCCCTTACTGCTGAGGATCTTGTCCTGTGGTGATACCCACCCATAGTCCTTCCCAGTCCGGAGCTTCTGAAGTCCATGGAGGAGGAGGCAATCAAAAGTGGCATGAAATTATTAGTTTCCTGGCTGGATTCAGAAATGCACGCTCTCCAGCAGGTCTCTGGGATGCTGCTTATCTGCAGGTCCCCCTTGTTTGATCTGAAGATCATTTTTGTCTTTGGTGATTTCTTCCTTCTGTAGAAGAATGGAAGCACTGAGCCTTCAGGAAGCTAACCATTTTCTCCAACTCTTGCTGATACTACAAGGCCTCTTGATACCTGCTGGCTGCTCCTGCCTCTCCCCAGAAGTTCAAGTCCAACACTGCAAGACTGTCACAAGCCCAGACTCTTAGAGGAGGTTTCCCCTTCTCAGAGGGTGCAAGGTTGCTTTCCAGTTGATACAGTCCTGATGAATTTGGGAAATAGACGCCAGCTCTTTGGACTGCTTTTCCTAACGCTTTCTGAAGAGAGTTGTGTGGCTTTAGTTTTACAGCAGGTATCGAAGAGCAGCCCGAAATCTGGAAAAGTCTTGAGTGCTCACTTGAAAAGACCCCCAGAGAGTCTGAGAGTGGAATCCTTTCCCTTCCTTCACAGATTTTATTTTAAGCTTTATAGTGAGCTTTTTGCACTTTTCTGGACCTGACTCATCTCTGGTCTGTCAGCCACATGGTGCAGATGTCTGCCTCCCCTTCCCTGCCTGCATTCTCCCAGCCATTATTCCCAAAACCTGATCTCCTTGTCTGGGCCTCCATGTGTTAAGGATCCCTTTGGCAAAACGTGATTATTTCCTTCTGCCTGCTGTGCAACCCCTGACAGCTTGTCCGGTAAAAGCCAAACTTTGACCACTGGCAAATATCAGTCTTAGTACTGGTTCATCTTGAGAAGTATCATCACATGAAGTTGCAGTCCTTACACCAAACAGATCTTGTCACCAGCATCCAAAAAATAAAACCAAACCCAAAACAAAACAGAGAAAGAGACAGTAACTTTTGAACTTCTTCACGTCATAGAAGGTGCAATCATTTACTTTCTGTTCAAAATTACTTTAATTCAGAATGAGAAAACCAATGGTAAGGAAAAACAAAATTAGAGTGCATGTAGGCCAGTAAGGTGTGTGCATGTACCAAGTTAGGGTCCCTTGGCTTCCCACCAGGTGAATCAGCTACAGACCCGGCTATGAAATGTTCCATTGCCTGTAAAGAGAAATCTGAGGAAACACAGGACAAGGGCCTGCACAATAATGGCTGGCCTGGGCTAGTCACCACACCTTCTGTTCCTAGAATGGAAGAGACTTGGACAAAACCAGCTAGTGACAGACTCAAAACACCAAGAGATACTTCTTCATCCAGTCGAGAGTTAAGCCATGGAATTCCTTGTCACAGGATGTTTGGATGTAAATAATGTAGTTACTAGAAGGGTAAACCGAGGGGAAAAAAATCATCTAGAGCTGTTAAATACAAGGATATTAAATTGCTGGAAGTCTGGGAATATGTGCTTAAAATCTGCCTTGTTTGCCTTTTCCTAGGTATCTATTATGCAGGTATCAGAGGGTGGCAGAGTAGCTGAACCTTTGGTCAGCTACTATGTCAAAGGACCACACAGTCCTTCCTATGTTTAGATCATGTTGCGTCACAGCCTATATTGCTCTTTAAGAAGACCTTGCTTCTATCCCAAAGCTTACTGCTTTTTCTCCTTTCTAATTATGCAACCACAGCTCCAGAGAAAGACAAGTTGGAGTTTGTGTACTGGGGAGATTCTTAGGGTTATGGGATGCCCAAACATGTTTCCCTGCTGAAGGCAGAAGGATTGTCTCTCCCAAGGCTTGGGCCTCTGCTGTAACCAGAAAGCAATGCTCCATCTCATCCTGCTTCTGTCTTCCTTTGCATTGCGCCCACAGTCGTATGATACTTAAATCTGGACAAGAGTTAGGAAAACTGCACTCATGCTTGTGGCAGTAAAATCAACTAGTAAGCAAGGCGTGCACTCTTTTGAACTCTTCGGTCATCTCCCAGGACTCCTCTCAGCCTGTCCTGCAGACGAACTGTGGTGACTGCCAGCTTGTACTGGAGCTGATCAGTAACCTATTGCTCAGAGCCACGCAGCATTTCTTTGGGATTTTCCCAGCATTAGTCTCTGTATGAAGCATTTCAGGTGCAGATATTTTATTAAATGTGGACTTCTGATTTCAGCTTGCACAAAAATAACTCTCTCAAAATACTGGCATGAATTTCCTGTTTCTGCAAATAAATGTCTCAGTAAAGGAGACAAAATTAGGCGTAGAGTCGGTGAATCTGGGACAATTTTGTGTTGCATACCTTGATTCTCCCAAATGCCACTAACGTGTCTCAGCTCTGTTGTGGAACATTCCCTTTCCCTATGGCTCCAAGACCCATTGGCAATCCATTACACCACTTCTAACGAGCTTGTTTCCTTCCCTTGCCAATCCTGGCTTTCCACTGACTAATGAGGGAGCAACAGGTACCTGTGTCTGCCCTGATGGCCAACAAAAGATTTTAACACTTTACCACCTGGATCTTCTGAGGTGAAAGCAAGGAGCACGAAGCCGAGCATGCTGCACCTCCACCACGGCTGGCTGCAATCTCCTGCTCCCCTTTGACAGATGGGAAACACCCTGAAGCAAAACTAAGAGGAGCCCTGTTTATTTTGGGACTGCAGATTACTGTCAAACATGAAGAGAGACAATTATTTCCATTGTGGAAAATGTGGCATTAGCGAACGAGCAGTTCCCTCCGCCTAGGCTTTGTGTTTTGCTTTTCTCTAAGGAAGGTTTCCTTTTTTTTTGATGCAGCACAGGCTTGAATTAAGTGGGTAGAGAAGCATTTAAATACAAATATTTGTAAACGAAGTGGTTTTCCTGAACAAAGTAGATCCAGATGACAGTCTGTCGGCTGCAGCATCCTGGTGCTTGTCGCACCTTTGGCGGTCCCTTTGTTCGGCGGCTGTGTGCCCACAGAGGTGTCCTGGGGGGACACAGTGGGGCTGGCAGGCAGCACCCGGTGCTGGGGGATGGTGGTAGCGGGAGACCCCACGCAATGTGTGCCGCATAGGCAGGATGCAGGAGGCAGGGCATTTTTGGCCACAAGTACCAAACTGCCAGGCCTGAGGCAACGAGGACCATGGTAAAGCTGATAGTTGGAGAGCCTGAAGGTGCAGAAGATGCTATGGAGGTGCAGAAAAAGACCTCATCGGTGTCTGACAGATTTTTCAG
Organism: Dromas ardeola; assembly: GCA_013398915.1. Lineage (NCBI taxonomy): Eukaryota > Metazoa > Chordata > Aves > Charadriiformes > Dromadidae > Dromas > Dromas ardeola. The sequence goes on from VYZM01009215.1 coordinate 655,942, forward strand.
GGGGCAAACAGACCCTGGCAGCCTGGCGGCGGTATAGGAGTGTGGGGGGCAGTGTGGATGAGTAGCTTCCGAGGCAGCATTATCTCCAGACAGCCCTAGGAGTTCATCAAGTCATGAGAGTGGGGCATGAATTTTCTTGCATAATCTTTGTCTGCCATGAAAAAAATTGTTTGCCATGTCCTAAACCTTCTGAAGGGTTTGGTAAAAGCTTAATTAGGAAGTTTCTCATGCCTCAGAAGGTCAAATTGAGGTGGGTGCCCCTTCTCGAGAACAGCCAGCAGCTAAGGCCTTCTCTGGGGCCATAAGTAATCCGGACTCAAAAGCCCTTGCTTAGAGTAGGTCTAAGCAGTTCCGACCTTGCTCCAAACCTTATTGAATGGGTAGTTGTGTTTGCATTGTTTTTCACTGAAAAGCCTCGAACAAGCCCTAATCCATCCTGAAGAGAAACAGAAGAAAAATCTTGGAAGCACTGGATGGGAAATGCACTTCTTGCCCATCAGTATGAGTTATTATCCCAGGCTTGTGCTTGCTGACACAATCTCTGCTCCGTGCGGCTCACCTCCCGCGGCTCACCTCCGTAGCGGTGGGTTCTGACCGGCCCCAGGGCCCCACGGAGGTCTGCAGGGCAGCACCACACCGCCAGCTCCTGCAGAGCTGCATAAGCCAAATGCCAGGAGAGTGCCAGGTTCGGCTCTGCTAGCTGTTATTTTTAATTCTTAATAATGCCCTGAGGCTTCTGTTACTTTCCATTGTTTGTTTCTGGGGGGAACTGTACTGCCAAGGTCTGTTCACTTGTTCTGGCTTTTTCTGCAAAGGCCTGAAATGCCTTTTTTCTATTTGTTCTCAGAAAGAAAGCTTCTCTGCAAATGGCACGTACCAGTTTCCACCCTCCCTGCGTTTTAACCACAAATGTCTGCCTCCTGACAACTTCTCTCCTGCTAACTTGGTGTTTCTGCAGCGGCTGCTTGCACTCTCCCGGCCTGCCTGTACGGCTGTGTCGGGACATGATGGGGGGAAGGAAAATCCCTGGTACAGAATATCTGCATGGAGCAGCCTTCCAGGTCATCAGGATGGGCATCTCCATCGGCAGGGGGCTGGTCCTAGACCCTCTCACCCAATCCCCGTGAAATATATCCCACGTGAAATCGCCTGTCACATTACTGAAGGGGGCACTGATGTATTTGATTAGTAAGGAAGCTCTGAAGGAGCCCATCTGTCTTAGCATTTGGATGGATATTTATCTCTTTCATGGGTTTCTTTTGTCCAAAGGAATCGTTTACTCTGATGTGAAATAATGCAAGATCTGGTCTCTTTGGGGATTTCAGCAGGAAGCTATCCTCCCTGAGCCTCATTTTAATCTCCTATTGTCGTAAATCAGGAATAACCGCAAGAAAGTCAGTAAAATTAAGCTTGTTGAAAATTGATGTACAAGGCTCGGGGCCTCTGATCTCCACCAGGAATGGAGATGAACTCACTCCCTGAATCTCTTCTCCCTCTGTATGCAAATGCTGCTGGGCTTTTGAGATGCTCAGATGTGGCTCTGAAACTTGTATGCTGGAATACAGCATCCAGGCTTTGGAAAGTGGCTCCTCACATGATTTTACTGACCAGGTAGAAGAAGGAGATATTGGGACTTATGGGGAAAAATTCTCTTTCTGGGGGAGGCTCAATAGAAATAAGAAATTCCAGTTGTGCAGAAAAGCTTTCGAATGTACTCTCATCCCAACCAAGCTGCTGCAACACACTTCCTACTTGCATCAATTAAAATGATGGGTATGGATCAGATTCAAAAAGGAAATCTAAAGGATATTTCTGTGGTATCAGAGTAGTCTGTTTCTAAATCTTGTGTTACCATAGGAGCTCCAGGAAGCAATGTTTTGTCTTTTGTTCTGCCTACCCAGCAGATATGGTCAGGAAAAATATTTTTATGTTTTGTTCTCTTTCAAAATGGCTAAAATCTGAGCTTAGTTTCTTTCCTGTTTCAGATAAATGGAATGGATTCTGATTAAAAACTATGCTTAGCTGGAACTGCCAAGGTAAGAAAATATTTTATGATTTTGCTATGTTGAAAATATGAATTTAAGAATAGATAGAATTACAACAATCTGACTTGCAAGATGCTCTTTTTTATTTGTTTCCCTTCAACTTTTTATTTGTCTTGGACACTAAGAATGGTCTGCCCACTTTCATAGTTTGGGGAGATGCTGAGCTTTCAGACCAGGCAGGAAATACCTAATAATGCCATTCCTTCTTGCCATTCTCATGCTTTCGCATTAAGGTTTGGCACGAGACCAGGTTTAAGAGTGAAACACTGCCTGTCTGTCAAAGTTTTACGGTTCTTCCAGTGATGTCTGGGCACCTTATTGTTTTTGTTAAAGCTTGAGAGATACACAGAGAAGTGACCTTTCTTCTTTCATAACTTGTATAAATAAAGGGGCTTGCGAACTGCTTCTGGCAGCCCTGGATGATGGAAAGCTAAAATTCTACTTTGTGAGAAATTTTCACTTTTAAAACTGAGATGTTATTCTGAGTGGAAGTGAAAAGACAGTCTTCGTGAACTTCCCTTGGAATAAAATGCTGAAACATTTCAATTCATAGCCGTCAATGCATCGTCTTCTGCTGCTGTGGAACTGCTCTGTTTTTTTAGCATCAAAACAGGAAGGTGCGGGTTAAATGTGGCACCTGGCATATCCAGGAATATTTCATATACTTCACAAATGACAATGAAATTAGCCAAAGCACTGAACATAATTTTGAAAGCAAAGGAAAGGAGGGATAGCCATGGGAGTGGGAATCACCGTGCTGGGGCTCAGGATGGCCGCTCTGCCCTGGGGTGGCAGCAGGTGGGACAGGGATCCCTCAGCCATGTCCTCATCCCTGCTTCAAACGCCAGCCAGGCACGGTGAAGTCTTGCTCTCCGCAGGAGATCTTGCTGCTCACCGAACACTGGCATAACACTGACAGCCCAGCTGGGCACTGGCTCTCTGCAGCCTTTCCAAAAACCAGCTCTGTTTGTTGAGTTTGCTCCTCTGTACGAGAGGGGCCATCTCAACTACGTTTCCTGATGGAGTCTCGAGATGCCGCAAGGTTTAATAAACCTTATTAATTTGTTTAAATAAATACTACCTGAATAAGGGCAAATCCTAACAACTAGCATAGCCACATTTGTTTTTAAAAACTCCCAGATTAAGAAAAAGAAAGTGGCCGCTGACATGAACATCTGACAAGAACATCTACCGATTCCCATCTTAGGGGTCTATAAACTACCTGATTTGAAACCTTCCCTTTACATTCACTTAAAATGTCACAGCAAGAGCACAAGAAGAGCAGCTGTGTCTCCCAGCAGGCACTGCAGGCTCCCCCACCTGTCTCACCCAGGGCTGTGAAGTGCAAGCCACCCACGTCCCTGGCGAGCCCTCGGCTCATGGCCCTTCTCCGAGGGGACAGGCGCTGCAGCTCTCTGCCGGGCGCTGACGGGGACTCCGTCTCTTTTGCAATGGCTGTCATCAATTTGTTCCCCTCTAATTTCTTTCCCCTCCCCCCTCCCCCATCATCACACAGACATCAAGAGGCTGCGATAGTCATGTTTGAATAAGACAAATGAACAAAGACATTCCCCCTGCATTTCCCTCTGGATAAATTACAGATGGGCCCAAATCAACCCCGCTCTAGATCCAGTGTGTCGTTATGTATCTGCCACTATTGCTTTCCAAGAGGAAGGATGAATATAGCTTTAAATGATTAGTTGCCTTATGTACTACCATGTCTCAAAGCAACAGGGGGTAACACGGGCAAATAACTACGCAGGCAAGGAAGTACATGAGGGCTGAGCATTCAGGACTCTCTAACAACTGTGGTTTCTTTATAAAGAGCAATAAAGATGGTTTTAATGTACTGTATATGATGCAACAGATGCAGGATGCCTCTGGCAAAACTCCTCTGGTCCAAAGCTGACTGAAGACAGTTTGATGATTTGCAGGGAGCTACAGATCCCAGAAGGGGAATTGTACATACCTGTCAGCTGGTAATCAAATCTCAAACTGGCCTTGAAAAACCTTAATTAGTACTGACACCAACATAATTCTGTGAGCTAGGGAACAGGCGGCGACGGCCGAATTTGGTGCCTCTGCCCTGTTCTCCCCCCCGACAATCCCAGCTCCGCTGAATTTCAGGGACCAGCTCGTTCTGGCCGGTGCCTCTGACACCACACGCCGCACCGCCCGTGTCTCCGGGCTTGGGAGCAGCAAACAGCAGTTCTGGTTCCTGTCTATACCTGCTGCCAAAGATGACCGTAGCAACTTCAAGGTTGCAGTGACATTGATAAATGCAGGGCAAGAGCACGCCCAAGGGATAACAAAACACGTTCTAGGAAGGCCTAAGAAGCACATGGGAAGTAAAGCAAGAGGCTGCAGCCTGTCATCTCCCAGAAATACAACGATGCTTCAACCTCCAAGGGTTTATATCAATTAGGAATAGATTTAGATTGAGCCTTCAAATCCAAACTGTGACATGGAGATCCTGCCCCTTTCCTTTCTGTACTGAGAGTTGCAAATCCCCCTTTCCTTTACAAGGACTTCAAAATTCAAACCTGTTTTACATATCATGATTACCGTGATGCTTGCCTTCATAAATAAATTCACTCATTTGACTTAATATCTATAGGATTTCTTGGCTTCTTTTTCTCCCTGCTGTCTGTGCCAATTTCTCCATATTATCTGGCTACAAAAACCTTCCCAAGCTCCCGTAACTGATTCACTAGAGACAAATTTGGCATGGAAGCCCAGAGACAGAGCAGGCACTGCAGGGGCAAAGCAGAAGTTTCACTGCACGTGGCTCACAGGGAACCACAAACAGTGGAAGCACCTATCTGGGACTGAGAGGAGCCCACGTCTTACACTCTCTGGCCCAGAAGTGGATCCAAAGCTGGATTTCCCCACAGATTTGCAGCTATGTCAATGTGATGCTCAGCACTTTAGAGAAAACTGGAATGTCCAGATGTGGGCCCAGCCCCAAAGTCTCTCAAAGTCCTGGGAGAAGATGAAATTATCACTACTTCCAGTTTTCAGGACACTGCATGTCCTCCGTACACGCAGCCTCTTTTAAGGAAGACTGAAGGCAGCAGATGCTTAGTCCTGAAACCTCCAGCAGCATCAGAAAGAAGGGAAAGGGAATATTTTCTGCTTGCTTTTTTAGAACTAGAGAATAACAAGAGTTATGCCTGCAGATAGTTTGGCACTAGATAGTGAGCCTGTCAATACCGTCAGGTGCCCATCACCATACACATTTCAAGCTGATGCAGTGTCACCCAGTGCCAGTTCTGGAGATGGCTGGATGTGTCTGAGCATAGCTATGGCAGCACTGGGGGGCTCTTTCAAGTGTGCTTAGCAGGAGCCTGGTGTGGCTTCAGAACCGGGCCGGGTCAGATTGGGCAGAACCGGCAGCTGACTTTCTGAACTCAATTTCTGGACACAGTCAACAGGATGCTCATGGGATGGAGTGGGGAAAGGAATTGTGCTCTGTGCAACAGGAGCTCTTCCAAACCCCCTATTATGTGAAGGCTGAATTCTAATCTATTTTTAGAAATTTCTCAAAAAAATCCCAACAACAACTCAAAACCAAACGGAAAGCTGTGCATGTCTTGAACATAGATGCAACCAGAATTTATTTTCTTTTTGGAAGGAGAGGTAAATAAGTGGGGTAATCTCGATGGTCGTCAGCCCAGCAGTGACCAAACTTCCACAAGCCCCATATGAAAACGTCCATTTGTCTGGAAACCACAACAGCCCTGGTAGTGCCAAGGGGGAAGGTCTCCAGGAGCAGCTTCCAGTCAGGAGATGACATTGTCCCCAGGGCTCCCATTGTTCCACAAAGATGGCAGCTGGCCTGGGCTGGGAGTGACATGGGATCCAGGACAATGCAGTGAGGTTGGTCCCAGCATCCCATGCTGGTTTGCTTCCTTCTGCTTCTGCAATTCGGACTCCCCAGCAGCCCTTCTGTCAGCACAGCACCACCGCCAGTCGCAGGACAGAGGCCCACACGTTAATGGCTCCTAGCGTGTGGTGGGTTACACCCACAGTAGCCTGGGAACCTGTATCACAGAGGTCTTTCTGCTTGAAAGGAAGAATTTCCAACCAGTCTAGGAATTACAACCAATAGATGTCATCCCTGAAACTGCCAAGGGTACGTACGGTCTTAGAGCACCTTACTTCTCTTCTGCCTGTTTGGATCTAAAACTAACGGCAAAGCAACTTTTACCTAATACTCCTAAAATCACTAATGGCCAGGACTGCGGTTGGGACTGATGATGCCAGCAGTTCATGATGCATTTACTGGTTCTCCATGGAGGGTATGTTGGTCACTCCCTTGGCCAGATCTCTTCATTCTTTCTACATCCTAGCTTGCATGAAAAACAGCTATAAAGACAGTAAAAACTTTCCTCATGCTGGCTTGCCAGGTGAACAGCTTCAGGATGGCTGGAGGAGAACGAGAGAGAAGGAAGATAGTCTATGCACTGAAGGAGTGCAGTCAGGAACGGAAAGAAGCATGAGGTGCTATATTGAGATCTGGTGCAAATGAAGGAACTGCTTGTAAACTCCTGAATTAAACCAATCATACTAAATTTATGGGAATGCAAAAAAATAGTTGCATCCGTTGCTGTCTCTTGCCAACTGTAAGCTTGCCAGTGCAATTTTTAAACCGGAGGGAGGAAGTTACATACATGCTCACTTTTTTTTTCCCTTTTACATGGTGTCAGGTTTCAGGCAAAAACGCCTCTTGGTTCTGGAGGTTCATTTTCTACATTTATGGGGTGCCTGCAAATCAGCTCACCAAACACTCTCAAGCTTGACCCAAAAGAACTTGATCATAGGCAGTTCTTCATCCAAAACACACTTAAACACACGCGGCCCTATTGCCTATGCTTTTCCAGCCTTTTATGGAACATGAAGGGAGCAGCCGTGAGCAAGACGTGTATGTGATCTTCCGGCCTCCTGTCCAGAGGGGCACCCTATGCATCTCCTGGCATGACTGAGGTGGGATCACAGCTTGTAAACCCACACTTTGGTCTGCCTGGGCAAGCAGAGGCACACTGGACCGCCTGCGCACTGGCTGCACCCAAAGCCATGTACTTTCAGGTTCCTTTCCTTACCATAGAAGCATCCCTCAGAGGACAGCCTAGCAATAACCACGGACTTCACGAAGAGTATTTATGTCTTTAGAGTTCAGGGTGCTGCCAGATCAGGTCTAAAATGCTGTAAGAGCAGAGCAAACAACACTGAAATGACCAACTAGTACATGTGTGATACGTGCGTGCTCGTTCCTGAAATGAAAATTCTCCATTTATTCAAAGATCTTCAACTTCCTAAAACTCCTGCCCTTCCCTTGCAAGAGAAACCCTGCCAGGCTCCCAGTGTAACTTGGTCCTGTTGGCACAGGGAATCCCACCATGTGGTGTGGTGCCACGGTGCCCGGAAAGGGGCACTGCAGCCGCCCTGTGCCGGGGCTTGAGCGGGTGTCCGGGTTAACACCTGGGAGTTTTTACTCGCTCTGTGGGCATTCCTCAAAGAGGTAAACCTCTAGCTGATAAAAGAAATTTCAATCAGTTCAAAGAGTCAAATATTGCCCAATAAAATCCATAAATTCACGAAATGATATTTGACAAAGGCAATAAAAGTTTCTGTCTTATTCCTGATTTCTAGCATCCAAATGCTTTCCTGATAACACTGATATCCACAGCTGAAGAAATGAGAGTTACAGGATATCTGGAAACATGCAATTTAAGCAGCCCAAATGAACAGCAACTGAATTCAGGGTATCCATGTCAATTGTCCCTGCTCTAAAACCTTTTCTGTGGGAGAAAACTGCCCCACTTGTTGCAGAAATGCCCAGTAATGTCACATACTTCACACCTGAGTGGAGTTGAGGAAAGGCAAACTTTTAGAGAGATGAGATGCTGGAGGGATCTCTGGCAGCCGAGGGAGCTGTCATTCCCCTTCTCTGGTGAGAATTGGTGCAGCCCTGCAGCCATTGGAACCGGCCACCAAGGGCCTGCAGACTGCTCCATATTTTTATACAATGGCATGTCCAAGCTCTGGCTGGGAATAGGAAACAGAAGAAAATGGTTTCTCTGCTCAGAGGCACAAATTTTGCTGCCTGCACCCAACCGAGGAGGAATCCCCTTTCTAGACAGCTATTAAAAACCACAATGTTATTTAGCCTTCACTGTAGCAAATCAGAGCATTATCTCATGCCCTTTTGGAACTAATAAAAGGAACACTAAACCAGCACTGTTCCTTATGACTATTCCATTATTTTCCTATTTCCCTCCTTTTTAACCCACCTTCTTACCCTGTTTGCCAGACAGCTGTCACCGTGATGGGAACGGCTCATGCAGGAGACCAGGGCATGGCCCAGACAAGTGTGGGAAGTGAAAAGCCGAGGGTGGATTCCCCTGCCTGGCATTAGACCCTTGCAATGTTTATGTTCAGGCTGGCACTAGCTGTCTGTCCTCCCTAAGGTGTCCCTAACTGGAGAGATACAGGTGTTTCCAGAGTGCAATGCATCTCATCCAGAGACAGACATCTAAAATCAGTGAAAGAGATTGTGCTCTGGAAGTGGTTCTTCTCCCCCGTTTATTACAAGAAGAGCCTCAGATGCCTCCAGTGTAGGTGTCTACAGTTAGGGCGGAAAAGTCCAGTTACTACTGGCAAAGGCAGCTCTCCCCTGGTCTGTTAGTTGCTGCTCTCTCATTCAAAAGTAAATATATAGCCTCATGTTACTAATCCTTTCTCAGAGAGGATTTTGGATTGGAGACAAAGTGTATCACAGCAGCAGTTTTCTCCCTCTTGGCCAGACGTCCCTTATTCTAGTGTTACATTGAGTCACCAGAATCAGCTCAGGGTTTTCTACAGTGGAGGAGGGTAGGACCTACCCTTCTCCTAGATAAAACTACCTTTAAATAAAATCCATGTGATATAAAAGGAGGTGCTGTGCCTTCAGTAGCTGACATTGAGACCGGACCAACACCTCCCGGGCTATTTGAAATGCCACTCCACAGGTGCCATGCCAACTATGCACGGTCGTAAAGGCTTGCCATAAGATCTGAGGCGACCCAGCTCAAACAACTCCAGTCTGTTTTCCTAGACCCCCATGCAGTTTCAACTCAGTGCAAGAAATTGTGCTCTTCCCTTAAAAAGAGGTATTTACAGCGCACAGGAGCACAGTAGGTTACCCATGGCAGAAGTTTATGCTGTGGCCTTCTTTGAGACGGCATTCTATGATCAGAAACTGGGAAGCCTGCCACATCCCCAAACAGGGCCCCTGGGCCAAACTGCCCCGCTGCACTTCTCTCCCCGCTCCCCGGCAAGCAGCCGCGGCTGCCCAGGGCGGCGGGTGTTGGGATAGCCCTGCGATGCCCAAGAATGGCCCCTGCAGTCCAGAAAGTGCTCCGGTTGGAAAGGCACCAGGGGCACTATTAAAAATAGCGAAGAGGGAAGATGGTGTGTCTCAGCGCTTCCAGCGGATGAGATTTGCCCCCTCCCCTACCGCATTGCAGCTGGTCCTGCAAACCCGCAGATTTTTATTGTTCAGGAGCAATCCTGCCCAGTAGCTGAGCCTGAAGCAATTTGAAGGGAAGCAGGGGCCTAATGTGTCCCTTCAGCCTCCAGATAGCCATAGGCCAGAACTGGACAGTCAGCCAAAGAGAGCAAAAATCCCAATCTTCATCCAAAGCTGAGTCTGGAGATGTTCAGGCACATCTTTCTCTTCCAGCAACAGCCCTTACGAATTCATTTAGACGGTTCCTCACCCAAACACACCCACCCACCCAGATACATTCTTTAGGAGGCTGTCTCGAGCCTCCTGAGCATGTGACATCAAAACCAATTCAAACTCAAAGTGTGATGTGCTCAGCTCTCTGCACCGTTCTGGACATGTGTAAAACAAGATGGATACTTCTGAGGAGCTCATCTGCTCCAGCTTCCAATTATGCATGCAGAAGTCCCTAACTCCTCATCAGCTACTTTTCACATGACTTTGCAGCTACTACAAGAGCCCCCTGGGATGGGAGACAGCCAGATTGTTTTTTCCAGGTCCCAAAGCAGTAAAAGCCCCCAAAGCATTGCCGTGAGTTGTCTTCTTGCTTTTTTCTAACCTGCAGCCTCTACCACCCAACCCTTTTTGCGCCCCGTGTATTGAGTAGAGGGGTATTAAAGGGTGATTACTAGGCAAATAAGATAATAATGGATTTTTGGTTTCCTCTGAGGTTGCAAACTACTTTCTGTTTCCCTGATTACTGCACTGTCCCAAAAGGAACAACTGAGTGTAAAAGCCTTATTCCGAAACAAGGGGACTAGTGTGATTTCTGTTTCTTGCTTTATTTCACTCCATTCTCCAAGTCCAGGATAAAGCCATAGTTACAGAGAGGACCTCAGATGTGTTTGAGAGCCCCATCCAGCTGCCAGCGTGAGCACAGTGCAGAGTACAAGGAGGCCTTCTCCATAGCCATGACCCTTAAGCACTGCTGTGCAGATCTCAGGAATGCTAAAAACAAAATTGTCCATTTTTCCAGGGTTTTCATCAGAAAAGAATTACTTTCCTGCCAAAGTCTGCCTTTCACATTCATTTGGTGTGACCTTTTTTGACTGGATACAGCATTCCCCCTCCATGGCTCCTCCGTGAGCAGTGCTGCCAAGCGGCACCCGACCGCTTTCCTGTCCCACGCTGGCATTTGGGGACCCCCTGTTTCCCCACTTGGTGAGCACAGCTCTCCAATGATGCTGTTTCTGCTTTGTGATTTCTGGTGCTCATGGATCCAGAATTCACTTTCTGTCAATGTGATGAGTGGATTTATGCAGAGACTGGAGGGACTGGTCCCCGGCCCTGCCCTCTGCTCCATATGCACGACCCAAATGTTTTGAGGCATATGACACATGGCTACACAGCCTCTCCTCCCCTAGCCCGGCAGCTCCTCAGTTCACAACACAGCTGGGTCCAGCCCTGGGTATTCTCTAAATGCTGCGGATCCTGCCAACATTCCCGCTAGCAAATGCATTTGCTAGAATACTTGTGAAAAGCCAGCATGAAAGGACGCAGACAAAGCCAAAGAGGAACCGCTTGCTTTTTCAGGCAGAGCTTGTGCTTTCTCAGCCCGCGTTGCCATCCTTGCCCATCGGGCTCTCGCTCACCCGAAGGAAGGGGCAAGAGTCACCTGTAGCAGGCTGCAAGCAGAGGCCGATGAAGCGGCCACCAAAGAGGAGGATGCCCGAGAGGGTGCTTGGGCTGCGTCACTCAACGCGGGGCCCTCGCAGATGCTCCCAGCGTGGACCACATCCCAGACCCAAAGGGGAGGGTGCCCGGCAGGGTGCTCGCTCAACGCGGTCCCTTTCGCAGATGCTCCCAGCGTGGACCACAGCAGGGCAGGCGCGGAGCGATGGGTGGGCAGGGGGCTGCCGCCGGGCGCTCCCCGCCGGGCCGGCACCGGCAGAGGGAGCCGGGGATCGCTCCGCAGCCCGCACCGCCGCGCTCCGCCCGCCCCGGGGCGACGAGGTGGAGTGGAGGGGGGGGAGAACCTGCCCTCTCTCAAGACGGGGTTTTTCCCCTGAAAATTCTCAGCCTCACGCGAGAGCTGCTCAGCGCAAGGGAGGGAGGGTGCTGTGCCGGCCGTGAAATGCCCTCTCCCGGTTCTAGGGATTTTTTCACCAAATCATCAGTATTTCCCTTCAGTTTTTTATTGCGATCACTGCTCCAAATACCACTAATAATGATAAAAACCTGTTCCCCGGCCCTCAGTTTTCCCCTCCGGGACACTCAGACTTTGATAAATGAAAAATGCTACAGTGATAATGTACTGACAAAATCGGCAACATTAACAAAATATTGTGACTGTAACTCAGTTATGCATGCTTTGAAAAGAGACAAGCCTACCTCTCTTTTTAGTCCTGTGGAGTGGGAGTAGCCTCAAGAAGAGCAGGTTTCCCTGCAGATGGTCCCTTTGCGATAATGCAGCCCTCTCCTTGCCGGAACCTCATGGAGGCAGTGGTCTTTCCGTCCCCAGCTATGGCTTAGCTGTGCTTTTCCAGGGGGACAGTCTCCCCTGGGAACCCACCAGTACAGACAAGCCTTCAGGGGCCAGTGCAGGTATTTCTCTGTCTCATCTATTCAGCTCCTGTTCCTGTCCCGGGGGGTCTTTTGGGGCGTTTATCCCACAACACGCCTGCCAAGGGAGGGGATGCTATTCGACCCCTTCCCAAAATGGGGACCTGCAACATGGGGTAACAGATGGCTTGAAAAAGATCACACAGGAAACGTGTAGCACAGCAAGGAACAGGGCAGCGATCTGACCTGCGAGCCATCCTGCCTCTGAAATGTGGGGTATAACACAGAGAATTGCTGCACCATTTAGGTTCAAAAAAAGACAGCATCTTAACCCAGGGTTCAGCTGAAAACAAAACCAAGCTCTCTCTGAGGTTCAATAAGCATGGGTAACTCATTTCCCTGCCCTCCTGCGTGATGTGTTCATTTGTTTCCTTTTTTTTCTTTTTTTCTTTTTTTTTTAAATACATTTTGGTACCTCAGGAACAGTGTCAGGAATATAGTCAGCTGGGTTAGGAAACAGCGTTGCCAGAATACCCTGAGAAAAGAAGATCAAGAGTTATTTCTGACTCAAGCAGGAGCTGGAAGTATCTGACATCTCCGAGTGCCCGGAAAGCTTGTTCTCATGAGAACTGAGATCACACCACATGCTCAGGAGGGCCAGAGTTCAGGGATTTGGAGAAGCCCCCGATGGCCAAGCACAATGGGAACTACCACGTTGGTAGTACTGCGGTCACCCTACCTGGGGTCACCCTGGAGAAGGTCTCAGCTAACCATGAGCTAGCATGGCTCCTGGACACCCACACTGCTTTGCAGTGGCTCTTGGGTGCCTGCTCCTTCTAGCAGCCTCCACCTCTTCTCCCTCTCCCCCATTCAGGCACTGCTCTTGGGATTATTTTTTTCCCCTCTGATAAAGCACATACAGATGGTGCGTTGTCTGCCACAATCAAGGGGCTCAGGTGGGTAATGGAGAATGGCAGAACTTGGCATGTACTTGTTTGCCTTAGTGCAATTTTCCCATAATTGCACTTCCTAGCTTTTCAGCATCTGCGAAAGATCAGCTTGTGACACAGCAAAATCGGCCTCGCACTTTACTGGAGTTTGCGTCAAGTTTGGAATCAGGCATCCTTCTTTTGGCTTAAATCATTGTGGAAGGGTGGGGAGAGAACCACCCCGTTTTTGTGCATAGTCAGTACGGGCTGGACTTTAAAGCCCAGCAGGAAAAGCACAACCTGTCAAACATATTTAGCTCAGCCCTCATGTTGCTTTTTTGGTTTTGTTTTTAGAAAGGTATTGACGACTCTGGCACAAGTTCTTTTAATTTGCCCAGGTCTTGAGGTGAATTCACTGAAGACTGAACAACGGGGCACCCTGGAAAAGAATGAAGCAAAACTTGGGACTCAAATGAGTTCAGAAGAACAGGCAGAGGTTGTGCAGATGGACAGCTTTACTGTGACAGGCGACTCTTTCTTACCTCTCTTTATAACCTCCATTTCTTCCCTTTAGACATATCTAGATGCCAGTAGTGCAATAGAGAAATAGTGAGGAATAGAAATAACTTCAGGACTGAAATCACCGACCTCCCCCGTCACCTGGGCGAGGGCAGAACTAGACTGTGGCACATTGAGGCACTAAGGATGACGAAGAGCAGTCCCTGCCTCAAGGAGCCTGCAGTCGCAGTGATTGGAAACAGAAAACAAACCTTGGAGGTTTGTGGGGAAATACCTTCTGCTCAGACGATCTAGGAGAGAGCTTGGGATCATGCTCTGTTATTTATCAAGTGTTGCAGGTTTTTGTACTGGAACAAGCGTCTATTCTTGTATCTTCCCCAGTATATTTCAGATTTCTTCAAGCTGCAGCATTAAATTGAGTTGCTGGAACAAATACTATGCTGAAATTAAACTTGGTTCAAAACAAATGGGAGAGCAAGGTTTACTTTTCTGGAAAATCTCAACTTTAGTGAACTTCTTACACGTGTTCACAGCAATTGCCGGTATTCAGCCAGGCAGCATTGTATTTTTTCAAAGTTTCTGTAGCATTTTGTTCCTTGTCAACCTCTCTTTCTGGCCTCTGAGTACTCCCGGGGGGTAGTTTAAGTTCCATCTTGTTTTGAGATAAATAAATCCCCTATTTTGTCAGTGTGGGTTTCCAGGCCAGACAAATCACCCATTCCCCTCCTCTACTTTAATGAATAAATTTTTGTCCATTTGTAATAAAATTTTAAAGAATATCGTTAGCTTAGTTTGGGCTCAGAATAAAACTTTATCATAAAAGGAAGAATAGAAGCACTAAAGAAAGCTATTTTTTTCACTTTTTGTTTTGTTGATGTTGCTTTTGCTCTCAACATAAATAAAACCAGGGCTGCATCCAAACGACTTTAGTCATGCTAGAGACCCAAACAAAACAATACCTGCCTATGGCATGAGAATTGCATTACACCGCCAGGAGAGGAGTTCAGTTTCACGAACCAGCCAGAGCAAAAGGAATAAAATAAGCTTACCGAAAAATCCTGAAAAGAATGGAGGTTTGTTGTGGTTGTGGTTTTTTTTAAATTAGCCTCAGCTCAGAACGAGTTTTGTGTAGTTCCAGTTAGGTCTTGTCTTGGTTGTTTTTTTTTTCTTTCATTAGAGACTGTAGCTAAATACACACCTTTGAGTGCTTGCCGAGGATGCTCAGATTGAGGTTTTGGCCTCACACACATACATACACACACACACACTCAAACAAAGCACGAGAGTGCAACTTGCTGTGGCTTTTGCCAGTGAAGTAAAAGCTAACCAAAAACTAACTACTGTCTTAGCAACAGAGGGCTCTTCTGTATTCTGAATTACATCAAGTAATTGGAGCTAAATCTCTTTCCACTTGAGCTATGCTCCAGACCTGCAAAGTGATACCCAAGCCACTACTTTATCCAAATATTCTTCTCGTCCGATGAGTAGCAGGAAACAATCTTCACAGAGCTGCCTACATTAATACTGAGCATCTGGGTATGCCTAAGGAATGATGCTGCAATCCCTTCTAAATCCTCCTCTTGCAGGAGAGTTGGGGAGGGAGTTAACTCTTTGTCTGCAGGGGATGAGATAAAGTCCCTGGACCCTCTACAGTGCAAAACCTGGCACCGCACTTTCAGGCTCAGCTGTGTGGGCAGGCAGAGCACAGAGGCAAGCAGCAAAAGGTGAAAGTAGACGATGCTGAATTCTTCTCCCGTGCCAACCCAGCAGCAGCCCTGATTCGAGAGCCAGACACAATCAGGGCTTTTTGGCCCTGCAGATAGTGCTAGATAAATACAGCAATTTACTGATCCCAGGTGACAGGGACCTTGCCCAAATAAGCTTATGCACTCACGTTAACAACTGATGTACAGGACAGTGAAGTGCTGCACTGCTGCAACAAAAAGAGACAAAAGCATCAGCAGGAAACTAAAAAAGGAAAGTTAAGATGAACAACTGAGTATTGGAGGGATTAGAAAGAAAAGAAAAGGGCCACTTGACACTTGGTATTGGCACAAACTGCAAAATGATATAATACCAGAAGACTACCAGAACAGCAGGAGAAGAGGGGTTTTCACCTAACAAGATCACTGTGAGAGCAGGTGTCTGCAAGGGACAATATAATCCTCCCCATGGAGCAGGAGACACTCTCCAAGGCACTGAGGTCCACAGCTATGTGCTGAATCTCAGCTCAGAGAAAGTTAGTGGGAATGCTCCTACTAATTTCCAAGAGGACAGGATCTTACCTCTTAAATTTAGAAACACAGTGAAAAAAACTTTTCTCAGGATGGGTTGATTTTATCCAGAGATGCCAAATAATGAATATGGAGGGGAACAAGCCATGATGATATGACAGCACTGTAGCCCAGAGCGCAACGCAGGAGCAGCTGCTGAGCTGGCCTCAGCATCCTCTGTTGGGACAAAAAAGTTATTTCATCCTCTTTTTCTGTCCTTTGGGTCTTCCTCCCACAGAAAAGAGAAGGCTTCCATGTCCATGGGGTCTGACGAAGCAGGTAGAAGATGCGCTGTCTTGCCACTGCAGTAATTAGCAGTAATTAAAAAACAACCTTATCACCCAGGTTGTTCTAAATATCAGGACTGGGAAACCTGGCTATTGCATTCTGCCCGTATTGTAGATCAGTATGTTCTGCTGTCTGCTTTAAAGCTGACAAACAAAAGACCATGTCCAGGCTTCAGATAAAAACAGCACTCAATCATTATTCTTAGAAGAAGCCGAAAATTTTTAGAGGCTGCTTCTAGGAAAAAAGGGTCTCCCATCTTGAGGGGTTTTTTTGGTTTGGTGGTTTTTTTTTCTTTTTGGTGAAAATGGTGTAGTTTAGGGCCTTCTTTTATTGGAAAGCTAAGGATTATTTCTAGTAATAACAGGTTATTGTTTGGGGGTTTATTTGAACAAAACTGAGAAATCACAAGGTATGGGCTTGGAGGGATGCTGTACTTTTTCCTTTTTGGCTGTCAATTCTGCACTCTTTTTGGCTCTGAAAACTACCTCATCCTTTTGCCTTTGCCTAAATAGAAAGAAGAGATTTGAGGGAGGTGAAAAAAGAAGGGAAAGAAAGGATGAAATGGAAAATAAGAAAAAGAAAAAGTGCATACAAAAAATGAAAAAGCCCACAAAACTTTTCTAACTTGCAGAACAAGCATGACCTCAAAATTGCCTCTCTTTCTGAAAGTGCTCTTTTGATGAGCAACGCTCCTCCTTGCCATGGTGCCTTCACTAGAGCTCAGTTGTCTCAGAGAGAGGGAGAGAGGAACCCTGTGAGCCCCTGCTCCTCTGCAGCATCCAGCCTTGTATGCACTGAACCACGTGTCACTATAACAGAGCGACATCTGGGTGGCTTCCTTTCCAGCCCTCATGCCTCGCTAACATCAGTCCCGAGTATGTACACTGGATCCCAACCATCTCAGCCCAACCACTGATGCCGTGCTGGGGTGGGTCTTCCAGCAGAAGCTCCTGCGTTTCACAGGGTGGTTACCAGAGAAGCCCTGTTAGCACTGGTGGCTTGGCAAGACATCACAGAGATGGCAATCGCATTCTGCAGCCTTACAGCGATGGAGGGGGGTTGCAGTGCTGCCTGCTGCTCCGGGGGATTTTTGATTTGGGCATATGTATGTGTGCATGTCTGCTGAACTTCATTACCAGAAGAAGTGGGAAAGGGAAGGTGTTTGCATCTCACCCCAGGTCTGAACACCAGGGAAGTCTTTCAAATCGCCTGGCTGAAAATCCCAGTTCAAAATAGCCTGTAATTTTTGAGAGAATCCAGTCAAGATCATGCCTATCTCTAGCTAAAACTGAATTCTTCAGTCACATCACGATTGAAAACACTCTGTTTACTTTCAGATGCAGCTTGTAGCAATTTTGTCCTCTCGCAGTCAGCTATGAGTTTGGAGGAGGTAAAGAGTATTATGTGGCTGCCACTTCCCGCATGTTTTCCTACCTAGATATTGTAAATTATGAGTGCAATGGGCCCTGTTACTGTGCAATAACAAGGAGGAAATCACTGCAATGTACATCTTAATGCATCATCTTCTGCAGCCTGGTTCCACGGGCAGATATGGTTCTTCTTTCCTTTCTGACTTGCTGTCAACAGCCCTTCTCCAAATACATGCATAATATATATTTTTATAAGCAGGGAGGTAATAGCTTCAAATCACCCAGGAGATTCTCACCAAGCTGCTCCGTCTGAGTGCCAGTGTTTGCCCAGGACAAGTGGAAAGCGGGTTGTTGCTTTCATCTGATTGCCTCAAGCCCCCTCCACAGACTGACTTGCTCTGTGTCAGGCGAGCCCTTGCGCTGGCCAAGAGTCACCTGGAAACAATCTCCCATAAAACCAGCTCCGTAAAAGCTACAGCTACTCACTTTGATAGTTCCCAAATTGCTTTTCTCTCTCTCTTTTATTTTTCATAGGACTAGTAAATGGCAAATTGGTCCCCAGTAATCTACTGGAAGGAGTCAAGAGGCGCGCAGGAATATTGTCCTATTCCAGAAGCTCAGCTATCTGCTGCTGAGCACGAACAGGGATCTGCAGAGTTACCACCCCCCTGTAACTCAAAAAGATGAGCAAGAATGGCTTTTCTCACACGCCTTGTGAGATGGAAGAGGTTCCAGCCTGCTCTGATCAGTGCTGGGTACCCATGACTTGAGCCATGGGAAGAGCAAAGCACCGAGGGACTCCTCCTCCTTTTGAGTACAGGAGAAATGAGACCTCTTCTGCTCACATGCAGTTTGTGTACTTCTTTCTTGTTCAGGATTAGCATCAGGCAAGCCTGAGGGTCTGCATGAGAGAAGCAAGCCCCTAGAGAGGGCTATGACCCTGTAGGTAGGTGGGAACCCTGAGGAACCCAAGCTGGCCAGGGCATCCAGAGCTGAGGCTTTGGCTGCTTTCTGCAAAAACATCCTCCAGGTATGCATAGGTAGGTTGGGAGCAAATGTGTGAAAGGAGGTAATATCTAATGGGAGATGAGACCTGTCAGTCCTTGGAAGAAAAAGACACAGAAGATGTGTCTGAAATGAGAACTGAACAAAGGGCCATGGAGCAAGCCAGGGACAGCAACAAAAGCACGAGTCTGGGTTTGTGCATACACAGACCTGAAGGAGGCATGCATATTGCCCAGTTCCCCTCTCTTGGCCAGGAATACCCAGAAAACTGGCTACCCTGGCCTTTTTCCATCCTTTCCCAGGCGGGGTTTTTGTGATCTGTTTCCTCGGCCACTGGAAATTTACTATAAATACCAGGTACTGAGCAGCCGTTGTATACTAATATCTCCTAACCACCCTTTCTAGCTGCCCAAGGCTGCAAATGATGTGAAAATTGCATATCCCAGTCCCGGGCCTTAGTAGCTATTCAGGGTTTTGGCCACATGTCATTTGTTATTCTTGACTTATGCATACATTCTTCTTATTTATTTTTTGTAAACATTTGTGTATAATTATTCACTACAGAGTTTCCAGTGATTTTCCCTGGCTCGCAGATGTGGCAAAGCTTGTTCCCCGCATCCAGGAAAGAAGGGCTTTTTCGACTACTGCAAAATGGGATCCTGACAGATTTCAATCTGCTGCTTCCATGTCTGTTCTTGTGATACTTAGCTACCCATGGCAAGAGAAAATTAGCTTTTTAAATATAAACCAGAAATGGTCCCAAGCCACAGATTTCACAACCAGATCCAAATTTGGGGCAGTTCAGATTTGGCCTGACATTTTGGGTTTGGGCCCAGGCCTGACTCTCCTTAGGAAGCAGTTTGACATTTCCAGTTCTGGGAAGCTCCCCTCCCCGGGCGCGCAGACGCTCCCCGGTGCAGAGCCACCCCCGGGCTCTGGCCCTTTGCTGCCGAAAGCTCTCCCGCTGGTCCGGGTTTTTCAAAAGCCCCCGCCTGTCATTACTGCAGCTAATTCAATTGCTGCAGTGACGGGCGCGCGCCTTCCATGATGCTGCTGTGACATTTTGGTTCCCGCGAGTGCTAAAACCTAGGGGAATTGGGCTCTCTGCAGCTATGTGGTGCTCATGCAGGAAAAATGTGATCAAATGGTAAGAGTTCTTGGGAATTCTAGTTAAATCTTGGGCCGTCTGCCCGCAGCTCAGACCCCACAATAAGCCTTACACACGGTGGTAACATTATGTTCAGAGTACAGGACACAGAAGCAGGATCCCAGGGTTCAAAGCCCCCACCTGTCCTACAAATTGAGTACATGGCCCTAAGCATGTTACTCAACAGCCAAGCGCCTCCAAGGTGGGGAAAACTACGCCATCTACTAGGTATTGGCCACTTCTCCAGGGCGAGCAATGTCTCTTGCTCTGTTAGTACAACGCAGCAACATTGTACTGCTACAACAAACTCTTAAGTTCAGCGTAATTAACTTTCATTAGCTGCTGGAAATAATGACCTGAGCTGTAGTTCACATTTTGATGAACTGAAGTGTGTTTCCCTGGAGAATATTGTGCTTCTGACCCACCTTTCCCCTGGCTGAGCAAGCTGTCATTCAGCACCTGATATTTCATAGAATCATAGAATTGTCAGGGTTGGAAGGGACCTTCAAGATCATCTAGTTCCAACCCCTCTGCCTTGGGCAGGGACACCTCCCACTAGATTAGGTTGCTCAGAGCCCCATCCAGCCTGGCCTTAAAAACTTCCAGGGATGGGGCTTCCACCACCTCTCTGGGCAACCTATTTGTTTTGTGGAGTGCATTTTGGATGTGAATTTTCAGTTACAATTTTATTCTAGTCTACTTTTTTATTCAAATCACTTGCCACTTCTTCAGTCATTTTATAAGCAGGTCACCAACAGAACTAGATCCTTCTATAAGAGGCCTGAATATGGCTTTTTAACTTATATTTATATAATAAATATAACACACAGACACACCATCCCTAAAGTTTCATCAGTCATTTTATAGGTAATTTTAGATGGATGCACCATCGCACAGTTTATAGCTCATCTCCTTTCATCAAGAGTGAGGTGCTCTAAGGAGCTCACGTAAGCGGAGTACACCAAGATCACAATCAAGCTATCAAAGCAAGAGGTCTCTTAAACATTGAGGTTCAATCCTTCTCTTCCCAACTATTACCCAAGAATCACTTTACACTTACAATATGTTTATCTCCATAATCTCACCAAGAGGCGATTACTGCAGCCTCTGAAGGGGGAGAACTGAAGCACAGAGAGATGAGGTGATGTGCTCAAAATGACACGGGACTTTTTATAGCAAAGCTCAGAAAACAGTTGAGAGCTCCTCAATCCTCTTGGTCTTCGTCCATGAGATCATACTTCCTTTGATATGCACACCATTCATAGGCACTGAAGTTGTATTAGGAGATCACAGAAGGATCCCTGCAAGTATTTAGCCTAATTTTAGCCCCAACATCAACTTTCAGAACATCCTTTTTAAGAGAAAATGCCTGGCAGCAATGACACTGCAGTGAGCTTGATGGAATGGTGCTGGCTTTACAACAGGCTCCGAATGGGCTCATAACGTCTAAAAGCATTCATTAAACAAGGCTCACAGATAAAACACACATATGACACAGTTCTTTATAAAAACAGGCTTTTATAGGCCAAATGCTGAGGAGCCTCATGAGATTACTAAATAATCCAAAGGGAAGTGCTTGGAAGCCTGTTTCTTGGGACACAGAGAACCAGCCTGGAAAAATGCCATGGAGACGAAACTCTGGGGATGGAGCAACCCTCCCTCAGGTCCTGGTTATGGATCAAGCTGGTTTTTCCATCCGTATTTTCTGCCATGAAATACACCCCCTCTGGATCCAGTGCAAGGAGTGCCGAGGAGCAGGAGGAGAGGGGAGGTGTCACCTTGTACTCAATTGCAATTGTTTCATCCGTTCCTCACAGCCCACTTGCAAACCAAGGTGACACAAATGAGTTAATTTCCATGGTGTACTAAGGCTAATTGGAAACAGCTCTCGGGCCCTGTAAAGCATTAAACCAGACTGCAAGTGATAATTGCTCACCTGCTGCACGGCCCTATAAGAGGCAGTGCATTAACTAGTGCATGGGGTTTTATCACTTCCCTGGGACAGCAGGGGCTGGACTCTTTCCAGCACCCATAGCACTGAAAGCAAGGGCCTGGATTAGGCCTGTGGTTTATGGGCACTCAGGCAAGGAGAGATGGTGATACAGGGCCAGACTCCAGCTCCCATTACACTCTCTCTTGGGTCAGGGGGCTTTTTTTTTTTTCTTTCTTTTCTCTAGCATGGCTGTGGTATCAAGCTGACATAACTAGTTTTCTTTCTTCTTGAAGGCTGGGAAGAGAGGTTTAGTTGTGTGTTGCAGGGTAAAAATACAAATATTTGAAAGTATAAGGGGCCTAAGTACTTCTTAAGGGTCTAGACCTCCCTATTGCAGGGGTTTGGGCTGCAGAAGTGTTAGAAAGAATCTTAGTCTGCTTATTATAAATTCCAGCACCTCTTATGTTATAGCTACTCATAATTCTCCTCTACTTCCTTTTCTTTTTCCACACTTTCTGTTCTTTACTAGAAAAGCCAGGCATTTCTCAGAAGATACAAGCAGTACTTTGCCTGAGAATGGAAGATATGTATGTTTGTTATCGTTCTGGGTTTTTTTGGTAGATTGAAATGAGATTGCATTAAGGAAAGCCTCTATTTTTTTGAAGTGCTGACCACTCTCTTTGTGTAGCCTGAGTGGGAACAGAACTGCTCATTTCCAGAGCCTGAAATTGTAGCTTTTCTCAGGAGAGAAAGATTAGAAATACCTGAGAATTGCAGCAGGACTTCACTAAGGGATGAAAATGACAGAAATAGAAGAGAATTATTAGAAATATCCATCAGGGGGATCCTGGTGCCATCATAAATTACTTCTGTTGTTCAGCAGCAGCTGCAAATCACACAAGAAGCAATGGGGATTGGTATGCTGCGTGAGCCATGTATCCCAAAGTTTGACATGAGGCTTAACTTTTTACAGAAGCTATCATGAGACCCTCAAATGTACTTTGTACTGCTTAGAGACCCTGTGAGTTTCTGTCATGGACTGGGACCTGAGACCATGTCTCCCAACCATGTTCTTGAATGACCATAATATATTAGCAGTAATTTTGGCTTTCACTGAACAGTCAAATGGGTGGCTCAAGCATGGGATAGAGTTATCGTGGCTTAATAGTATCAGCTGAACTGTGATATCTGAGTATTTCCTGAAGAAGTCATCTTAATGCCCTCAGAAATAGACGCAAGTGGTGTGGCTTTTTGGAATGACCAAATATCTACACCTTCAAATCAATGAAAATGATGCCAGGGAAAGAATTTAAATATTCACATGTAACTAACTCTGTTAAAACCACCAGGAAACCATGCTTTTTCCATGAAGTTCTTACCACTTCTGTTTCTGATCCTGGTCTTGAAACATAAAGACAAAACCAGGCGAACTTCCAGCCTTTTCCACTGGTGCTTTGACACCCTGGGGCTGAGCCAAGATCCAGAAGCTCAGAGGCCAGCAGAAATAGAGCGATGAGTATATGCCAGAGGCTCGAGACAGTATTAGATTAGCTTGAGCACGAGGAAAGGGGAAAAAGCTTTGAGCTGTTCTGTCAAAATGAAATGGAGCATCCTTTTCCCTGGGATCTGTCATGTCCTGGCAGATCCTCATTAATGGTATGTTCCCATCAGGGGGTCGCCGCAGGAATGTGGCTCTTGGAAAAAAACAGGTACCAGTTTCTAGCTGGTGGGAGCTAAGAAGGTGCCCTTATCTGGGCAGACAGGTAGAAAGTGGAAACTCTTTCCTTCTAATGAAGGTGTTTAAGCAGTTCCTAATGAAAGCATTGCTGTAAGGAGAAAAAGGAGTGTCCTGTGATTATTCACAAGTAGGAAGCATTTTATAGCCCATGAACTTCTTGGGAATGACACGTTTTTCAGGTGGTCTGACTGTCAGATGCCTGACTTTGATGGATGATGCTAAGCATGGACATAATCACCATCTTGGTCTCAGAACCAGCCAGTAAGATATGTTAAGATTTTCCAAATGTTTCTCCAACAATAAAAGGAAATGTAAAGTTAATCAAATTGTCATGAGAGATCAGAGCCCAGCAAGGAGGGACTAAGACTGACATTTGAAGTAGAAGCACTAATAAAACAGACGGCTGCTTGCTGATCCTGTCCGTGCTTGTGTTTAATTTAAACAAGTTAACGATGAATGGAGTTTGCAGAGGAGGGGCAGGGGTGCTGTCGAAATCGATGTATGTACCAGCCATTTAAAGAAAGCAGAGAAGTGGTAAATCTCTAGCTGCATGCGAATATCGTGCCTCAGCAGAGAGGTTCTGCAAACATCTCTGTTGGCATGTTTGGGGCAAGAGACCATCCTGCTCCCTGCTCTGCCTTACCTATGGCTGCTTGCTGCCCAGGCAGAAGCTGGATAAAGTTAATCCCTGGTGCCTTTAGGTTGATTTACTGCATTGCGTTTAGCCAAATTCATTCCAGCACCTAAACACCATCAAGATAATTTCAAAAAATAAGGAAGGTGAGCTCACCTCATTTCCTAGCTTTACAGTTATCAGTGTCTGGTATTCCATGCAGGCATGTGTGTGGCTTGAGCAGCCAGTTCTCTCTGAATATCTTCTCTTCTGTAAATCTGCTGGACACAAGGATCCTGGGATGCTCTTTGGAGAAGGTAGCTGCCACCTATTGAACGTTGAAGTGGAATGTCATGGCCCTGACTGTTCTGAGTGGTAGAGACATGACACTTTGTCAGATGTCTTTCACAGTAAGCTGGATTGTTATATACCAATGTGCTTTTTCCATCTGGTGGTGTTCCTAGAGGAGTTGGAATGAAGTAGCTCTGTGCATGGTAAAGCCTTGAACTGCAGTTTTGCTCTCTTTGGGATATTAATCCCCAAATACTAATCCCCATACGCTGGTCCCACTCTCTGCTCCCTTGCCCCATGAACCATTTTGTCCACAGAGGGGACGTTTTACCCTGAAATCCAAGCATTTGTTTCCTATAGAAACCATTCAATCACCATCAGGTGGCAATGAATTTCAATCAGCACTCCCCTCCAGG
The DNA here is from genome assembly GCA_013398915.1 of Dromas ardeola. NCBI lineage: Eukaryota > Metazoa > Chordata > Aves > Charadriiformes > Dromadidae > Dromas > Dromas ardeola. Next base: position 680,557 of record VYZM01009215.1, read on the forward strand.
CACTAGTTGGACTAGAGGCCTGGAGATGAGGAGCTGCTCTGTTATCCATTACTCATCCCCCGAGCCAGCCTACGTCGTGTTTTGTTCTGGATAAATACGATCAGGAGGCAGAAGGACTGCTTCTGTTCCCCGATGCCTTTCATTAGATCCCACCTTGCAAGTGCTGGTTCTGCTGCAGGGCAGCGAGGAGGTCAGGACAGGATGGGCAGCCAGGGTGGCCGGTGGTTCAGCCCCAGCCCATGGGCCAAACAGATGAAGCATCTCAAACCACCACTTCCCTTCGTGCCCTGCAGCGGCACGGCTCCCCGGCCACAAAGCCCTCTCTCTGTGGTGTGCCGGGTGACCCTTGCTCGCCTGCCTTTTTGCTCTTATTCTTCTCCGCAGTTCCTTCCTTTATCAGATTAACTTTAATTAGTGAAATCAGAATCACATGGAGTGGGGAGGAAATGCTCTAAACGCGGCGGATTTATTTTCAGCCGAGGAAAAAGCGAGGTGCGTACAGGCTCTCAGGAGGACCTGGTTGAGGTATTCTCTAGAAAACTGTCTGTGGGTGCAAAAGCACTGGGGGGCTGGGAGTGTGTGGCCGGGCGAGAGAAAGCCAATGTGTCCTTCGTGAGATGTGTGTGCCAAGGAGCTGCACCCACACATGATGCATGCACAGCTACAAGCACGTGCTAGCTGACACTTATATGAAGAAGGCTGGAAATGTCCATGCAAGCCCCTTGTAGGCAGCATGAACCACAGGCTAGAGTTCTGCTCTGCAGCCTATGCCCCACAGAACCCCAGGAGTTTGTCTATGAAATGACTGCGAAACACCCATGCGCGTGTATGCATGAAGCACAGGGAAAAATGAAAGAAGCAAACCATTTTTATTTGATAGCGTGGCAACACGGTGCAGCGTAATCTCTACAAGGAGATTTTTCAGAAAATCAAAATGAGTTTGGCAAACAGCAGGCCAGAGCAGAGGGCTGGGACAAAGTTGACCTGAGCTCTGCTTCTGGTTCTGCCCCTATCCTGTCCCCGTGGAGCACATGTCCCCTGGGGGCCAGGGGACATGAGCACTGCTGTTAGTGCCTCTCAACACTGTGCTCGTGTCCCACTAATGTGGCACAGGGGCTGCCAAATAGCATCATGATCTTTCCTGATTCACATTACTGCTGTGTCTGCCCCAGTATAAAATCTCTCAGGTTTTTTTGTCTCTCACATCGTTGGGCCAGGGCTTTTGCTCACTGCGTGTACTTTCAGTCTGGCATAGCATGAACAGACATGTGGCTTTTGGTTGCTGCAATGACGGATGTTTTTGAATGCTTAATCTTGGGAATCTCTCTGACTACAGAAATTCCCCATTGCTGTTGGCCAAACTCTGCTTCTGAGTGAAATCTCCGCATACAACACCTTTATAACACCTCCACATTAGACCAGGTTGCCAGTCCTGGTTTCTGAGTCCAGCCCTCCCTGTGTAGTTCCTGGACTGAGTGGCTGCCCTGGAATGAACAGTAAAGGGTCTTTGGTTACAAGACACAGCACCAAGTCTTTGCTGTCACTAAAGATGGGCACATATTCCAGGGAATCCACATTCCCAAGTGCTGATCCTCTACTCTTGGGCACTGGAGCAACCACCCAGCTGCAGGCACACTGGCTTCCAGCAAGTGCCATGAGGTGCTCAATGAGCAAGATCTCATCCAAAAAACTTTCTGGACAGTCACTGGGGCTGGGCCTGCTGGCTGCACTGCTCCCTTCCCCAGCTAGGAGTCCTGAAGGGGATCCATTCAATGAGTGTATATTGGAATAAAGGGAAGCACAGGGAGATGAGTACCATTTTACAGTAAAGATCGTATGTGGAAGTGAAGTCTCCCTGTATCTGTTCAAGATCTGTTCAAGCGTCTTCTGAGAAGAACTGAAATGGATGAAAATATCCTCCAGTGATAATATACAGTGGCAATCAAAGCCAATGAGAAAATTATTCTCCCTGCATCTTTTTCAGTTCATTCTCATGTCTCTGCATAGATATCTGATACTTCATCTACCTACTATTCACCTGCTGGCAACACTGTCCAGCTAATGCATTGAAAAAAAAAAAAAAAAAGTGGCTTAATCTCCCCCTCCTTCTCATTCCTTTCTCAACATATTTTGCTAATTGCAGTTCTGCAGTGCAAGCCTTGGGGTGCACGCTGCTCCCCACTCCCCCACTCCAAGGTCCTGCCCAAGGCTGCTCCTCCACAGCTAGTCAGCATCCTCTCCACCTCAGGCACCCATCTGCGAGGCTGCAGCCCTGGCACAGGGCAGGTAGGGAAATACCTAAATAAAAATATTCATAAGCTTGGAAGGCAGACAACTTTGGTGGCATGGACAAGACCAGACAGTAAGTGTGAAGCAAATCAGAGCCTGATTCAAAATCCAGTAAATGAAGGACACTGTGAGTGGAAGTTGGCAGCAGCTGTCCTTCACAAGGTTTAAAATAATTCGTGAGACCTCTAGTGGCTCTGGCTGCTGTCCCCAACTCAGCAATTGCATGGACTCATGGAGGATGAACATGAGGCATCCAAACTCCCCCTGCCTGCAACATTTCTCTCTCCATGTTGTGTAGGGTGCAAAAGAAGACAGTGGCCCATAACGCTAAACAAACGTTGCTGCTGATGAATAGCTGTGGCTTCTCTTGTCCACACAGCACCACCAAAATCCTCTCAGGCAGAATCACAGGGCTCAGGCACACAATTGAGAAACTTGCTTCACACCAGCCAAGATGTCTGGCTTCCCTGAACACGCAGCACACCTGGGGAGGTCCCCAGGGCTCGAGCTCCAGGCAGCGAGTGTGAGTGAGCACAACACACCTCCAGAGTGGTGTCTGAGGGGCACATGCTGGACCAGGAGGGCTCCGATGATGTACTGTAACACCAGCACACATCTGAGGCCTCCACAAGGTTTTCCCACTGCCCATGACCCTTTTTATGCTCGCTTTTATTAAGGTGGTTTCTGGGCCTCTCACAGGTGCATCTCATATAGGAGTGCAGCAAACCGCCTCTGGCTTCTCCTTGAAATCAGTTCCAGACATACTGCAGTAGAGCTTCCCTGCACTACTGCAGTAGAGGAAATACATGTTTTCAGGTAGGACCCAGTCTATGAAAACTCAGAATATTTCCTACACTGATGAATAAAATCCTTTATTGCAGCTACTCTTCTTTTTGACCTTTCTGTTGACCAATCTTTGTGCAGGACGCTGATACAAATAGTCTTCATTTCTTCTTACCATCCCTGTTCTCGTAAGATTCAAAATTTCCTTTGTTGCTGAGAGCAGCTTCCCTCAATGTCTCTCTGTTGATGTACTTTGAGGCTTTTCTTCTTTCCATCTCTGCTGAGACACCCCCTCCATACCCTTCTCCTGCCATGTGTTCCTGAAGATTGAAATCATCCTTTGCCTCTTGTGCAAACAAAATTATTCTCTCGCTCCATTCAGAGCACTCTCTCCTTGACAGGTTTCTGACAATAATATCAAATAGCATAGATTTTAGATTATTTTTATGATCTGCGTGAATTTGATATTGAAAATTGATCATGTATCATAAGCAATTCCCAAGGCCCCCACCACTCTGACTTTTGAGTGTGCTCCACCAGCTCTGTTAATGCCATGACAAAGCTATAGAAAAGGCTTTAAAATCAACTCCCGGCTTTGAAACTGGGACCTAAAATCTGTAGTTTTCACTTCATAGCAGAAGGCCTTCCTCCCGTTTGAGCTTGACTTGGCTGTCCCATGGCGGGCTGCACAGGAGACCACTGATCTGCACAGACATCTTGGTGGGAGACCAGTGCTGAGGGGTGCAGCTTGCCTTGTTCACCCCAGTGCAAAGGGGCATTAACACTTTTGTCTGTAGACTTCCAGTTATCTTTGTTAATTGACACGATGCCATCATTTTACTAGAAAAAGCCAAGCAATCTGTTTATTGGTGTCCCACACTGCTTTCCACATGCCACCCAATATCAAATGCTCTGGTTTCTTGTATCCAGATGCCTTAACTTTTCCATTTCTCACCCTAACCTCTTCCACAGTACCACTGCAATGTTAATGCAAGAATCTGTAAGTGTAAGGGCAAAGTAAAAGGAATGCAGCTTAATATCCAAGCAATTAGCACAAGGGTTATTGTGCTGAAGGCATTATTCATTTTTAATTATCTGAAGCTGCTGAAAAAATTCCTAGGACTGCCTCCAATAGGGTGCATGAATGAAAGCCCACACACAGAATGGTAGCATGCTGCAAAGGCGAGAGGAGAAGCAGTTGGCCCGCTTTCACACAAAGTTTCTCAGCCCTGGCCTGGGACTTCTTGCAGCAGTAGAGAGCCAGCTGCTTGCAGCTGAGACCTGTTTATTTCTGGTAGGCATATTCCTGAGCTCACAGAAGTAAGATAATGAGGAGGAAGGAAACAGGAAACATATCTGCATGTTCAGTCGCATTGGTTAATTTGGGCCATGTTTCCTCTGATTAAAAAAAAAGATAATAACAATAATAACTTCTGGGTCATATTTGGGGAGGGAGGGAGAGTAGGAATGGGGTTGGATTTTTCAAATAGAAGTGCCAACCCCAAGTTAAATATACTTAATAGACATATTTTCAGGGTGTTTAATTGAACATGTATATTGATTCACCACACTTGAGAGGACAATATACATCGGGCATGTCAGCTTCCTGCAGAGAACACAATAAATTCTATATAAGTCAATAAATTGTAATCAAAAGATGAATTACAAATCTACTTTCTTCTGTCAAGAGCAAGGCAAATATGGCAATGTACAGAAACAAGGACATAATGTTTGGGGTTTACCTTTCTAAGTTTATTGAAATTTACTCTTCTACTTCTCAGGATTTTTCTCTTACAGCTGAAGAGAGGAAAGACTCCAGCTCCTTTGCAGCTGCTTCTTTTAGGGTCTGCCTTTGTGCAACAGATGGGCCAGACTGTGGGCTTGATGCTCAAGGCCAGATCGACCATCCTACCCTTAGTATTTGTATACACCCTCCTGAACAGCAACTAATAAAAAGTCTGCTTGACACAGGGCTGGGAGCTGCTTAAAACCAACCTCTCTAGCCCTAAATATTGCCCCTTAGAACAATATTTGCTGGAGTTTGATTGAGGTCTGATTCCCATACTTCTCTTGCATCACACAGTTTTCTGTGCAGAAGAACTGTCTTTGCTAGCTGAGATACTAATATATTTTCTGCTTGGAAGATGGGCTCTTCCACATTACAGGGCTGGCTTGTCCTAGGAAGGTCTCTGAAATTGGGTGCCACTAACAGCCCCTTCCCTGTCCCATGATGGAGCAAAGCCAGACTCAGTTCTGATGCAGTCCTGATGCAGAGCTTCATTTGGGAATTTTTGTCCACTGTGGCTTTCATAGAGGCAATACATAAGTAAATGCAATGTGTTTTGTTTTTTTCAAGAATGGAATAATCTTCCTAGAGTCTGACTGCAACAAATTCTCATCCTCTTTTGTTCCTTGGAGTTAAAATGGAAACATATATTTAAGCAGCTCTCTCCGCTTCTCTGAATTAACAGCCCTGCCATGTTCCCAAACGAGCGCATTCCTTCTGATTTACATGCCTTTTGCTGTCCCTTCTGCCTCCAAGATCATATCAAGACATCAGAAACTGGGTATCAAAGCCAAACAATTTTAATTTCTGTAACCTGTTTCTAGATGGTGTAGTAAGAATAAGACATAATTTTTCAACTTAACAGAAAGTGGACTTCAGAAAGGGATGCCAGTTTTGTACCTAACTGGCAGTGTCAGGAGCTCTTATCATTTGCCACATGCATCTTGGGCAGAAAGGAGAAAATTTTAAAGTGTGATTTAAGCAGATCAGTAAAAGCGTAACTCTCATCCTGCTTTAAATCAGCATTATTTTGATTTGACTGGAGTCAGTTAAGAATCTGAAGAAGCTAACCAAAAATATACATCCATTGCGTAATTTTCTCTGGGTTAGCAGAAGTAATGCCATAAAGTATATGAGTAAAAAGGATGCACAGGACCCCACTAAATAACTCGTGAATATCGTGAGTACAGTGCAACAGACCATTTTCTGACCCAGTCAGTGCCAGGGCCTTCCTTGCACCCAGCAAGAACAGGACTGGGGGTGCCAGCACGTGGGGAACCGTGGAACTGTAGTCCTGCTACCACGTGTGTCATCCTCTCAGGAATGACTGTGAAGTACAAATAGTACTGGCTTTGGGAAGCAGGTGGTGGCTTGTGGCAGCTCTTCCTCAGTTTAACAGTGGAAAGCAATTGGTTAGGTTATTACATTTTTTTTTCTAAATAAATGTTTGAACAGAGTGCTGTTGTTCTAAATGTTCTGCTTACAGGAACTCTCTTAACCTCTGTTTACAAGATAAAATGTGTCTTAGCACTGTATTTTAGAAGACGTCATTTTTTTCAGTGGAATACTTTTTGGGCTTCTTTTTCAGCGAAAAGAAGAAGCTATTATGGGAAAAATGTTGGTATTGGGAGGGAGAGGGAGGAAGGCAATATTTCCTTAAGCTACAGATTTTAACCAGCTTTTTCAAAAAGATTTGCTTTTCTGAACTGTTGAACGGGGTACATCTCTCTAGCATTGCAAGCCAAAAAATAGATAGAGAAAAGGCACTTTTTCTAAGAGAGAAAAACCCCTCTCTTCACCATTCCAGAGGAAATTGTTAGTGACAATGAGCCACAGTCTGTGAACGTAAAATTCCTTGCATTTGAAATGGTTTGATTTTTTTTTTTTTTAATGTTTTACTTTCAGCTCTGACCACCCACAAGGGAAAGGAAAAACGGAGAAGAGCGTACAGCTTACACAAAAAGATTCCTGCAACAAAAGGACCCTTTATTAGCTGTACTGATTATAAGGTATCTCTTATGGCAGTTTCCAGGGTATGTTCAGCACTGTAGCTTGGAGGTCAGAAGATCAGATCAACATTACCAATTCTGAGAGTAAATCTTCAACATTGCTGACTGGAACTGAAGAGTCAAAACCCAAAAATACCAAATCTGAAAGGGTAAGCTTTTTATTTTCTTCTAACATTGAAACAGGAAATACAAACTATTAATGTTTTTAACACAGAAAAACATTGCGTTCTGGTGTCACCATACTGATAAACTTGAATTCCTAAATCACACTCCGTTGCAATTCATCTGAGTGCCCTGCACAGAAAAAATATCATTTTCACTTGAGAAACAAATAGATTTGCAGAAGTCTAATAGGATTGTCCTCCCAGCTCTACATAATTAGCATTATCTCTGCATTCCTAGATGGGGAAAAAAAAAAAAAGAGTCCTTGATTTGCTAATATCACTTCAAATTTTAATGAAAAGCAACGAAAAGACCTGTATCAGTGTTTAAGGAGGCACCTGTCTTAAGTAATAGTTGTTATTTTGAGAGAGTGGTTTCTACCTCTCTTATGAAGAAAGACTGAGGGAATTGGGTCTATTTAGTCTGGAAAAAAGACGGCTGAGGGGTGACCTTATTAATGCTTATAAACACTTAAAGAGTGGGTGGCAGGAGGATGGGGCCAGGCTCTTTTCAGTGGTGCCCAGTGACAGGACAAGAGGGAATGGGCACAAACTTGAGTGTAGGAAATTCCATCACAACATGAGGAGGAACTTCTTTACTTTGAGGGTGGCAGAGCACTGGAACAGGCTGCCCAGAGAGGGGGTGGAGTCTCCATCTCTGGAGGCATTCAAACCCCGCCTGGACGCGTTCCTGTGCAACCTGCTCTAGGTGACCCTGCTCTGGTAGGGGGGTTGGACTAGATGATCTCCAGAGGTCCCTTCCAACCCTATGATTCTATGATTCTATGATTCTACCCAAGGCTTTGTAAATCACTATCCGCTTTAAATGCCCTCATTCTGAGGTTTCTGACCTGTGCCCCTCCAGCAGGGGGTTGACTTCTCACAGCTAAAGTGGCCTAGACTTTTTAAAAAAACAGACCAAGTAATAAAGCATGGATAAAAAGAATCTTGTAACCTTCTACTAATTCCCCAGTTAAGTCTTCATCAAAGACATTTTTTCAGTCAAAACTTAAGATATAATTCTTTCTCCTGTTTCTCTCATATCAGCTGTACATTTTTTACTATATAAAAACTGTTCTCAAACTTGTGTTGATGATTGTGGATATTCCTACCCTGCAAGGGAACAAACCGCAGAAGTGTCTAAGCTGCTGTTTTCCTAATGTTGGCGCATCCCAACATCCATGCAGCACCGAGGGAATGTTTCTAGCACAGACCTTGAAAGCAGTCCAGCCTTGTTTAGGAAGGGATGTGCTGGCATTTATAACCCCTCTTCTCTCAGGCAGATCACACCAGCAGCACTCGTGGACCGCTTCTTTTCCTGGAGGAACCTCAGTGTGGGACCTCTGGTGTGCTCTACGTGGTTACAAGGACAAGCTATCTCAACCTGCTTGAGCAACAACTGAGCAATGCTTAACTCAAGCCTGCACCACTGGGGCCAACAGACCCTGCCTGCAAGCACAGCTTTAGCAACAGGACAGCCCACCCGCTCCACTGAGCAGCAGCTCCCCACATGTGTTTCCATGTGGAGAGTTGAGATTGGTTTGCTTTCGTACCTTACAGGCTGCAAACCAACCCATCAAACTTGCTGTGACCACATGCAAATTGTTGCCACCAAGTTTCACCTCTTAGCTTGTGTTTTCTTCCCCTTCCCTCAACAACGTCAGGCCAGCTGGGACTGTGTCACAGCCACTAGTACGTTACATCTCTTCAGAGGAATCTGGAAGACCTTTCAGCCTTTCAGAATGAGATAGGCTTGAAGGAATAGTATTGCCATGGCGTTTTGAGCAAGGTGGCTTGATGAGAGGTGTCTGCTCTGCAGTGCCTGTGCCTTGCTCTGCCATAAGAGCAAGGTTACAACCTGCACAGGAAAAACTTCCATTTGTGGTGGGAAGGTATCCTTGTAGCTACCTGACCAAAGCAGAGCAGACGCTCCCCAAACCAGTGACTCCTGGTGATGCTTCTACACATACAAACTGAAGAATCTGGGAGTGAGTGTATATCTGGTAAACATTAGTGATTTCTCTCTTTTCTTCACTTTCAAACTGATCAATCTAAACAAGGCTCTAAAAGAACATGAGATCCCACCACAAATGAGAAAATGTAAGACCAGAAGCCCAAGCCTCTTCCTTTTTTCAGCAACACCTTTCATGGCTTTCCATGTGTAACTGAGAAGTAGCTGTGCTTTGAAAGTAAAATCCTGTGGAAAATGACTGGTAGGAACTTTTGTCCTCTGCAACGGAAAAATTAGGTAGTGAGGGAATTCTTGGGTCTGGTTTGTATCACCATTAAAAAAAAAGGAGAAAGTACCAGTGATGGCTCCACTCCTCTGGCATGGGTAAGAGGAGTCTAGTTTGATATGTGATACCGAGGGATATTTCCTCGTAGGGTCCAAACCAGAGAAGTTCTTGTTAAGCCCTCAGAGATGAGCAGCTGCAGAGCAGTGGAAAATCCTGCTTCGGAACCTGGAAAATCCGAGGTTGAAATTTTCATCTTTTGCTTGTGTTTAATAAGATGAGAAATACTGGTTGCTAGGCTATGTAGTATGCCAAGCACATTCTCTTCACTTTGTTATATATCCCAGGGAAGGCCAAAGGCTGAGGGTGAAATTAGGAATATTCCTCTCAGGTAATGAGGAGATTGTTTGGATGCATGAATGATACCCTTGGTACAAGAACAAGAGGAACTAAAGAGAAATCTCATTGTTTCCAGAGTGAACAAACAATTCATGTTATTCTAATTAAGTTATTGCACCAAAGGACAACTTGAATCAGAGCCTAAGCACCAATGATTCTTGTTTTTCTCTCCACGCATAGCATTGCAGTTTTTAAATATGTCCCATTTGCACTGTTACATTCAGTAGGACTCTGCTATTTAATACTGTTATTCTCCTCCATCTCTGCCAGTTTTGCGTTTTGGATACAGTGGAGCTGATCTGAACAAAGGCGTTCGTAGCTCCTCATTGCTGCTCCGCTGCCCTGACTTCATTGCCTCTGGCCCTGCCTGAGACTCACAGTCTTAAGAGCTGGCAAGCTGAGAACTTGAAGCTGCAGCAGTGCAAATAGTGAATTGTGAATTTAAGGTGAGGAAAATGAAGGGGAAAATTTCTAGGTCCAAGGAACATCTGATTTATGAAGTCAGTGTCACCCAAGAAAGAGATCATGGGACAATGACACATTGTCCTGCAGTCCCATGAACCCATGGGACATGAGTCAAGTACAAACATCTACTGCCCCTCTTAATCATGACTCTTACATCCAAGTATGTTCTTCTGAGAATTAAATCAGGGAAGTTCTATGGCTACTGTTAGACGGGCAGGTCATGCAAGGCAAGCGTAGCTCCTTCTGGACCAACTTAGAATTCTCTCTACATCCGTCTTAGTAAGCAACAACTGAGATACTAACACCTATCCACCTTTAGAGTTTCAATTACATTTTTTCATTCCAAGTTCTTAGAGTGGGCAAGGATTGAGACCTGGATTAAAAATTAAAAAATTACTCCTCGCACTTGAAAATAAATGTAGAGGGCACTCTCCGGCAAGGACTGCCCAAGGCAGAGGAGCTGCCTTTTTAATTTGCTCAGGGACATTTTTTTATTTTTTAAACTTGCTGGAGACTGGGCTGCCTAAGCACTGTGGGACACCTGGACATTGCAATAATCAACATGTGATCACGCAAGAGTGTCCACGGGCAGCAGATTCCCGTGACTGGCTGCACTTCCTCTCTTGTCCGTCTGCCATTCCCACCCTGAGCACATGACAGCATGCCATCTTCCCAAATCTCTGCTGAACGTTTCGTGTCAGGAGCACACACCTATCTCCCCCAAATGTTTGGTCTGCTATATTTTACAAGGCATTAATATTTATCACCAATGGCAAAATGTGCTTGGGATTCGTATTATCTGGCAGCCCCTTCACCTTTCTGGACCTTCATCTTTCACTTCATCTCGCTGTAACCTTTTCCGTGATGAGGGTATTGGGCACCTTTTCCTGCAGGTTTCCAGAGGAGCTGCCTGTGGGCTGCAAGGCCATGGCTGCTCTCACTGCCACAGTTGCAGCACGGTCCAGCACCCTCAGTCCATCTTTCACGGTCTCTTACATCTCATATTGTTCCGTGCCAGTGGTTTCCTCGCACTTGAAAGAAGCGTTTTGGTCCACATGACATCTTGTTTAAACAGTCTGACTGCAGGCAAGTTTGCGAATATGTGTTTAGGTAGATGGACAGCGCAGAAACACGTCCTAATAACCACTACAAGGAATGTGCGGTTGGACACATGGCAGGTGCTTTGTCCGCTCATGTGTTCACCACTCATTGTCGGTCACATTCAGCACAGCGCTATTCCTCCCCTTTCCCATCCGCTGCAACCTCTGCCGCCTGTTTCCCATCCCACCATGCGTACCCTGCGCTGCAGAGGGCATGCAACAACCAGATCTAACACGAGGTGACACTGCAGAGGGGCAGACTCTGCAACTTTTCACCATGTCTAGCCCATACTTGCTCACACAACCAAGAGTTACTCATTCTCCTGCAGCCCCAAATGGCTTGGCACCGGCAGTGCCTTCTGCCCCAGATGCCCCAGCAGCTCCTCACATCCAACCATCCCGCTTGCCCCGGGGCACGCTTGCTGATGCAAGGCAGCGTTCTTCCAGCCCCATCCAGAGCACGAGCTGAGAAAAGCTCTCTCCCCACTGCTGCCTTCCCGGTCCTGGGGACGGGGAACTCTGGGGCTCCACAAGTGTTCGGCACCTGCTGCCTGCCCCGGCTCCCAGCTGCTGCCTGGCCAGTCCTGCTCTCCCCGTTGGCTGCAGGAAGCAGCCGCTGAAAGGCGATCTGCCTGACCTGATGTGAAAGGGATTTCACTGGTGTTAGGACACTTGATGACAGGGGGGAGGGAGGATTGAAATGAACTCCTTCCATCTTTCTGATGCAAAATGAGTGCAGACACATTGCTTTAATATCTTCTTTGTAATTCATTTCCTCCAGTAAAGACTGAAGACTTGATGCTTTATGTGTCTCTGGGTGTATGCCAGCAAACTACTTGCAAACTCACCCATCTGGAATAGACAGGGGTCATTAATAGTTCTGATCCAGCTCTTTGTATCCTCTCCAAGACGGGCATTAGCCCTGTATGAGTATTGAGAGATAACCTACTCCTCTAAGAGGTGATTTAACTCGTTTATACAACAGCCTTTACCTTTTCTCATCACTAAGACCTTGTCTTTCTCAGACTGCATCCTGATGTCTTGTCTGACACCAATAAGGAGCCATGGTCGAGGCAGCGGATAAGAAGGGTTGCTGCATAACCCCACAGTAACAAATCTCAGCTGCTGTTCACGGTGGGCAACACCAACGCCTGGAGTTACAGGCTCACCACAGACCTCTGCAAGGAGGGAGGAAACTGCTTGGGCTGGGAGGAGGGTCAATTCTGCTTGAAATGTTCCAGCCAGCTCTCACCTCCAGAGGGAAACCCAAAGACCAAGGCTCAGGGATTCACAGGTCTCCTTTGCAGAGCCTCCTTCCCAGGCATTTTATGGAGCTAGGATCACGCCCAAACCTGAAAAATCCTTGGGGCCAGCATATATCTTAGAGGGGGTGAGTAACAGCCCAAGACCCTCTCTAAGGGATTGCCCACATAATGAAGAGCCTTCTTGTGCCACGCTCCTTGCTGCCTGGTCCCCTCTGCCTGGAAAAATCCCTACCACAACCAGAGGGAACAGGAGACAAGGCATCTTGCTCACTGTTGATGTTGCCGCTAAGCATTGCAGATGGGTGATCACAGCATGCCAAGTTTTCTCCCAGACTTTGTTCCTGCTATGTGATTCAGTCAGGCATATTGCCTGTTTAATGTAAATTACGTTTGGAGTTTATTTGTGTTCAGGAGGTTGGAAGCCTTTGGGCGAGAGACTCCTGTAGATGAAAGTCTATTATTAGTGTTTGTAATATTGAATAACACCTGTAAGCATTATGTAGTGTCAGCACATTTGCCCCTGAAGGGAAAGGAGACTTGGTTGTTGCATCCCAGAGCCAGTGCCATCTGGTTTGGTACTTACTCAGCACGGAAAATACAAAGACTGCAAGTTTTCCATTAGAGGGCTTACTGACACTAGACTCCATTTAGGAGTCAGTCTTAGTAAATTGAATTTATTTGGAAATATACACGGCCTTTGAATCAGCTCAAACTGTCTTTTAACTGCATGTGTCTGCTATGCATGTTGATGGAAACATTTAACCCATTTAGCATGGAGTGTTTTCTCCAAGGCCTGCTGGAATTGCAGACCCAAATGCCTGTTCATCAGTGAGGACACACCATGCCCAGGGCTGACAGCCAGCCTTTCCCTAATAAAGCTGCTTCTGAAATAAAAATTGGTCTGAGAAATAAATGTTTTCTGAGATCAAGAAATGTATTGGACCGGATAAGGTCTCCAACTGTCAAAGAGCACTGAAACCTTTGCAAGGTAGCGTTGCCAAATATCACAATTTTTGCCTATCCTGAATGAAGTAATTACCAGGGAATCACAACCAGTTCTTACAGCATTAAAGTTTCTACTTTTTTTTTTTTTTTTTGAGGATGGGTAGGGAGGGTTATCTTGACTTGAAGGCATGATTTTTAAGCCAGTCTTATGAAGATTCTGCACACAGTTCCTTAATATCACTGCTCTGAATTTCAGTATTCAGTTCTATCCCCTATCATGTGGATGAGCATCATCAGTTCTGTCTTACCAATACCTTATGAGATCATCCCAAGGCCTGATGGTTAGTACATCGCAAAGCCCAGAACAGAACAGTAATGTTCTTTTTCAGACCTGTTTGTGACTTACAAGACTAAGAAATGGTCTTACAGTTAATGCACCCACCATTTCTACAGCCTAGAAATTCCTTCAAAGTCATGCGGTTGGGTGGAATTTTTTATTTTGTTCTTGGCAATACAAACAGTTATTTAAGATTGGGCTTCAGTGAGAAATGGTTCTGTTTTCAGTTACCTGTCAAGCTCTAACTCAAGCTTTAGAGTTTTTAATTTTTCTCCTGGATCCACTGGTGGAATCATAAGCTGCTCCAGTAGACTTGAATGCTGCCTTCTAATGCCATCCTTATTGCAAGGTTGTTGCAGAAGAAATGGAGGCCATCAGTCTTTGCAGATCTAAAAACAAAATAGGCTTTGATTCACACAGAAAATGTTATTGTCAATAACTTTCCTTCATACCTACCGCAACCCTTCCCTTTAAGGCATAAGCCAAGTTCAGCCACAGTATGAGACTGCTAAAATCAATTCATGTCAATGAATTCACACCTATTTGCAAAGTGGCTGACATGGTTTCTCTTTGTCTATTCAGTGGTTCCCACTGTGAAAAAGGCAAATTGTCTGACAGCTCATCAGTCCTGAGGGGCTGGGCAACATGATCCATCTTGTAGCTATTTTCTGAGTTACAGGAAGGACTTTCCTCACCATACAGTCTCCTTCAATGGGGTGCTGAGACACCATAATGGTCAAGCTACTGTAAGTGCCTTCTTGTGGGCATGTAATTAGCTAGAAATTGAGGAGTTAGTAGTCCCAAATGAATTAATGAACCTGGGTAACTATGATCTAACACATAACACTGTATCTCTAACGAAATCTGTCTCAAAACATCAGATTTCTCAATCAAGCTGTTATTCTGGTACCTGTTATTAAAGCGACTCACTATTTGAATGTCAGTGTTGCTATGCAATTATCTCTGTTGCAATTTTTAAATTCTTTCTGGTGAAGATTTGTCTTGAAATGGAGGTAGAAGTGAATGACATGAAAGGCTTTTTGTGTCATGGCTCAGATGGGATACTGTGACCTCTAGGCTGTCAGCCCCAATCCTGCAAAAATATCCTTGTTGATCTGTACAAGGAGGTGCTTGGTAGCACTGGTAGCCTCACTTCCAGCTATGTCACAGAGACCAGAGCTTTTGGTCAAAACATTAGTATTATCCACGAGGCTGGCTTGCAGGATGGAATAGGTGACCTTTTTAAAATTTGTCTTCTTTAAGAAGGACAGATCTAAAGCCTGTTTTGCTGCCCTGAGGTGACCATTCCCGTCTCTTAGAATGGACTAACACAGGGCCTTCATTTTTGTTAATGGTGACACACATGGCACAGCGGATGGATGCAAGAGGGGTGGGGATTCCATTTCTTGTTCATATCCTTTTTATGTCTTTTGCCTTAACAGAGAGAAACTCCCAAGAAAAAAATCAGCAGTTCTTTCACTGGACTTTCTTAGCAGACAGTTGCAGGAGAGAAGGAATGAATGAAATGCCAGCTTAGACCGCTGGTGTTCATTACCAGATGCGATGACAACCACTACCTTTTCCTTCCAAAGGAAGCTTAAACATCACACAAAGCACCTGTCTAATTGGGCAGTAACGTACAGAAATGATCAGCGGTGGAAATTTCTTCCTGGCCCTCACATGGTTGGCTTTGTGCCATGGAGCATCAGCTTTGCTTATCCTAAATATAACCAAATGCTAGTTACATATTTATTTAGCATTTTTTAAAAAACTATTCACCGCATTTGACTTGCAACTTTCTGTGGCTGGGATTTCCACAGTCTGACTGTAAATGGAGGTTTTTGTAAACCTCAGTTTGCATATAGAATTTATCAACTGAAGATGATTTGGAATGAGGAATTGTATTCGGCAGTGGAAAGTAAAGAAAAATGCTGAGTATAAGAGAAACTTT
Organism: Dromas ardeola; assembly: GCA_013398915.1. Taxonomy (NCBI): domain Eukaryota; kingdom Metazoa; phylum Chordata; class Aves; order Charadriiformes; family Dromadidae; genus Dromas; species Dromas ardeola. Next base: position 696,281 of record VYZM01009215.1, read on the forward strand.
CATCAAAATAGTCCATATGAATACTTGTCTGAACATTTCTTTAAGTAAGTTGGCTCAAAGAACCAAGTTACATTTTGGCTAAAAAAATACTAGTTTTCTCTAAAAAAGAAAAACAAAAAAACACAAAAAGAATTGTAACATCATCAGAGTATCATTAGTCTGGGCCATGTTTGCTGAAGAAGTCTGTGCACCGCTGCACACGATGGACCGAAGAAGCTTGTGATCTGGCCTGCTGCAAGCCGCACGCAGCATCATGTGGCAGCAGGAGCCGTGTGCCTGTAGCCGGTCGGCAGGCTGACCAGCTGTGTCTAGCACATGGCTTTTCATTCCACAAAGAAACCATGATGCTGCTGTGCTGGGAATGTTTGATAGCACTCTGGAAGGGGGAATGGGAGGTGGGTCAGGGTAGGTATGAGCTGAAACATCCCTAGTTGCCTTCCCCATCTCCCTTCCCCTTCCCAGTAAATTTGCCCCTACCCAAGAAAAACTCAGTAGAAAAACACCAACAGGATGATTTTGCATTGAACAGCTTGTTCAGCTCCACCTCAGATGTGCCGTAGGTCACCCTTATTCTCTTCACAGCACCATGGACGGTCATATATTCTAGGAGAGGAATCAGGACATGCCAGTAACTGGCACAGGGCAAGTGCCAGAGAGGTGAGGTGCCCATCAGGGTCCGACCATGTTCACAGAAGGCAAGCTTGTTTTCCCTCTGACTGCAGGTCATCAAAGAGGAGAAAGCTGTTGTGAAAAAAAGACAAGATGTTTAATGCATTTACAAAGTGTGATCGGAATGGCAGGGTTTCAGGTCTACAATTTCAAGCTGACTTCAAACAACCTCGACATTTACGTGTGCCCAAGTTGTCAGACAGAGTTAATATTGGGTGTTTAGAAGCCCAACAGGTTGTAGAGTTTGTGCACATATACATGTGATTTACTTGTTTTAAATTGGGACAGAGGAAAATTTTGCAAATTTCAAATCTGAAGAAAGCATGGGGCCAACCTTGGGCTCCCCTCTGAGCCAGCAGTGCACCATACAGCGGTGCACATTCTGCGAGAGACACATCCAAAGCACTGGCCCCATGGGTGCCTTTCCACCGGCTGCAAGAGCCACAGGCTGAGAACAGGAATACACCCAAACAGGACCTGCTGGGAACAATACACTCTCACTCTAACTTGCAACAAACTAAATTCCAAAAAATTAAGGTATATTCGGTTGGTGGGAGAAGCTACATCATTCCCTCAAGAGACCCTAGGGGGTACCCAAAACTATAGGTAGATCTGCATCGGTGGAGGAGCCCATGGCCTTGGGCATAATTGCAAGGTGATGCTGACACCATTGAAATGTTCCTCAGCAGTTGCTTTCCTTCTGTTCTTATCCCGATTACAGCAGGGTAGAGATCCCAGTCAACACTGTGTTTGTGAAGCAACCACACTCCCTGCACTCAGCAAATTCTTTAAATCAGCCTGTGGGAAGAGGGAAAGGGAACACTATGTATCCTATTCCATTCCAGTACAGACAGGAGAAAGCAGAGGGAAAGAAGACCTTAAGAAGTCATCTAGTCTGTCCTTCTGCCCGAAGGCAGTGGGTACCATCTCTTAATTTGATACATAATGAACATAAGTGAAATGGGCTGAAAGATATTTTTTTCCCACCAGGACTTACGAAAAAAATCTTAGTTTTCACTTCATGTGGTTAAAACTGACTTAGGCTACTTCATTTCAAATGGTTAATACATTTTGTTGATCAAAATCACCAGTCACTTTCATTTTAAAATAATGGCATATCAAAAAATACTTTTTCATCCTCAACAGTCAAATTAAAAAGATCAACCTTCATGCACTTTTATAAAATAATAACCAATAACACTTTTAACCAATAAAGTGAAAAAATAGCTACTCTGCCTTTTTCTGCATATTAGATCTAAGCTCAGTCCTTTCCTGTTTCTGTTTACAATTGCCCCTAGCTGCGTTTTTGGAAAGACTTTTCTTTTCCTTTTATGAACCCATCTCTTGCTATTTTACCCTTGTACAGTGGTATTTTTCTATATAGTTAATTTGTGCCTTTTATGTATCTTAACTTCATTGCATTTTCATGTCTTTTTTTTCTATTTGTCTTTAAACTAGTGTAAAGTTTCTGCCCTCTTTAATTCCTTAACTTGTGCCATTTTATTGCCATGATTAAGTAGCTGTCCCTAGGCAGCAGCAATGAAAATGCAAGCTTTCCCATCACATTCATTTATCTGCTTCTTGCTGGAGTTAAGATTAATTATAGTTGTCAGCGCATAACTAAAATCACAAATGTCAATTTCCCCTTTTCACGTTTTTCGCTGTCAGAATAAATTGCATAATCATCACTTAATACCAAGCTCTTGTTTCCCTAATAATATGCTGAAGCCAAAGGTTTGCCAAAGGGAGCCCAAGGAAAACACACGAAACCCGAGAGGGTAAACACGACGTGGGAAAGCACGGCTGCCATCGGGCTGGTCCCACAGCTGGAGTGAAACCTCCGCAGGGACCCGCAGTTTAGCCTGCGCCAGCAGTTCCTCCATGGGCCACAGGTGGGCTTTGCTCCAGAAGGAGTGATTGCTTGGAGGATGAACTTGCTGGGACCTGGCCTGTGGGACTCCTCTGCCCAGAAAAATGGCCAGCGATCGCGGCCAGAGCTTTCCCTAGAAGCTCAGGGTTAATCAGGTCTTTGACGGGGAGAGGTCCTGCAGGTCCAGGAAGAGAGCCAGGCTGGAAATGACTGACAGCAGCCCAGCCATGTCCAACATCTGTGATGTGAGCAGTTAGTGGGAGACCCCCTTTGAATGCTTGTTCTCCACCGGCTTCCCAGCATCTTGATATGCCTGCCACCAGATTTGGTCTCCTGTGAAGTTGTGCCGCTTTGGATTTAACCAAGTTAAAACATATCTGTAACAGACTCCCCCATCAACACATCCTGTTCATGTGGCTCATTTTCTTGCCATATAAATTCACCTCCGTAAGCACGTAGCTAGCCCATGTCCCAGGGATGTAAATGGAGAAGCTTATTTCCAAGTTAGGGTCTCAGAAATGACATCAATGTACATTCCACTTTGTTGCCCTAAACCCCTTCCCGATCCTGATCCAATCTTACATATGGACGTCAACCCTGTGAGTCACATACTAGCTGTCCCCACGATCTATCTTTGTGCTGTTTTTTAGAAGATCCTGCTTCTTCGCATTTTCTGTCTTAGCAACATTAGACAAAATCTTAAAAAAATCTGTGTACCCGTGGCCTTTAATAGAGGGCGGATGGTGAAGAAACTGCACCCTGTACCTTTGCTGCACGTCCTGCTCAGGTACCAACTTCCCCTTGGAGGAGTTTCTCTCTTTCCTCTGATCTTCCAGGAGGGACCCTCAGAAAAGTCATCTCTAGGCATGGCTGTCTGCAGTCAGATGATGTCTGTCTCTGCTTCGGACAAATTGAAATGCAGTCCTCTCCTTTTATCTCCCTTCTTTTTTTTAAACTTCAAAAATTTACCATTAAAAGAAATTAAAAAAAAAAAATCAAAGAGAAAACTCAGAATGTCTTTTATGGACAATTAGTATTTTAGCTTCCATCTCTTGAGCTGGAGTGTATACTCAATGCTTGACTCATATTTGTCAGTCCTTTCATTCTCCTAAAGCTGTCTAAGCAAATTTACCATTTGCCCAAAAAAAAAAAAAAAAAAAAAAAAGGAAAAAGCAAGCTCAATTCCAATACCAAATTCATTCAGAGAGTTCAGCACTACAAAGTGAGACAAATGTATGACTTCTGACCTGGTATATCAATAGTAGGCTTGTGTGCAAACCAGAATGAAAATACCACTGTTGTCAAGGCACTTTGGTAAAGTTACTGTTTCCTTTCCATTTCACTGGCTTGAAGGGATCTTTTTTAAATCAATTGTCATTTCCCCTTCTCTATTTTTTAGGTTGGTGGGTTTTTTTATTGTTGCCCACTGGTTTGAGAAGCTGTTTGCTCAAGGTGTCTAATTTCAGGAACTATATGCAGGGATCAATACGTGTGCTTAGACATGCCTGTTGTTTGAAAAACTGGCCCTATACAGGGACTTTGCTCAGCTTCTGAAATTTGGGAAGCTTTTTGAGATCCAGAGTATGGGAACCCTCCAAAACTCACTGACTGCAGAAGAAGAATATGTTCTCCAGAGCAGACATGCAGAGCGAAGGAACCAGAGCAGGACAGTCAGTGGGGGATTTGCAGGAGGAACTGGGACCTTCTGCAGGTGTTGCACCAATGGGAACGCATGGGTCTAGCCCGTGCCTCACCTGGCAGTAGCAAGGCTTCCTGCAGGACCTCAGCTTGCGGGGTGACGACGCTGAGAGAGTCTGGCTAAACCGCTGCACATTACTTTGCATGCAGAAAAAAATGATGCCTTGTAAAATTAGATACTTAAGACTCTTAAATGCAGTCCAGCCTCATGCTTGGCTCATGCAGGTGTGACGGATCTTCTTCAGAGGCAAAGGACAAGGGAGCCCTTAGCAGAGGCAGCGGGTGCCAGATGCCCTGTTTTCTTTCTCATTTGGCTCCTTTGGCTTGGTCCCAGCCCCTTGTGAAGGGAAGCTGGTATGTGGAAGGATGGAGGGAGAAGATCTAGGATGACATTTTGCAGTGCATGTGCTAGCTTTGACTGCCAGCTCTCCGCTTTCCCACAGACAGCGTTCTCCCCAGTCTCCTAGTCCTCCAGCCCAGTCTGACGGCTGTGGTGTAGCAGTGGCACCGGCAGTGGCAAGACTGGGGAGCCAAGTGTTTCCATCCTGCTCTCCAGCAAGCTGAGCTGCCTTCCCCCTGGTCCCCCATCTGCCCCACAGCCCACCAAACATACCCTTGTGATTAACGGGAATGGTCAGAGATAAATGACTGACTAACTCCAGCATCAGAGGAGCAGACCATGGAATTATTTGAATAGAGGCAGCAAATCAAACAGTGTAACTTTGTTTGGCTTGACATATTTCCTATGGCTTCACTTCATAGAAAGCTGTATGCATGCTTTTGGGCACGTGCCTACTGGCTGCAATGCCAAGATAGAGAGGGAACCCAGAAAGGATGCTTGGTCTCTTCTGCATTGTGTCAGAAGTACCAAGCAGCTGAGATGAAAAAGGGCCACGTGAGAGCTACATTCCACTCCTCCTCCCTGGGGTTTGGCTGGGGCTCAGGGACAGCAAAAGCCCAAGTTACTTCTCCCCTTTAAAAAGCCAAAGTGCGTTTGGCATGAGAGAGGTACACTGAAGGGAACAAGCAGCAGAAGGTGTATTCTTTTTACACTCCTAATGAACTGCTTCCCTGGGGAGGCTTGTCTAAGGGAATCGTGGGTTACTGAAGACAAACCTCCCTCCCATCATTCTCTTACTTGGGTCACATACTTGAATAATATGACTCTTGTTTTGATTTATATTTTTTTAAAAGCTTTTCTTTTCTAATGCTGTCAATTTACGGCCCTGCCAAAGCCTTCCATAACAATGAATCTGTCAATAGCCTCCAGATCTTCTCACGCTTCCCACCAGAAGCCCTTTAAACATTTGTGATATGTGAAATTGTGATAATCAGCGTTTTGTGTGTTCTTGGATGATGTCATGTTCACTGCTCAGCAGGGTATCTCTCCGAAGAGTGAGGAATAGTTTTCTATCTATAGGAAGCATAATGTGCACTATCATCCTCTGCATGGAGAGGCAGATCGAGGCCGGGGGCAGAGCTGCTGTTCCCTGGCTGGAGAACTTCCCTTTGTAGCAAGAGGGTAATCACTAGCCAAAAATGAAGTGACTTCTGGTACTAATTTTTCAGTGTTCCATGTATGCTGTTAAAATCCGTGAAATGCTGGAGACTTGCGTGTTTCTTTGTGTATCTCATCCTAATCTGAACTTTCCCAACAAGTGAGCAATACGACATGAATCATAACAGAGAAAATCAGCGCTTTAATTTGCAAAATTACTTGCAAACCAGTTCTAGTATTTGTGACCGGCTCCGTTAATTAAAGAAAAAACACATCATGAATACTAATCCCATTTCGACTCAATACAAAAGTTAAGTGGTTTGTTTTCTCATACAGCCCATCGATGTCACTACGGAGGAGCTCTGCCTCCTGGATCTCAGCTTTAACCACTGGATAGACGGCCTCTGTAAGGCTGAGGGTAGCGCACAAGCAGCGAACAGCAAGGGTTACAGACACGCAGCGTGGTAGCCACAAGAGCCAAGCTAGCAGGATATAAGGCCTCCAGTGCTGCCAGCTTGTGTGGACAGTTTTATGTGCCGTTTCTCTGCCTCCTGCTTCATAGAGGGGATAAATGATGTGTGAGAGGAGCCAAGAACACATTTTATATGAACATCATGTACTGTAGGAAACGTGCCTCTGCCATCTTCCAGCCCTGGTTTCTTTTATAAGAAATTAGCCACTCAAGAAAATTCCAGCTTCTTTCTTGTCTGTACTTCCTAATTGTGTCAAGATCCATATGAAGAGCTCATTAATAGATTACAGGAGCCCAACGTCTGCAGCACATATTTAGGGGGGAGGCAGATGGCTTCAGAGAGACATGAGTTGATGCCACCCCAGTAGAACTGTGGGGGCTGTCCCCAGCCGAGGCACTGAGCCGGCTTGCCCCACTTGTGCCCGGGGCCCAGCCGGTGGCTCCCCGTGGCCATTCACTCCTTTTCCAGGCAGGTAGTTTTCTCCTCCTCTGCAGCGGAGACTTGTTATGTCTGGCTCTGTCCTTCCCGGGGCATGTGACTGCCTCAGCCACTTCAGGCTACACACTTTGGTGGCTGCAGATGTTCTCATGCACTCTTCAGCCTTCACTTCCCAGAACCAAACTTCCTCTGTACCACCCCTTGCTCCTGCGCCTTCTCCTTATATTAATAAACTCCTCGTTTGTGGAAAATGTGCTATGCTGAGCCGTTTTTTTCTGAAAGCGAGGGCCATTTCTTCTACAGACGGGCTAAACACAAGGGAAAATATACATTTTTGTCATTTCAGAGTCACAGTTTTCTGTTTAGGAATGAGGCCTTTTACCGGTGTGTATCGGGCACTAAAAAAAACTGTGCTGTTCTGTCGGAGGAGATACCAGAGAGGTATTAAAGCTTGAATTAGCTTTTTTTGCCCGGAGTTAAATCAATTCCAGACTCCACTAATTTGAGAAAGTGCCCTTGGTCCCATTGCCTGGCCATCCAGAGCTATTGTGTAACAGGTAATTGGTCTATATGTCCCCTTCAGTAAGGGAAGGTCGCTGCAGACGCGGAGCTGGCGGAGGCTGGAAGAGACATTGGGCTCGGGGGAGCTGCGACAGGACACATGGGGGGATTAAGTTTAGCCCCACCATGTTGTGTTAACCTCTGCAGGAGGGGGCTGGAGGGAAGCCCCTCCTCGGGAAGGGGAGCGGGGGGAAGCGGGAGGGTGAACAGTTCAGAGAGATTATGAACCAAAAGATAAATAAACACCACCACCAGCCCCCGGCCCCAAGCTTTGAGGACGGTGAAGGTTTATCTGCGCACGTTGGGATGGCAGAGGAGGGAACGCAAGGCTGGGGATGCCGAGCGAGGGCGGGCAGGGCTGGAAGGAGCGGTGTAGCCGCAGCCCAGCAGCACGGAGGCGAGGAGCCGGGAGGGCTGCCGAGCTGTGGGAGCCGAGGAGAAGGGTGTGTGGCCAGCCAAACCCGGGCCAAACCCGGCCCAGGGGCTTTTTGCTGTCACTCCCACAGAGGGAATGGCCACAGCGCTGAGGGTGAGCGATCAATGCCTCTGCTTGCACAGGGACAGTGACAAAAATGTCTTGCCCACCTCCGCGGGTGGAAGCGTCCCATGAAGAGGTGGTAGTGGGGAGGCAGCAGCGAGGAATCTGCAGCTGGCCCTGGTGGCACAGGACATGTCTGTCCCCCAGAGCCATGCATTTGGGCTGATCCCTCTGCCTGGGCTGAGGGACCTACTTAGGAGCGTTAGGCCTGGGCAGCAGCACAGGGGGTTCCCATGAATAAACCCGCCTGTTCAGCTAATAACCCGAACAGGATTCAATGTCAGAAACGAGAGCCTTGTGGAAGACCCTGTCGCCATCCCAACTCCGGAGAGGAGAGCCCTTCTACTCCAGCAGGATCGTGCCCCATGAGACATTCATCCTTCCCCTCAAGGCATGGCGATGAGAGAAACAGGGCATGCTCTGTGGCTACAGGAGGGTTTCATGGCGGGGCACTGGGCCCAGGCTTCATCTCTGGGAGGGCCATGGCTCAGGTGGGGACCATTAAAGCGGCACTGGGGGTAATTTTGGCTTCCTCGGGGCTCCATTTCCCTGCCAGCCTCCCTCCCCACCCTCCAGCGCCCTGTGGACTCCGGCCAAAGCTGGGGGCCCAGCACTAAAAGCGGCCTCAGGAGCACAGTCTTGCCAGCAGGCTCCGCCACCACATGGGGTTGGAATAATGTCCCCATGTCCTGGTGCTGCAATGCGATGAGAAGAAGCTGAATCTGGCACAGCCTCTGGCCCCCCTTTTCCCCAGATGAGAAACAAAGAGAAGAGATCTGCCACCGCTGGCATGCGGGTGGGCTGATGCTTTGCCCGTCACGATGCTTGAAAGGAGGCACCAGTTTCTCCCACATTTGAGCCAACCCTGCCATGGATGCCCTCCGTCAGACATGTGATAAATCTGCAATTCATAAACATCAGGCTGAGGGATGAAGACGTTATTTATCGGCAAAAGAATTAAGCTCCCCCCTCATCAAGAACAGGGGGGAGAAGGAAGGTGGAGGCTGAGGGGGGAGGAAGTGAGTACGCCAAGACCGCAGGAAAAGGCAGAGGAGGAAAGGAGGGAGAGAGGGGACAGGCGATGGGAATGGGAGAGGGAAGAGGTGGCAAGGGGCAGAGGGAGAGGGTGAGAGACAGGCGCAAAGGGACGGATACTGAGGAGGACAAAGAGCGGGGTGGGGTAGACGGAGGGAACAGCATGAATGTGTTTGTCTGCAGAAGAATACACGCTAATTCTTGGAATATGCCAGTCCCTTAAATCACCGCCGCGGGAGGGGAGCCATCCAAGGCCGGGGAGCCCCGCGCGCTCCGGGTGACAGGCCCGTGGTCTTTCCTCAGCAAGAGACTGAGCAGGGACGGGAAATCTTGCATCGCTGCGCCTCCTCTGAGGGCTAGCATTTCTCTCCCTCTTTCTTTTCTTTCTTGTCTTAAACTTGAGAAAATCAAAAAAGAAAGCAAGTAAAACAAAAGCCCCTTCGCCCTAATTAAATTACTCAGCCGCCCTCTGGGGTTGACACTGGGGATACATGAGGCTTTTGTGTAATATCTGGAGGAATTCTCCCGCCGCCCCCCGCCTCCCCCTGCCCCGTCCCGGGGACAGGCGGGAGGATTTCAAAGGGGAAGGGAAAGGAAGGGGGAGGGGGGTAAGCTAATAGGGATGGGAATTATTCTGTGATGGCTGGAGGGATAAGAGAAAAAAGGGAAGGAAAGTCGCTGCTGAAATTGAAAGCCGATTCCCTGCGCTGGCTCGAGGCAGTGCTCTGACCTAGGGTAGCTGCCCTTTTGCCAGAGACACAGGCAAAGTTCAGGGCACGGGGAAAGCTGCATAAATATGAAGCCTTTATCGGGGGGCCGATCCCGCTGCCGCAGGACGTGCCTGCCTGCTCTTGGGCGCAGCGTGACGAGGCAAGGCGAGCCCCCTGAGGATGCCAGCGCTGTGCCGGCCTTGGGGCAGCGTGGCCCCACTGCGCCAGCGGCAGCCATGCAGGGGCAGCCGCAGGGCTGCGCTGAGCAGGGACAGTGCGGGCAGCGGAGCCAGGCCATCCTGCAGGCTCCCGGCAGCCTGCCCGCCTGCCTGACCAGGCAACAGCACCACCACGCCATGTCCCCTGCAGCGAGATCCCCAGGGCCAGCCCGAGAGTCACCAGAGCAGGGAAAATGGCTTCCCCAAGCAGGAAGCTTCACTCAGAGAGGGCACTGACGTTTTTATCAATATGTCCCTCAACCTAGTGCAAAGCACATCCGGGAAATTCTGTGGCAAACGCATGGGTGATTACTGCTGTCCTGCCAGCAGGATTGCTTTCATGCTGCTATCCTCAGTGGTCGTGTTTAAGAGCTGTGGTTTTCTCCCCAAAACTTCCCATTGTCAAGATCCTGCACTTTCCCCTCTGAAAACTGGGTGAAGTGAGCTTTGTTTCGCACCCTCAGTTTGACCTTGGGTCAAGAGAAACCCATATCTGCTGCATTAAAGGGGAAGGCACCTTCACATTAGGTGTGGTCTGCAAAGGTAGCTGAGACTGTGTGGGACTTGCTGGATCCCTTCCGCCATCTCCCACACACACTCCAGCATGGCACTGCCCAGGGCCTAGAGTCCTGGCATGAGGCTTAATCGGTGGCTTTTGGAGAGGTGACTGTGCTGTCTGGGGCTGGGGTGTGTAACCCATAAACAAGCAACGCAAACGGAAGGAGCAGAGGCTGCATACCAGCCCCAGCCCCCTTTTACTTACTGTTGGGAAGGAGTATTTCTGGGAACAAAGAACATCTGGGCTGTAGGCTGAACTGGGCTTTATATGATGAAGCTTGTAATACTGTCCCATCTGGAGAGCAGCTCCAGTGAGCTCTGTGTGGAGATAAGAGACAGAGTCAACCATAAATCCACTCCTTTAAGTATGACAAGTGTGTGCCTCATATTCCAAAGAAAGGAGGGGGAAAAGTAAGTGGAAACATTTTTCTCTGTGCTGAACACACGCAGAGCTAAAAAAAGGCCTGGCCCGCCATAGTGTGATGGGAGGCTGGTAAGCATGGAGCACCCCCAGGGTGCCAACAAGAACAGTCGAAGGCTTTTCCTGCAGTGACAGCTTCATTCCCCAGTGACAGCCAGCCTGGCCGGGAAGCGCGGGACCTGGGAGATGCTGCCATACACACAAAGCCCCTGTGCAGCTGGAGCTGGAGACAACTGCCCCAGGGGCAGGAGAAGGACCCAAAACTTTGGGGCTTCCACCTCAGTGGAGAAATTGGCCTCCCACTTCTCAAAGCTTCTCTACTGTTTATTACTAACCATGATTTATGGCATTAATAACAAAAGCCTTACAGATGTGGAAGGGCCAGGTGAGGAATCAGGCTGTGGGCATGGGGGGATAGTATCACTGTTAGGAAAAAAAAAAACACCCCATGGTGAATTATTTCCCCAAGTGAGCGATCGAGGTTCAAATGAGCTCTTGCAGTTTGCACCCGATGGACTGGCAGCACGTTTCAAATATGCACCTTGCAGATGGCGTGCGAGGCGTAGGGTCCTGGCGAAGCTCCCTGCGGTGGTCTGCCTCCCCCACAGCAGCGCGGCCCCTGCTCAGGCCACCCAGGTAACCTGTGTCTGGTGAGCACCTGTGTCAGCCAGCTTGGAGGAAGGTATAAATACACTCTTGTGTTTATCTAGGATTTCCCACTTACAGCCTTCGGCTTCCAAATAGCCATCTACTAGGGGAGGCCAGGCAGGCAGCATCCTTGCTTCTGTCCTCCAAATTTCTCCTACAATTTCTTTTTCCCCTCTTGCTTCCTATAGTTTTCCAGCCTGTGTTGATTGATTACAATATTTGGAGGGGTGAGTCTCCCTACAAGCTCTTTTTGCCGTGTTTGAAGTAGATGGTTTTAATCCACATCCAGATCTCTTGCAGACAGACTGCCACTGTTCATAAAGAATAATAATTAGCAGGGCTGCAAAACAGCACATGGCACGGCACAGTGCCTAGCACAGAGCTGAACTGCCCTGCTCCCTGCTGCAAGGAGCTTCCCATCAGAAAACACCAAAGGCAGGACTGACTGGGATGGTGGAGGCCAAAACATGGGGGAGAAGTGAAGCAGGAGGAGGAATGCCAGGGGCTCGGGTAGGCACTGCCGTGCTGCTCCTTCTACAGCCTGTGTCAGGAAGGGACACTCCCCTCTTATCCAGGAGCTGGTTGGGGCACACGAGGGGCAAGATGGGTTGCCAGCATTTGAAAAAAGAAAATATTACAAGGATAGGACTTCAGGGGAGGATTACCCTCAAGAAGTTAGTCAGAAGTAGGAGCTGGGGCAGAGATATGAAAGATGTCACAGGAGACTGTATCATGATGATGCCTTTTGTGGCTTTGTGCACAATGTCTCTGTGCCATTTATAAAGGGAAAGTCACCTAGGTATGCCTGGACCCGACAGGGAAAGGAAACGTCTCAGCTTGCATGTCTGCCTGAAGTGAAATCCCTTATTTATTTATGTCCCAGTGTGCACTGTCTGGATCTTGCACCCCAAGTTGACAATAACTCAAGCACCACTTATCTTGGCTTTTAGTTACTAAAATGTAAGCAGGGATTAGCATAAAATGAGATTTGTGCTGTCCCATGGCAGAAGTGTGATTTTCATTCAATATTCCCTAAACTATATTTTCCTACAGAAAAAAATAAAGACAGGGGAGGGAAAAATGAGGAAACATACTTCTTCCCTCTAGAATGTTGTCCTCGTCTGATCCATACCCCACCTCAGCCCTTACTTCTGCCATCTCTCCCCCACACTGTGGCAAAAACATCAAAGACATTTGTTGGAGCTGGCGTGTGTGTGTGTGTGTAAAAGTGAGGGAGGGAGACTGTTTTAGATACAGGTCATTTATTAGAGGTTTAATATTGCTGCATATAGAAATTAAATGGAACAGCATTCAGACATGCCATTAAAATTTACTGCTTCTTGCTATTTTAAAACCCACATAATCATTTCAAGTAATGCTGATTAATGTCTTGCAAGAAATGAAAAAAAGACCCAACAACCATGTCAACTCAGGCATCACCACAGTGTCTCCACCTAATAGTTGCTTTATTAACATGAGTCTGGAAGCAGGAATGCCTTATGTTAAATTTATTTATTTTCCATTTACACATCACTTTTCTGTTGGGTTTCTTTTCTAAACCACTTGCTTGATGACTACTCTGTTCTCGATGGACCGCCTGTATGGCATTTAATGTTTCACTCATATAAACACGTTAATTTCCCCAAAGATGCAATTTTTTTTCCTTTATAAACTTGACTTCTGTATTTTCTTTTTAACTTGCTCTCTCTGGAGTGAATATGCACGAATGCACATATGTTCAAATCCACGCACGTGAAACACACACTCTGTCTCCCTCTTCACAGAATCACAGAATCACAGCATGGCAGGGGTTGGGAGGGACCTCTGGAGATCATCTAGTCCAACCAGGTTCCCCTAGAGCAGGCTGGACAGGAACGCATCCAGGCGGGTTTTGAATATCTCCAGGGAAGGAGACTCCACAACCTCTCTGGGCAGCCTGTTCCAGTGCTCTGCCACCCTCAAAGTAAAGAAGTTTTTCCTCATGTTCAGATGGAATTTCTTGTGTTCTAGCTTGTGCCCATTGCCCCTTGTCCTGTCACAGGGCACCACTGAGAAGAGTCTGGACCCATCCTCTTGACACCTGCCCTTTAGATACCTATAAACATTGATGAGATCCCCTCTGAGTCATCTCTTCTCCAGGCTAAACAGACCCAGGTGTCTCAGCCTTCCCTTTGTCTTTCTTCTATTTACATGTATGTACCTCCTCCCAGCACTCCTTTATCTTATATGCACACCTATACATATGTTCATATATACAAGTGCACTTGAAGAACTTGTAGTTTCTAAACCAAGCTGGGCTCTTTTTGCTGTTCATGCCTTTAAATGCAGAAAACCAAGATAATTTTTACAAACTTCTTCAGGTTAGGAGGTTCTGGCTGTTTTATTTGTGGTTTTGCAGATGAATGGATAAGAAGGCAGGAAATCTATATTGGGCTATACAGTAAATGTATATTTGCTAACATTATTGATCCTGGTGTTCAAAATACAACAGATTCCGTGGGTGCAACACTCAGTCTCCTGAGAATATACTTAGATTGTGCCAGGCTGGAGTCCTTTGGTAGGGCCAAGGGCCAAAGAGAAGACCTTGTTTATGTGATGAGTTTAGCCCTGAAACTCAGGAAAAGGCAGAGATGCTGGTGGCTTTGAAAAACACTCTGAAGGCCAACTTTGTCATCCACATGATTAATGTGTCATGTGTGGGTCTTTACGAAGAGCTAATGGTGACCTGGAGATTGTGGGTCTGATAAAGGTAGATGCATAATGGCTGCGTCTTACAGTATATGGTTTACTGGCATTGCGCCAGTCAGGAAAATGTTGTAATGTACTCCTGCCAGATAAATACTGGGGTTTTTTCACATGCATTCTGTCAGTCTTAAGGAAAAACTCTCCTGGATTGATTTGCATCACATGAGAGCGGAAGAGAAAAAAAAGAGACTGCCCAGAAGTGTAAACCATAAAAAAGTAGCTGGGAGGAGGCTTTGAAGGATTATCCAGTCCAACCGCCTGTGCCACAGGAAGGCAGGCTATTTCTGTGTCATTCCTGACAGACAGTTGTCCAACCTTTTCCATAAAAACTGCAGCAGTAGAAGTTCTGCAGCCTCTCCAGGCAGTCTGTGGCTGCACTGTGCTACCCTCGCTACTGGAAAGGTTCAATCCCAGCATCCGACTCAAAATCATCACCACAGTCCTGCTCTGTGCCAGTTATGTTCCTGCTGGACAGAAGAATTGGGAAGAGGGTCTGGAGACAGGAGTGGACTGAGAAATGAGAGAGTTTCATCTTGGCTGAAGGGCGTGAGAGAAGTTAGCCCTGAGGAGGTCTGCTCAGGGCAGGCTTTTCCTGCAGTGGGGACAAGTGTGACAAGGCTCCCCCAAAATTAGCTTTAAAAGTCATCACTGAAAGGAAGATAGTATTTAGAATGCAATATTGACATGGTTTTCGAACTTGCATGGGTAAGTAAAGCTTCCTGGAGGTTAGTTTAATAAAGGTAACAAATAAGTGTCTCCCAAATGACTCCTGTGCTCCTACAACTGGCATACCCTGCTTGAGAGCTAGGGAAATGGATGGGTAGGAGGCAGGTTACTAGTCAGCATTTCATTGCTTTCACTTGTTTTTTTTTCCTTTTTTGTAACTTTGTTTCCAAGTTTATAGACAAGAAATAAACCCCTCACTTTGCCAGAAGACAGCTGCCATTTTTATGCACAAGCTTGTTTGGCATTTAACTGAACTGAAGGGTGCATAGTGAGAATGGCTTTTACTTCCTCAGAGGTGGTAGACAAGCAGTAGGGGATAGCAGAAAAAGCCCTGACTGCCTGCAGCCTCAAGAGGTTTAGGAGTCATAAGACGTTGGGAAGCATTTCCTTGCAGGATGCATGAAGCAGTTTGTGGCTGGTTTATCCCCCCACGTGTAACCTGGGGCCCTTTCGACAGGAGTAAGTGGCAGTAAGACAGGCCATGGGCTGATGCATCTCACACCTTGCACAGGGTAGGTCACCCCTGAGGGCCCTTTGGATGAGTGAAGCAAACCATGAAGAATCTCAGTCAAGCTCGCTTACTATCTTGTCCTCCCCTGAGTTTCTCTTTAGCCTGCTCTTTTCATTTCCTCAGATACGGATTATATTGACTCACTGCTGACCAAAGTAGAAATACATGCTTTATCCAGTATAGTGATCTGGCTTGTAGAAAAACAATTCTTTTGGAAAACGGTGGGAGCCTCAAATGGTGGTGTCCTCAGCAGTTCCCCACTGGAGTGAGTGACTTCCTACCTTGGTCTGCCCTAGTGACTAATGAAGCAGAGGGTACAGGTTGAGGACAAAGCAGCTGTTTGGGACTTCCTCTGATGCTAGTTCAAGGTGTGCTATTCATAGAATCATAGAATGGTTTAGGTTGGAAGGGACCGTAAAGATCATCTAGTTCCAACTCCCCTGCCATGGGCGGGGACCCCTCCCCTTAGACCAGCCTGCTCAAAGCCCCATCCAGCCTAGTCTTGAACACCTCCAGGGAAAGGGCATCCACAACTTCTCTGGGCACCCCATTCCAGTGTCTCACAACCCTCATAGCGAAAAATTTCTTCATGATATCTAATCTAAATAAGCCCTCTTCCAGTTTGAAGACGTTACCCCTTGTCCTATCACTACATGCCCTTGTAAAAAGTCCTTCTCCAGCTCTCTTGTAGGCTCCCTTCAGATACTGGAAGGCCGCTATAAGATCTCCCCAGAGATGTGTCTTCTCCAGGCTGAATAACCCCAACTCTCTCAGCCTGTCTTCATAGGAGAGGTGCTCCAGCCCTCTGATCATCTTCATGACCCAGACTCCCTTTATTTGTCTGCACCCAGTAGGGAAAGATAACACCACTACAGCTTGTATCATGCTGGGTCTTTACAACACGATGTCTCAGCACCGCAACTGAAATGCCAGGTAATCTGGTGATTTGTTTGTCATGCTAAATGGCACTGTCACGCAATGATGTTGCATTATGACTCTGCCCAGCATACATGAGGTTATAGTAGCAGATCCCCACATACTTTGATAGCATCTTCACCTGTTGGTAAAAAACTGCCTTTCCACTCACAAGCTCTTCCTGGAGATCGTTTTGTTTAATGAAGCAGCATTTTCAAACATATATTTTAAAATGCACATTCAGTAAATTTCTCTCACACCTCTTTTTTTCTCTGAAGCTTGACACATGGGAATGGTGCATTGATTCATGGATTAAACTTAGTTACCTTGGCAGGCAATTGTGCCTTGAGTGCCAAAATAACCAGGTCAAAGAGGGAAAAGCATGAATATTAAAAAAAACAATATTTGACTGACAAAAGCAATTTTGAAGAGATGTGTAGAGTAAGGCGAAGTAAGGAGGAGAGCCCTGGTTTACACTAAAAGCTCTGTTATACAACTTAAACATTATAAATGTTGGTTTTGCTCCACCACCCACTGTTTTGCCCAGATGGAATAGCCTGGAGAGGGTATTTAATACGTACAGTCATTGGAGAGCTCTGGGCCTAATGCTGATGGGAGCAGACATCTGTCTGTTGCTGAGAGTCCCCATTGCTGCCTGGCATGCAAGCCACAGGAGCTGGTGCCATGAGAGGGATGTTTTGCCCCATGAGCCGAAAAGGGCAGCAACAGCTCTTTCTTCCTCCTGTATTTTCCTCAGCCTTCCTGCCCCCTCCTGCCCTGCTTGCTTCCAGGGCCATGACAAAGGCAATAGGGCCAAAGGAAAATAGTGTTTGAGATGTGTTGGGCTCTGAGTGACAGCCAGGTTCAACTCAGGGGAGACGGGATGCACTTGTGAAGACAAACAAGGGCATTTAAGCACTCAGTCCCCTTTGGGCTGCTTTAGCTAACAGCTGCCTTCCTGGGGAAGAGTTCAGGGAGTATTTTCTGAGGAAACTCACACACGCACTGCCCTTGGAAAGCTCTGGTTTTGTCAGAACAGTTTCAGTCACAGGAAAGGGCTAATTTCAAAGACTCTTCTGGTCTAAGACCAGAATTTTGAGCAGAAACAATGGTCATCCTACCCTCTTTCAGCATCTCCAGCAGGAAAAGGTAGGAGCTCTCCCACAGTTAATTGATATAAAGCCAAAGTGAAGATCCAAGTGAAACATTTTGATCGACCAAATTCGTGTTTGATTTTCCTGTGGATCATGGACATGCAGAGATGCTAGAGAGCTTCCTCACCTCAGGGCAGAAGGGCAGAGCCTGTCCATGGCCATTGCCCAGATGTCCCTCCCCAGAGGCCCAGGAAACCTTGGCAGAAGCAACCCTTACCTCTGGAGCATTCCCAGTGTCACCTTTTCAAGAGCTTTTACAGAACAATTGTTTCCCTGACACCGGCGTATGAAGCCAAAGCTATTGCCAGACTGGAGAGCCTTGTATTATTTTACCTCCAAGAATGCATTAGCCTTTGCCATGAGCCCTTCATTGATCTCCCTTTGGCTTCCTGCACGTATATACAAGGACCCACTGCAGAATCACAGGTCAAGGAAAGAAGGGTGATACTACCTTCGAGCAGTAGAAGGCCAGCCCATTGCTCTGTTCAGAGGGTTGAAATAGGACTGAAATGATGCTTTTGTTTTCCCTAAGTTTCACTTTACAGGCAGGGTGTTCATGACTGGAATATGGTGTGAGTACTTGGCTACATGTATATATATGTCTGTGTGTGTATACATACATATATATATGTATTTACATATACACTCTTCCTGAAAGGCTTCTCAGTCAGAGGCAGGGAGTGAATGAGAGCTGGATTAACTGTTTTCAGTCTCTAAATTGTCACAGCCCCACGGGACTGAATAAGGCATCTTGCAGCAGTGGATAATCAGCACCTCTCATGCAGCGATTTCCAAGCACTTGCAATAAAAATAAGAGTGGCCGGGCAAGCCCAGCCCAGTGGTCTGCCAGTCCTGTATCCTGTCAATGTATACGCAGCAATACAAGAACAAGGAAACCTACAGAAATGGTTATGAATTTTAATGCATATGGCAAAGGACTGACATTTGATAAGCACCCGAAGAAACCTCAGTATCTCAATCTCACTAATATGGTCAACTAAATCAGCATCCTTTGGGATTCCTAATACTCTCCTGCAAGGGAGGCAAGAGTTATCTTCCTGACTACTTTATTGGTGTAGTACAAAGGTGCAACAACATTGAGGCAAAATATTTGAGGGAAGGCTAGAGACCAAGATACATGTTTCTGTGAGCACAAGCAATTATAGCAGTACATTTAAAGAAGCTAAAGGTAACTTAATAAACCTGTTGCTAGACTTGGTACAGTGAGTTCAAGAAAATACCAATTTAACATACTGTTTTCCCACATCCTATACATTTCTCAGCATGCCTTTTCATTTACTGAAATCATGGGCCTTTTTTTTTTTCTCTCCATAGGATGGTGGGACTTCTCAAGTGATGTTGCAGATTAAGCCATTAAGCCATTTTCAGCACCACCAATATCAAATCTTGACATCTGTCTTTCACAAGTGCATCAGCCAGCAACAAAGAACTTTAAAAAGTTGTAATACCGCAACACAAACAAGTTGGCAAAGTAGTCACTTTAGGGGCTCTAATAACCCCTTGATGGTGCAGAAAGACCTCTGGACATTTCAGGAGTGCAATCTTTTGGCCATTAAAATGGGGATTACCATCGAGCTTGACAATAAACTTGGCTGAATAACCCAGACCTCATTTCAACCCAGATTTCTTGGATCTCCAAACGACAGCTTGCCAGATTTACATCTGTTTCCTCTATTGGGAATGTAGACTCCTTTTCTAACTGTTTGAGCTTAGTTTTCCTTCTCCTCTTGGCTTTGCTGCCAGATGATAAAGATTTAATTCATTTATTACCATTACAATCCATCTGTTTTTGAGCACAGAAGCAAGCTGAGCTTTCAGAGTAGCTTCTGTTCCTAGGAGAAAATTAGTGCCTTCACCTATCCTACTCTTCTTCTCTCTTGGGCACAAAATTACACTAAACAGTGGGAGTTATCCTTGCCCTCCCCATGCCCTCCACCTACTCTGTACTGTAGCATGGACTTGGAAATGTAGAAGGATCGCTCTTCTTCCCTCCATTCTTCTGTCTAGGGGAGTCTGACATGGAAAGTTTCCATTTCATCTTCAGTCTTGACTGGGTTTATGCTTGGTTTGTTTTAAAGTGGAATGGGGATAGAGAGCAGTCTTGAGTACCAATTGCCACAAAGCAAGCACGGGACTGCCATTCCCTTTGGTAGCCCCAGCTTCTTGCTGACCTCCTCTACAGATAATCTAGTGACATTATATTGACTCACAGGCAAAGCCTGTGCTCCTTACAGATATCATGGGCTTTTTTCATGAGAACGAGAGAATTAGCACTACTAAATACAGAGGCCAGATTTCATCTGGGCTGATGCATATTGCTGCTGTAGAAAGTTCTTCTGCAAAGGATAGGCTTTTATTTACTCCTGCTGCGTGCTATTAGAAAAAAATACTACACCCCCAAATTGGCTGCTTTCCACTCATGTCTGAAATACCCAAAGCATTTCCCTTGCCCTCTGTTTCTAAGAGCTCTGTGATGTCTGGATGAAAGCTACTAGATATATGTCAGTTAATTATTCTTATCAAACCAAATTCTTCAGTCATCCAAAAGCTCTCACTCAACAGTTGTGGCACCTCTCTGTGGTACATCAAACTTTCTCCATCTTCCAGTACAGCTCCAGGGGCAGTATTTCTCTAGAATACAAATGAGCATGCAGCATTTTAAGGCTGTACTGTGGGTTTTCTCTGATATTTGCAATGCCTAATATTAGAGGACTCTGTAGCCAAAGGCAGGACTACCAGAGACTTCAGTGAGATTACCACATGTTGATTAGGCATCACAGAGATTTTATTCCAGAAATTCTGATATTAATATTGAGCAAAGTGTATGGAAAAAAACCTGGATGCCTCTGATGAGATATCAACACTTCACAAATACAGCCAAGCAATGTGTGTTTTTACCTTTCGGTTTATGTGCCCATTTCAACCATAGCTGTTAGAACTTTCTGCAAGCAGAGCTGAGACTTGGGATTAAAGGTCACAACTAACAATCCAGGCACTTCTCTGACTGGGCTGCAAAAGCAATAAATAGAGTCAAAACATGAGAAAAGCCTTCTCAGCTCATAGCTTACCTGCTCCAGGGGTTTGCTAGAGTTGGATTGAGGGATAAAAGAGAGTGGGAGAGACCCAGGACTGGGGCTTGGAGCTGGAAAAAGAAACAACAGTGAAAAGGTCAACGTTCAGATGATGGTATCACATCCTCCTTTCATCCCTGCAGTTCACACGAAGGCCGGGATCCTTGCTTTGCTTTACTTTGGGGAAAACTCTTGCTTTATTTGTTCATGTTGAACTGCTATCGGAGCTCAATGTCTCAGTGTTGTGTTTTAATAACATCAGTTTCCCTGGACCAGATACATATGAAGTCAGTTAGACGATTCTATAAACAATGGATCCAAGTCACGCAACGCAACATTTCTGATTGCAAGATAACCTTTTCGAGGGCGAAGTTAGCGAGGTGAGGGGTTGGATTCCTCAGCCAGGCACAAAGGGAAACCTTCAGTGTTCAGAGCTGCTCCAGTGGGATGAGGTCCGTCTCCTCTTGTTTTGGGGGAACGGCTCCCTGGTTTGTTTTTCTACTCCCCAGTCAGCACGCTGGGTGACTTGTCTGAATTCTGGCTGCCCGGAGCATACTTTGTTGACAGTTCATTTAAGGAGATCTGCACAGAATATTTTCCTTTGAAATCAGTTGAGAAGAGGAGTTACACTGAAGTTTTAGTGAGTGCTATAGCTCTTCATTTTTATTTTGGAGTTTTAAAAAAAGCGACACATGTGGGAAGATGTTTCCAAACCAAAAAATGGGAAGGTTCATTTAGCATAGTATGAGAAAGGTCAGAAAGGAAGGGAGAAGGATGGAATCAGACAGATGGAGATTTTGGAAAAAGCTTTTCTCAATTTCTTGCATTTATAGTGATTTGTTAATGAAGATATTAGTCTCTAATACCTAAGGCACACAAATATTCCAGGATCCAATATGAAATTTTTGTGAAATTTGAAAATTCCCGCCCCTCCTCCCGCATTACCTAGCACAAGAGAAAACTTCAAATGATCAATCTGCATCTTACTGCCACATGTGAAGGGGTCTAGCCTTCAAATTTATAAACACCACCAGCCTGCCACCTAGAAGTACTCTAATTGTATGTCTTAGCATGATGACTATTCCTACACTTTGCTTAGGAAAATTATGCTCTGAAGATTTTTTGTGTGCTTGTTACTGTATGGCCACACATGAGCTGAGTACAGAGCCATGCAGGCTTTTCATAGCTGTAGCGAAGTTTAAGTGCAAAGCTACATAGATCATGAGATCCTGATGTCTTTTAGCTCATGACTCAAGTTCCAGTGTGATGGTGTTAACTTCAGTTGCATTTGTTGAGTGTAAATTACACTGAAAATAAGCCTTCATTGCAGCAAAGTTAGGAGTTCCCAAAGTGAACCTGGACTTTCTTCTTTAGGTACCAGGAGCAGTCTTGCCATCATGGCATAGGACTTCATGCTTCCCGTGGGCTGATTTACTCTCTCTGAATCAGTCCAGAGAAGACTGGATAGAGGAATTTGCTCCAGCCCATAAAACCTGTGAAGATTTAGGGCTTCAGCTCAATCCTAAAGCAGAGTGTAGATGCCCAGACCAGAGACTACGGTTGTCATCAGTTTGGGGTTTTTTTATTAGGAATAACCCATAAATAATTTACATAGATCTTTAACACAACCTGCATCTCTATAGCTCTCATTGTTTGTAACAAGTGGTATCCAAGTTCCATTCAGGGACAGCAGCTAAAGGAGTGGGACATCAAATGGAAGCCAGACAGCAAATTCAAGTTCTCAGTCTCTCCCACCACCCTCTAAAACATACCCTCATTCACTTCCACAACAACAAGAACCTGGAATAGACCCCTGCAATGTCTTCCCCATTCAAGGGATGGTCTGGAGCAGGATTACAACTGTGGGGGTTTCCAGACCCTGTCTAGCCACCAGCTTCTTGTTTGGCTCACAGCTCTGCCCCCAAAGCCACCAGCTGATTCTGCCAGGCGTGGTGACAATTGCAAAATTCCTTTGCAGACAACACATAAAGGCTACACTGGTTGCAAGTGGCACATGGTTGCAAGTGGTTGCCTGCTGCATTTTATCAGCTTCTACTTTATGTTCTGGAGAAAAAAAGTTCATATTGCTCAATAATCAGGACTTCACAGAGCTACCCTGGCTGCATTAGATTATCCAGCTCTTCCATGCATAGAGGGTCAAAACTGAATGCAGGTCTAGCTGTGCAGACTGCCCTGCTGTATTTTGGATCAATGATTATGCTACTAAAGTCAATTACCAGCTCATCCCTCTGTGCACACAGCTGTCTGTCTTCTTTTCTGTACAGAAAGGGAGCTAACATCCCACATATGTTTGCAAAAGATTTGTTTAATTAAGCAAAAATTAATTGACATAATGAGAGTTCACTTAGAGTTTCCAGTGGCTTACACATATACATATAAAGCTGGGTTTTGGAAAAGGCTCTGGCTGAGTATCCCAGGGATCTGGATTCAATTCTCAGCTTTGCCATAGGCTTCCTGTTTAACCCTAGGCAAATCATGCAAGGCCAGATCCGTAAGGTGCCAAGATATTTGATTCCTAAATGTTTATTGATTTCTTCTGTAATCGGGACCATGGTGCCTTTCTGCCTCGCTTTATCCACCTGTAAAAGGGAGATAATTCATCATCTCTTCATACACTGTGGCTGGAGCATTTATGTCAAGCAAAGGCTACTTCTGACTCTGTATCTGTACAGCAGTAAGAGAAACTGGGTCTTGATCTCATTTGATTTTCTGGGTACTACTGTGCTATAAATAAAAATACCCCTTAGTGCAGGGACAGTGACGTGCACACTGACACTTAAGTTAACACACACTGTTTATTTGTTTGTTACTTAATTTTGTGAGTGGATTATTTTTTTCTTGGAATACTTGCTGTATATTCCCCCCTAGCTATGATTCTATGCTCCAACTGCAATGTTTAACAACAGGAAAATCCCTGACCTTTTGTCCTGACCTAATATTAACTGAATGGATTACTTTATTTTAGCAAGAGGAAAAGTGATTTTTCCCACTTCCCTCTCAGTTTGAGCCTTGTGTAAGAGTCACTGTCTCTCTGTTGAACTCTTCCTCTTTCTGTCTCCCTTTTTCTCCTCCTCACTTTTTGCTGAGCCAAATAGTCTTTTCCATGTGACATTATCTTCCACTGGTTTACAGTTTTATTGTCTAAAACCAGTATCCAGCATTCCCAGTAAGCATTAATTATTGGCTCAATTATGACACACAATGTTTTTTTGGGTGAAATGAAAGCCACCATCGTCAAGAATTCATGACCAGCCCTCTCAGCAAGGAACAGTAATCTATGGGGTAAACATTTTGGAAAGATACCTCACTCCATAAGTCATTGTATTGATTAAAAGCAAAAGGGGGTTAGCTGTGTTAAAGACAAAACATTCTGTAGCCCTTCCAAGTCAATTATTCAACCGCAGAGACATTTTACCACCCAGGAACTGTACTCACTTTCTTCTTGAATTCTAAAGGAAATGGCTTTTCTGTCCCCTTGCGTTGGCTGTCTCCTGGGCCGGGGTGGCCAACATGAACTACAAAAGCTGAACACAAAATGCCTTGCCCCAGTGCAGCCCAGGAGGACCCTCATTGCCACCTGTTGCTTCCCACTTCTTTGCAAAGGGATTCAGGGTGATCCACCATTCTCCAACACTCAGCACATCCATCTCGATGTGGGGTTTTACGAGTTGCTTCCCTGTATTGGGAAACGCCTCTGTATCCTATTTTATACTAACGTGCTGCAGCCCCTGATCGGGCTGACATGTCCTCCCCTGTCTCGTCCCTGACCTCCTCAAGCCCCTAGGCAGAAGAAAAAAGCAGGTGCCATGGCAGGTTCAAGTTTTTCTTCCTACGTCTTTTATCCCCAAAGGGTTTTAAAGAAGTGGCCGAGCTGTTCACCAGCAGGGACCTGGCCTGCTGTTCAGTCCCGCTGGATTTTAAGCTCTTCTTGCCAGGCTGCCCTGGTGCTGGTTCAAACACATGTCATCACATGCAATATGGACACAATACCCTCATTCCTACGGGCTCCAGGACCCGGCAGAAGAAAGCGCAGGCAGAAGATCAAACATGGAAGGAACAGAAGACAGAGGAGCTGCTGTTGCCGTCTGTGTCTGGAACAGAAAAATGAACACAAGGGAAGAGACAGGGCAGGGGGATAATTACTTTCATCCCAATTTTATTCCCACAATTCCCAACCACTTTTGAAGCCAATTTTCCTTTAATAAAATATACTATTAATGACTCAAGTAGAAGCCTTTTGTGCAAGACAATACCCAACTCTCCAGATGGAATTATTTTGTGTTCTGCACAATATACATGTATGTATATTTATATACATAAATTGAGCTGTGAGCATGGCCTCTATTACCCTATTTTGCAAATCGAGTAAGTTATTTCAAAATATGTTTAACATACTTTTTTTCTTTGAAACTAATTCTTTCATAGCTCTCCCCCCCTTCCAGCTCTCCCTACCCCCTAAAGAGAAACACAAGCCAAACAGAAACAAGAACTATTTCCCATCATTTCTGGAAGCCATTCATTTGCTATTTCTGTTCATCAGAGCTTCAGAGTGAAGGAATTTAAAGAGCTACTGATGCCTTTTGCTACTTGGCATATATATCCAATATTGTCTTTCAAGCAGTTTAGACACATCCTTCTTCTCTTTCTTCTTTAACAGCCTGTCAGAGAAATAGGCCTAATTAGTTTATTGTGGGTTTGTGTGTGAAGAAGTTATTGAGGGAGCGCCAAGTCAAAAAGTCAAACACAAACTGATTAATTTTCACAATGCACCCCTCTGAGGTGGGGAAGTTCTGACAAATCCACTGGGTGTTCACAGCTATCCGGTGCTCTGCGCACAGAGGCTGGGAGCCATATGGAGAGCAGAGCGCTGGCACCGCACTCCCCGGTTCCCAGAGCTCATGCTCCGGGTGCTGGGGCTGACGCTGAACTTCGGCATCTGCTGGGAGCTCAGCCCACCAGACCTGTCTCGCCCTGGTCGCTTCCTCTTCTCCACCTACCGAATAGAGAGACCGGGTGACGGCCACTCCTTGGGGTCAGCTTTTTGGGCACAGCAGAATATACACAGTTCAGGAGTGTGACACAATAATTTATTGGCTCACAGAGAAGATATCTGGGATTTAATAAGTCATTAGGCTAAGCATTGGTGTGCCCACCACCCTAACAGGGCACCCAGAGTCCTGGCTGACCAGGTAGAGACCATCCAGGAGGGGCTGGTTTGGCCTCTGCAGTTCCTGGGAACTACGTTCCCTGCATTGCTAAGTTGCCATCTTCCACCAGTTCCGTTGGCACCAACAACACTGACTACTCCACACGGGGACTCGACAATTCCTCACAAGCCTCCCGGGTTTTTTTTTTGTTTGGTTGCTGGTTTTTTTTGCTTTAGGGTTTTATACATTTCATGGTGGTGCTTTCCCTATTGAATCCTTGAGCTACGTGTGATCACATCTCAACAGTGCTACCTCTGCTACTAATTTTACTTTTCTTATCTCTCTACAGACTTTCTCATAGCTCTTCCTCAGCAGTCTGAATCAAGGGTATGCAGCTGTGTCATATCAGAGCAGGGCTTTGCTCCTTGGTTGAGCTGCTCCAGGCGGCTCAACCCGGAGGGGCTTTACAGAGGGCGGCTACAGCGGTTAGTTGGGAAGGTCAAAAGGAAAAGACTGGCCGAGCTGGGGTTACAGTCTGGCAGGAGATGGGGCTAGATTGGTGGCTTTAACTCAATGAAACTTCCAGAATAAAGTTCATGAGACACAGTGGTTCCTATTTCCAACCAAATACCAATTAGGCTGACCTTTAAGAGTTTGCTTAGCAATTTGTAATGCTGCCCATTGCATTTGCTTGCTTTCTCAGATGCCGTAGAATATCAGGAGGGAGAAAGGTTTATTTCCCCCAATGGTTTTGTGAAACGCCTTGAAATGCCTTTCAGAATAACAGTTGTCCCCCTGTCCCTAAGCTGAGAAACACTGTCCTAAATGATCTCCATAGGCCCCTTCCAGCACTATTTTTTTTAATTCTAGAAACTCAGAACCTCTTGAATTTCTATTGCTATTCCACTGCCACCAGCTACATGTCTTCACGCTCTCAGGACTATCTTTTGTCCCCTATTATGCTAGCTGGATAGTTGCAGTAGAACAGAGTATTTGTCCAGAAGGGAATTATTGTTACTGCCACAAGAGGCTATTTGAAGCCACAGCTGCCACAGGGATGAGTGTGATGGCACTGCAACCTTCAAAGACACTTGGATTTTTCTCACTCAAAGTTGTTTCCAGGTTACAAGTTCCAGAAACTTGTGCAGAATGCAAGACCAGATCTCCCCCCACTCAAAAAAACCCACCACAAACCCTGTTCCTATGAACTTTAGGTTGTGTTTCAATAAAGCTATTCACCCCTCTCTCTTTATCTCTGCTCGAACAATGTTCTCCAATGCCGCATTTTTGATGGTAGTGTGCTTCAAACAGCATTAAAACAGACACTGAAACAATATTAAGAAGCCATCACAACACACCTGCTTATACTAAGAGCTTCTCAGAGCCAAAGTCTCAACCTTCTTAGGTATATAATATATAAATATATATCAGAACAAGTGACTAGGGGGTGAGAGGAGGAGTTATTTCTATGTTCAAGTACCTGACAACCGTAGCTTTGAGGTCACCTACCTGAAGCTGTAGACCCTAGCCTGTGTTTCCATAGGGGGCCCATCAACACGCTGGTCTGGCAGTGACCACAGGATCATTCAAGCCTCTGCACTGGTTTAGCTTTAAACGTCTATGAACTGGGTCAGATTTGCAAGAGTTGGTTTTTGTGGTAGGGCACTGTGCCGCGGCCATCAGCCTCATTTGGATTCAAACAACATTATGAGACTCGAGGGGTTTATCTGAAATATGAAAACACCATAAATATTCATTTTGAGAAAATCCTGCTCAGACAGGGAGCATAGAGCAGACTGATTTGTATCCTGCTAATACCATCCGGCTGCCAGTGGGCAGGGGGACCCCAATACTGCATGTTCGTCAGACCCATATCAGATCCATGTGGCTGGCTTGACGTCCTCCTGCTGTCAGCAATCTCGCAGTCCCCTAGGGAGCTGTGGGCTTGCACCAAGCAGCTCAACGGTGACTTGCCATTCAGCTTACAGCAAGAAAACACAGTTCCCATGCGTTTCACGTATGCTGACTGCAATGTGTTGCACATGGGCGTGAGGCAGCCAGGATAGAGATATATAACATTGGACTGATTTAGTGGAAATGAAAATAACCAGACATATGTTAAGCACATTAAAAGTATTGATGAGTATTGTGCCCCTGCTTACTGTTACTGGGTAATTATCTTTTCTTTTTTTTTTTAGGAAGATGTCTGTGTCATTAGGAAGATCAATTTGTAGCAGACCCTCCTTCCGTGCCCACATGTAGCTTCATGGGGGAGAAGGGCAGATTTTAGAAAAATTGTACAAATCTAGCCCACAGTCAAGATAATGACCCTAATGATTAGAAGCCAGGTCCTGAGTCAGAAGGGAACTTTTGCTGGAGCTTTCATTGAGTGCTGGCTCCAGTCCCCCTTGTCTGTGCCCCAGCATCAGCGACCCACAGTCCCTCACCAGTCCCAGCCATCTTCAGAGGAAAAGGACAGGCAGCAGCCACCTTAATCCAATTTCATCTAAGTATGTAATTAGGGCTGTACATCTGGGATCACTTTTTCTCCCCTTCAAAAGTTAAAAAGCTTTATGAACTAGAGGCAGGAAGGAGGGTTTGATCCAGCTTTGGGTGTTGAAAAATTCCTCTCATCTCAGCTCAGCCGTATGAGGCTCCAGAGGCTTGCACTCGCCATTTGATGGCCCTGGGGGAAGCCAAAAATTTGTGCAGTTGTCCCAGGGCTGTCTCATTCAAACCATTCCTCTGCTGTCTGTGCACAGGATTTCTGTTTCACCCCAGTATACTCTCCTAGCCTTCTGCTGCCAGGATGGAACACCACAGCAGCAAGCAGCTGCTCACCTGAGCATCCCACCAGGCTCTGGGGTTTTCCTGTTCCCAGGCACTGGTGTTTGGAGACACGTGCTTTATGGGAGATGTTCCCTTACAATGATTTGTACAAAAGGGACATCTTTGCAATCAACATGTGTCCCTGTTGGCTATCCACGTATGACAAGATTCAAGAGGCTGGAGTACTGCATCCATTTCTGGAGCCCCCAGCATAAGAATGACATGAACCTGTTCAACTGGGTCCAGAGGAGGGCCACGAAGACGATCAGAGGGCTGGAGCATCTCTCCTATGAAGACAGGCTGAGAGAGTTGGGATTGTTCAGCCTGGAGAAGACAAGTCTCTGGGGACACCTTATAGCAGCGTTCCAGTACTTAAAAGGGGCCTGCAGGAAAGATGGGGAGGGACTCTTTATCAGGGAATGTAGCGATAGGACAAGGGGTAACGGTTTTAAACTGAAAGAGGGTAAATTTAGACTAGATAATAGGAAGAAATTGTTTACTGGGAGGGTGGTGAGACACTAAAAGAGGTTGCCTAGAGAAGGTGTGGATGCCCTGTCTTTGGAGGGGTTCAAGGCCAGGCTGGATGGGGCTTTGAGCAACCTGATCTAGTGGAAGGTGTCCCTGCCCATGACAGGGGGATTGGAACTAGATGATCTTTAAGGTCCCTCCAACCCAAACCATTCTATGATTCTATTCTATAATTTTCAGAGATAGCAGAATTACTCAAAATATGATACCTAATGTGAATGCATTACAGGAAGGTTGTCCAGATCCCTGCTTTAGGAAAGGGCTTGGTTGGCCTGCTTTCACAGCCAGCTTGTGATCCAGGGAAAAACATTTAACATTTCTATTTCATTGTTGAAATACCTGTTCATCCAGATAAGCAGTTATCTGGCACAAGTGAAGGGATGAAAATTTTGCGATGAAGGGAAGAGGCGAAGAGGAAAGACTGGGCAACATCATGCTGTGGATGTGCTGTTGATGCAGAAACTCTCCAGGCAACATATGTGATCCAAGAGGTCTACAGCTTTCCTCCCAGCCTCCTCCTTTTATCCTACCAGATAAAAGTATCTTTTGCCCTTTTCAGTGGGACAACAGTGAATCAATTTTTTGTGTGGCCAGGCATCAGTTGAGAGACTAGAAACTCCTCAGGCAAAACACACGTGGGTAAGGATGTCTGACTACACAGTCGGATATGTGGAAGCAGTAGACATGACTGGTTCCCACTTATCAATATACTTCAGGGCTTAAATATACCATTAACTAACAATAAGGAGGAGAGCACCAAGGGAAGGCAGAGATTATCCTGTGCCTGCTCAAAGGCATCACTTCCTCAAGAGCACAGAGGCTGGTCGGGGCATACTGAGGCTGTGTGTGAGAGTTGAGGTGGCTGCTCCTGCGGCTGCTTTTGCGTTGAGACCTGGTGCATTCACCAGACTCTCACATGGAGGTTGGTCTGACTGCTGGCCCACCACCTCCACCACTGTTGGCTCATCATTAATTCACCATTTGCTCCAAATAGGGTGGAAAGCTCAGAACACACTCGATTTTAAAAGGTTACCAAGAGGAAAAACAACATCTTTCTGACCCCTCCTTTGGCCTTGCTTCACCAGATTGACTGAGCCAGTCTCAGCCTCTATGGAGGCAAAAATACGCTCCTTTAACTGCAGCTATTGAGCCAAACCCTCAGCTGGTGTGACACTGTGTTTTCAATGGAGCTGTGCTAATTTACAGTAGTCTTGTGTCTGACCTTCTTCTGGGGAGCAATTCAATGTGAAGAAAATAAGGATCATAGGGGAGTAACCTCAGCCTTTCTTGTAATATAAATCACAGAAGAGCAAAGCTGGCAACTCACGCTGGTCAGAGAAAGCTGATGGAATTGCACTCTGTGAGAATATGCCCTTCCATCAAGATAAAGCCAATAGTGCTGTTGTTATATGAAGAAGAAACCTGGGGGAAGGGAAGGAATTTCAACAATGCCAGTAAAAAACACAAGATATTTTAACATTTTGGAACAGCAAAATCCCACTTTCCTTTTTGAAATGAGGTTTTGTTGAGTATTTTTCTAATTCATGCTATAGTTTGTATTAGAAAACATTTAAAAAATTAGAAATCCAAAATCAATAGTAAGTATTTCAATGAATCTCAAATATATTTTTTCTGCAGAATTTTCTTCCATAGAGAGCGTAACCTGCGTAGGGTTGCTCAGATTTGGAGCAGGACCAGATTCCCAAATTTTGAACTCTTTCATGAAGCAAGCATTTCATCCCCTCCACTGGCCTATTAGTCAGAAAGGTTGGATTTCTTGTAGGAAAAAGGTGAATGCTGCCTGCTACTTGCTCATTGCTTTCTAGCCTTCCCAAACACTAAAGATGTCTGCTTTAGTTTTTGTTTGAGACTCAACGACCTCAGTCCCAGAGAAGTTACAAAGAAACTTGTCTGAGCAACTTACACTTACCCACTTAAAAAATAAATAAATTCAAATGCACTAAGCAAAGGATTACAAAATCAGATTTAGAGATAGACCCTGAAGAAACTTATTTGCAGATGGGCTTAAACTGTGGATAATAATACTGACTCACCATTTTGAATTGCTTTGAGGTCTAGGGATAAAAGGCTTTATGTTAGTACTAGGTATTATTACGTTTTATTGTTAATTTCAAAAGCTAGAAAACGAATAACAAGCAGCAAAAAAAAAATCTTTCAGTAAAATTAAGAACTTAACCTGATAAAAGATCCCAAATGTTGACACTCTGGCATTATGACTGCCTCTCCAGCCCTTCTTACCTTGCTGGCCCTTTTAAAACCTCTTCAGCATGGAATGGGTCCAAAAACTGCAGGCACTTGGACTTGAAAAATTCATAGGGATTTTCATAACCTATTTCCTCTGCCGTAGGTGTTGTCACGTATGACTTTGTTGCTTGTCACGCTGTCAGAGAGAGCCCCTACACACACTCTTACACACACGCTTTTCCTCCCATACACACTCTTTCCTTAACAGGTAGCACATACAGCACAAAAGGGGGAGAAGAAAGAAAGTATTGGGAAATCGACATCTGGTTCAAATAATTCCTCCTATTTAAATTTTTACTTAGAGAACTCCCATTGGTACCAAATCATTGAACTCAGTTATTCACAGCTAAAAATCTTGGTAGCACCATTCCTCTCTGGTTTCATGTGGTGGATCATCACACCTAGGCTCTGCAAGCCTCACAGAGGATTTACATTGCGGGTACCACACAGGGAATGGCAGCTCCCTGTTCCTCTCTGCCCCCTCTTCCCACAGGCAGGCACAAAGAAGATGCTGCCTTGCCTCTCCCCCTCCTCTCCTTTATTAGGAGATGTTGAACTTATAACAAATACACTTCATTTTGCAGAAAAGCAGTGTAATTAGCCTTGCTTTTTTTGGCCTGCATGTGTGTGGTAAAATGTCTAGTAATAGTTGGCAAGACTTCTGCAGGGAATGAGATTCCCATGGTTAGATCTAAAGCCCAAATACTTGGAACAAATTAACACCAGCCAAGAAAGTGAGGTTAATTACTGGAACACTTGGAAGAGGAGGTCTCCCTAGTCTGGAAAAATGCAATACACTATCTGCATGTATGGTATGTGGCCAAGCAGGATCTCTCCCTCTTTCTCTCTCTCACTCTCTCACTTTCCTTCTTTCCTTTTGTGTCCCGACTATAGGCAAACATCAGAGCTGCTGAGAGCAAAGTCTTCATCTTCCTCCGACCTGTTCTTATATCAGGCCGGTGCCACCGATAGCCCTGGAAGCTACTCAAAGCTGGGAAACACAGCCATCGGGGGCTGGCTCTCCTTCTGTCTATGTTTTCTCATTAGTGGTTTTGCGTTGTTGAAAGGCATCTTCATTGGAGGCCCAGTATTCCAGCAACATGCTGCTTTAATCTGGGGTGGGCACTGAGGCTTTCAAAAACACAGCATACGACCCAACAGGAGAACAGTCATCTTCCCTAATATGCTCTTTGGAGAGCAAATCTGTAAATCCTGTAGGCCCCTAAACATCTGCCTTTGGTAACGTTTTAATGGGGAAAATTTGCCCAGTAACCACATTGCCGTTGACCTTTGATGCGTGAGGAATGTATATATGCACATGTCTGGGGGTCTGCGTGTGCACGAAAACCTGTGAAATGAAGGTTGCAAAATGACATAGGTGGAAGCTAGGTACTCCACTTCAGTTACCTGTGCACCTTTAGGAGGGCTCCCTCCTGTGTTTGCATTATTCATGACACAGCCCTCTGTGGCATGAGGACGCGGCTTTTTTCCAAGGGATGGCTGCCTCACTCTGTGCTCAGGACGGATACTGTTCACTACAGGAACAGCTATTCAAGATTTTGTTTTTTCTTCATTGTTCAGTTTGTGACCTCAAGCCTTACTGACTGCGCACTATTCAAACCCTGCTCTGAAAACAACAGCGTTTTGTTTTCTCATGGGCTTTTCTATAGCACTCATGACAATAGTATCAAAGTGCCTCATAAAGATTAATTCATCTATTTTTGCCACAGCCCCAGGAGGCAAGTTGGTATTTTCTTCATTCTCCAAATGTTGAACTGAAAGCATGAGCCCTGTCTATACAATCATGGATGCAGTTTACGGAGCAGCTAAAGCCATGGCGTCTTCTGCGGACCCACGGCTGCTTCAAGCAATGCTTGCATGGTCCACCAGGCTACATCTGGCTTCAGCATGTGCACTGCCTGACCCCCTGGCCACGCTTGCAAGCTTACAAAATTGAATCTAGTCTTGAATGCTGCCTCGGGGCCTTTGACAGTATAGACATAGCCATATGGTCAACAGTGTGTCTACAAGATCCATGGTAGGCATTACTTTTGAATCCTGTCATTGAGATGCCTAGGTCTTGATTTTTCCTCTTGCTTGTCATTAGCCAGCACTGCAGATGTTCAGAGCAGAGCTCCTGCCAACCTCAGTCCCAGCTGAGACACCAGAGTCCCAGGTTGGGTCCCCAGAAAATGAGAACCTACAATTAGGACACCTCTGTGAAAAGTTCACTGTAGGCAGCATGGCTTAGCATCTACAAGGGCAAAACCCCTGCTCCTCATAGCGCTGCTCAGCTCAGTCAGGAACAGCCCCAGCCCTCCCATTGCTCACCCTGCTTCACCCGCCTCCCACTTGCCATCTCCTGCAACAACTGCAGCAGGAGTCCAGGGTCTGGTAGCCTCCCCTGTTTGGTGGAGCACAGCAGGAGACCTGTGTGAAAGAGGGTTCGAGCATGTAACGCATGTTCTGCCCAAAAGGGTGGAAGTAACATTGCACAGGAAGACCTAATCCAGGTATTTCCTGACTTTTGAGTGATGAACTTGAAAACCTTGGTAATGGTCACTTAACATAGGGGATGCCTGATTTCCTGTGCTTTGAAGTAAGCTAGGTGGTAGCATAGGCATGCCAATGTGGTCACACCATGGACATCTACAGGGTTTGCCATCAAGATGGTAAATGTTGGCCATCTACTGCATGCCACTGTGCTAAGAGTTAAGCCAACAGAAGTAACAAATCCTCTCCACGTGGTTCTTCTAAGCTTTATAACTTGGCCAAATGAGGATAGTTTTTCACAGGGACAGACAAGGCCCATCCCCAACACAAAAGACACCTCTTCTGCCAAGTGTCCGATTGCACTTCCAAAGCACAGGGGTTCTAGGGCTTTCCAAATAAAAGGTTGTTAAAAAAAAGAAAAAAGCAACAAGGCAAACAATGTATTTTTCCAGGCTTCTTCTCAGAAACACTATGTCATTTTGGCTGAAATATCCGTAAATAATTCAGTTTGAGGCAAACACCCTGTACGTAAAATTTAAGCCCAAACAGTTGAAGCTGTCAAAGTTATAAACAAGTGAAAGAAGGACCCTATAACAGAAAATGTTAGTCAAACTTACTAACAAGCAGTTTCCCGGCTCTGTGTGTTGCTATATGTGTGCATTTGCACATATTCAATATGGGCTGATATATCAGGCTGACTTTGAAAGCTGCTCTGGGAGTCTTGCCCTGGGAAACAGACCCATGCTGGCTGCTCACTGTGCCACTTAGAAAAGAATATTGCAAAAAGGGACAGGGAGAGGAGGCAAAATACACTGTAGTGGCAACAAATCAATCAGTGTGGTCTATATAGCCTGGAGGGGCTCTCTTCTTCTGCCAACCCAGCCTCCGGGGCTCTCCAGATCCTTAGACTAAGGGGTCAAGTAGAACATGGAAATGCAGGGCTGAAAGCAAGGAATTCATCTAGCCCAACCCTTATATCTAAACCGGGATTAAACCGACCTATTCCTGACCAATTGTCATCTAACTTTTTTTTATAGTACTCTAAAAAGGGGATCCCTAGCAGCCCCAGCCTCTCCCAGCACTTGACTGGAAGTGCTTAGATAGCTTCACTCAGTTTCGAACAGCTTATTCGCTGCAAACTGAACACATTATTTCTACTTCTGCTCAGAGTATCAGGGAGTATAAAAGATCATTGGCCTTTTCAGAAGAAGCTTTACGTATCAGAGGACTTTCACATCGACCTCACTTTCCTCTCTCTTCTGAAGGGCACGTGGAATTCCTTTACTTTTTCCCAGCAACTGTGTTTTCTAACTCTTTTTATTCTGGACTCTCTTCACTACATCTTTCCTGAAGTGCAATACCTAAAACCAGAGAGTCTTCCAAATGGGTGTAAAGCAAAAGCCACATCTAAGCAGCCCATCTGCTTACAGCACATCAGTGTCTCTCAGCTGACAGTGCGTAAAGAAACTGCATGATTCCTATCAAGGAACCCCAATTCAAACAGAGCCAGGAGCCTAATTTATAGCTGAGTTAATATAGTCCAGCATTTAGGAAGATCTAGAACAAGGTGAGACCTTACGTCTATGAGCCTTACCAAGACCTTCCTAGTACTCTCACCACAAAAGCAGAGTACAACAGGGTAATTACCTTGCATAAAACATTCATTTTGCTACATTGCAAAATCTGTTTTGTGGGGGTTTTTTTGTTGTGCAACTGCATCGTGTTGTTGACTCATGATCCCGGGGTTTTTTAACCATTTGTGTGCTGACTTTAACCCGGTCATGCTTTTTTGTTCACGTGGAAGGATATCTGAAAGCTTTCTTGAAGCCAAGGTATACCATAGACACCGGTTTTATCTGTACTCACCAGAGCAGTTACCATATTCAAGAAAGAATTCTATTTTAGTTTTCTTTATCTGAAACCCCCTATATAAAATTAGGACTGAATATGTTTCTCAAGCCAATATATCATAGAGTATAGGCCCCTAATTATCAGAAATATGTCCATAGGGGGTTCTGGGTACCTGACATTCCTGTTCTGTGAAGGAGATACAAAGCAAACCATCACAGCTCACAAAGTACACATCCGTGCAAGAAACAGCCAACTAGTAAGGAGATGTACTGCTTTCCCTTCCAGTTTCGCCAGCCTCCTAGGTGGAGGGGCAGCTACCTCTGTTCAGCAAAGCACATATACTTCACGAAATCCAAGCTTGCTGTGCTAGAACCTTAAATCACTTCCCTGCCAAGACCTGTCTACATGTCCTCTTTGCACTTCTGATTGTACTTTAAAACCACATTTATCTTGTTAACATTTGCAAAGCACATGAGCACAATCATGTACCCGGGGGATGCTCTGTGCCCTCTGCGATATCCAGAATCTCCTATCCGTACAGACAGGCATATAGACATACAGTTTTCTGTTAAAGAAAAAAATGTTTCTAAGCTCTGTTGGATTTAGTGAATCCACCAGTGGTTCACAAAACACTGGTAGTGGGAGGTTTGCAACATCCCAGGTAAGCAAAGCTCACTGTGTGTCATCTGTGTGTACGGATGGAAAAAAGAGAAAGGGATGCACTAATGTAAATGCAGCCATTTGCCAGCTTGTTTTCCACCTTTTTCATACCCCTGTAATGAGATGCTGAGGAAGGTGATGGTCACACAACAGAAATCAGCATCAGCATGTGCTCTTCACATTATCATCTCGCATGTGTTGAAGTTGTGGACCGCTGGAAAGAGAACAGTGATACAAATGTGCCCAGACTTGCAATTGCTACCCATGCAATCCCAGGGTCTGGGCATACTCAGGGGCTGCAGGTTTGGGCAAATCCCTGCAAGAGGGGAAAAAAAATGTTTCCTTCCTTGCCTTTGAATGGTAAATCGACAGTCATCACAGGTGATCTGCATGGCTTGTGTTTGCATAGGGATTGAGCTGCATTAGGGAGGGGTAAGAAAACCGCTGGCCAAGCCATGAGTGTGATCTCCCATTGGCCAAGTGAGGGCAGGAGTAAGGGCTGCGGGGCTACAGAGGTACGCTTACCAAGACACCAGAGTTCCTCCAGTGGAAAGCACTGTAATAGTGCAAAGCACTCTGATACAAATATTACTCTATACCACTTAGTAGGAGGCAGTGTGTACAATAAATACATATTGCAAAACAGGTTTTATTTCCTTAAAAAATCACTTCACTCTATTCTCCAAGCTGTTGCTCAAAGCAAATATATTTTTATTGCTGACAGTTTAGAGGAGCTGAGGCTGTTATTGCAGGGGTGGTGTGAGGCAGCTGTACCTGGCTCCTTTCATCACTTGCATATGGAGGAAATTTTGTTATTAGACTCTCTCAAAGTCCAGCTCTATATCCCTGAACGCCAGCTTCCAGCTTTGAGAAACAGAGATTTCCAGCACTGGTGGCATATGAAGACTAAGACGTGTATCCTTAGTTCAAGCATATGAACTTGCATGAACATAGTTCAAGCATATCACAGCTGTTCTTGGATTGAATATGTCTTCCTGCATGAAAGTACAAAAACTATTTCTTGGTTGAGTTCCCTCTGTGTAAGATAGGAAGTGCCCACTGCATTCCCATAGATGCTACACTGAATTATTTGGCTTGGGCCCTGGCTCTCTTTGGAATCCGTTGTCCAGATGTTCCTCCCTTCGTAAGATCTGGCAAACTGAAAAAAAGGTTGCCTTTGGTATGCCTGTGAGAGACCCTTCTTTAGATAATTTTCCTTGGGACTTCCACAACCCTTCTGAGACACTGCAAACATCTTTTCTTAATAACTGCATTACATCATGAGGAGCAATATGCATTACTACCAATTTGCTCTTCATCCAAGACGTCAGACATAGCTTTTCAAAGACGCTTTAGTTAAGCCCCATAATCTCTCCGGCAGGCCGGTTGGTACTGTTATCCTCTGAAGATGAGGGACCCAAGGTGCAGAAAGACGAAGAAGCTTGCCCACAGCCACACAATATATCAGTCACAGAGCTGCAAACAGAGTCCAAGAAGCCCAGCTCCCAATCTTAAGTGTTAACCACTAGACTATGATCTGTACAATATCAGAAAGAGCAGGAAGGACCAAGAGGCAGCTACATAACATGAGGAATTCATTCCGCTGGAGGGATATGGGAGAGGCAGAGGAGCAAAGTCCTAGTCAGCACGGGCTCTGTGATGATTGCTGCCTTACTGTTGACAGGCAGCAGAAGGTGTCTCCCATTTCTACATCTGCCCTGAATCTCATTGATCTTCTCTCTCTTTTCCAGTTTTCCTGTCTCCCCTTGTCTTCCCACAACCACCCCAGAGGTTTGTCTTTTCACATCTTTGAAAAGGGAAACTTGTCTTTTACCTAATTACTTCTTGTAACTCAGAGTTTTGAGGAAGAGTCCTAAAATGCCTGTGGGTCTCCAGCTGCTTAGGGAAACACAGATCATCTGGAAATGTCACAGTTCCCGGGAAGCCAAGCTCTTAACCACTGTGGATTTAAATCCCAGTATGAATGCCCATTGAATTTATCACATAGTACTGTATAATAAAATACTGTACAGTATCTTGTACCTTTGTCAGCTGCTTTGTACAGAGAATTTGCATCAGAAATCCATTTCTCATTAGATTCCTAATCCAAAGAAATCTAGCCAGTGCCATCAGTTCTTCCACTCTGCAGAAATCTCAGGAGGATTTTCAGAAGCTACATATCGCTTGTATTTGCAAGCTCCTGGAAATTCATGGAGAGCCATACGGCAAAGGGGAGAAACCTGTACAATTTGGCACCAGGAGGAGGACACATTTTACAGGCTTTTCAAGAGAAGTTTCCTAGATCCATTTCCAGGACTCGAAGCCAGACTGCCACTAAGCAAGTGAAATTTGAATACTAGAGAGATGGCCAGTAAAAGTGAAAAATGGTTGCAAACTGTAAATCTGAATGACCAGACCTCTACAGCCTTGAATGAACTCTGAACTTCAGAATCAAAATCCTTTCTGAGCCAGGCACTACTGCCAGAGCTAGTAAGCAGAAGGCTCAGAATGGGTCTGTATTCCATATTTTGAGTGAAAAATACTATGCTGAATCTACCAACCTTGTTTTCAAACAAAATTCTGATATATAGCATTAGGAAAACTTGTGCAAATGGGACTTTTCAAAGTCATAGGAAAATACTCTTTTTACAAGAAACAACCAATTTTTGTCGGGAAGACAACAACAACAACAACAAGAAGAACAACAACAAAACACCAAACAAGCAAAAAAAACCCCAAAACTTTAATCTCATTACCAGTAATACTAATTATAGTAAACTATACCATAACAGATGGCAGTTCATAGAACTCATAAACAACACTTCTCCTGTAAAACAGGACTACCAACAGCATACAGAATGATAAGAGAGTTTGACAAAAAGACATACAAATATATTTATTTGCCTTATTGGTCCTACAGTGGTGAGTTTTGCAGGCACTGCTTCAAGCACTGGTGATTCCATGGAGCATGCGTTCCTGGCTCTTTGCTTCCAGGGGGGACCGTCACAGCAAAGCGACGTACTGGGCCAGCAATTACAGAGTTAACAGACAGTGATGTCTCCAGTGACTTCAGGATGCTTAAGGGAATGAGTTCCAGGACTGAATAGTTTTGATGGTGCTGTTTCTAATGGAGATATTGCAATGACGCCATTTATCAATGATTTTTATTTCCCAGGAGGGTGGGTATAAACTGTATATGGCTATGAACTGCCCGTACACTACCGTACAGATTCAGGTGGTCAGAGATCCTGCTGCCTGATGACTTAAATGGAGTCTTCGATAATAGGAAAGTGAAGTTTGACCACCTGGTATTCATCAGTAGTCTTGCCATTTCATGAGTGTCCATTAGAAACCTATATGCATGATCCCTGCATTTCAATTGTTAGAAAAATTAGCTGTTAACCATCAGGAAATGACCTGTTTCCCCAGCACAGTCGCTCAGACCCATTACAGGCCCTGTTCTAAGTCCTCTTCTTATTGAACACAGTTTACAAGAGGTTCACCATAATCCCTTTAAAATTAGATTTTTGTTCTTTTTTTAGGCCATTCAGATTGTTACTCAAATACAATTTTTTTGTCTGGTTGCAGAGAGAATGAGAAGCCGACACCAGGGTTGGTGATACGGTATCATACGTGGCCATGGGAAGGCTGGCTGGAAATCTGAGGGGCAAAATAGGGTTTCATCAGAAGTGGATGATTTACAAAGAGCATTTCTCACATGTGGGATGGCCTTTCTGGTGACAGTCGGGAAGAGACAGAGAGAAGTTCAAAGGAGGACAACCCCACAACCCCAACCGCAGCAAAGCTTCAATCCCTCTTTGGCCTCCTTTGGACAGAGTGGGAAGTGGCCCCTCTCCATACACCTGAGGCACGTACTGCCCCTGCTTCCAGCCTGCTGATGGGCTCTTCTGCCAAATGTCTCAGATGTCAAAGAAATATTCATTGGAAAAGTGAAAGAGATGGAGCTGCGGCTCCATGATTAAGCAAAGATTTAAATCCACGGTAGGTGGGCACTTCGCCACCCGGCTTACTGAAAATGTTTGGCTGTTTTTCTCCATTTCTAAGCGGGAGAGCAAGAGGGAAAAGGTAGACAAGGGTTTTGGAAAAAATATTTGTGTGGCCTACTTTCCATTTGGCTGTGCAACAGCCAAAACATTTTTAAAGCCCTGAAACAGTTTGGTTTCAGGAAATACTCTCAGTTTAAGATTTTGGTTTCCTGCCTACTTCTCACCAACAGCAATTTGGGGTGATCATCCCAGTCCCTGGATATCTGTGCAAAACTGCATGCACCAGCCACCCTGGGGAAACTGGAGACTACAGTTGTGCGGTCCCATTATGGGACATACATCCCAAACATGGGTGCTTGTCTTCAGTCTTAAAAAATTACTCACTGATTAGTCTTGGACCCCTTCTCAAACACTGTGGGGAAAGCAGATGTAATGATTTCAGGAGGCTGAGGCTGAGCTCTGCATAGAGGCAGGGATTATGTCTGGGCAGTGTGTGTACAGGGGGAGGAATAGGGCAGCCAGAAAACATGGGCTCTTCAGGGGTGTCAGAAAGATGTGATTGTGGTCCAAGACACATGTAGGCACAGAGCTCCAGTCCTCATAATTGTTCATAACCCAGGAGAAGAGTATGATGCCCGTGAGACTGTAGCAGAGGCACTGCTTGCAATTTGAAGGAAACACAGAAAAAAACCAAACTGGAAAGTATCTGTTGAGAGCAGAAGCTGGTTCTGCCGCCCTCCTCTATCTAGTCATTGCCCTTCTGAAACTCATTTGCTATGAATTACTCCAGAAAAAACTATCCCAGCAGCAGGCCAGCAGAAGCCAGGGTGGAAAAAAAATAGCTTAATTTCGAACTATAATTAGAGGATGCTGAAGGCAACACTTCAACAGTCAGATGTATCAAGCACTGGAATGTCTCTCAAGAGAAGCACTGGAAAGAATATTGCTTCAATCATAGCGGCAAAGCACTAAGAAATGCACACTAGGCAGAAATTTTGCTTTAGCCAGTGTTGGTTATCAAAAAGCAGGAAGCTGGTTCTCACGCCAGCGAAAGCAGGCAGCCTGTGGCAGGAGAAAACCCATTTCCAACAGAAATCCAGGCCTCCATTTCGACTCAGGTATTGCAAGAGAAGGTAAGGACTCACCCCGACATTCAGGGAGAGCTATGGGTGATGGCAGCGTGATGCTCGTCTGCCCCAACGCTCAGCACCCACTGGTTGCTCAGCCCATGCTCTCCCCAAACTGCCTCACACAAGTCTGGCCTCCCATCTTCAGCTGTATTTTTTTTTTCCTAAGTAAATTTAATCAGGAGTTTGCTCTCATCCCTAACTCACTTCATGTGAACTTAATTTCCAGCTCTGATAGTTGTTTTTAAAAAGGGATTATTTTTTTTTTCTAAAATGCATTGGGGTTTGAGGATGAAGGAAGGAGG
Source organism: Dromas ardeola (assembly GCA_013398915.1). Taxonomy (NCBI): domain Eukaryota; kingdom Metazoa; phylum Chordata; class Aves; order Charadriiformes; family Dromadidae; genus Dromas; species Dromas ardeola. Next base: position 737,992 of record VYZM01009215.1, read on the forward strand.
AGGGAAAATTCAATTAACTTTCTTTCCAGTGTTTCCATATTTCTCGGGTGTATGAGCAAGGCCATTTCAGGCATTGGAGAAGTTGTTTAGATTTGGACTGTACCTTGCCTGTCAGATCATGTAACCGGGCTTTTGGATTTTTGGAACTTATCCAGCAGGAAGGATAGTTCCTGCATTCTGCTGGTCCTGAGCAATGCCCAGGGGAGCCCCCAACTGCAGGGAGGGTTTCATAGCATTGCCACGGCTAACACGCATGTGAAGGTGTTACAGCCTGAAGTTGTCAGTAGGTATTTAAGAAAAGACAGAAACAGAGAGGTATGGACTAAGATTTTGGAGCTTAAAAATAGAAAAGAACTGTGGAAAACATATGTATCTTATGGAAAATGAGCTTTTCTCCCTTAGTCTCCAGGGCAAGGTTGCCCTTCAAGGCTTTTGGGGTGGGTTTTTTTTGTTTTTTAATATCAGAAAGTGTAGCTACTCTTAATCTCCCCATTCAAGAGGAAGGAAGAGGAAGAGTCAGTAAGGACAAAAGACTGTTTTAAAATAAAAATATATAGTTTATTTGGTTTTACTTCATTTAACAGCTCTTTTAGTTTTAAAAAACTAGAGTCAAATCAAATAAAGTAATATTGAAACAAAACTATTATATTCTGATTTGAATCAAAGTTCTAGTTGCAATCTGCAACAAAATAAAAATGATTCATTTGGTAGTCTTTCTTTTCTTTTTTTTTTAAGAAAAAAAAAGTGAACTAAATGTTTCCGTTAAAACGTTCTTGAAGAAGAATATTGATTTGCCTCCAATTACGTACCTGACCAAGGGCATGAATTCCTAATGAATATTTTTTGTCATCACCGACTTAACCATTTCTTCCTTAGCAGAGACAAACTACTCTGAGTGTGATCCAGGAGACAGGAGTCAGAGAATGACCCATTTCCATTGCATTTGCTTAATTAATCCTGAGCAATTTTCTAATGTGTTTTCCATTCATCAACATATCTGAATCTTTTCCCTAACAGAAAATCAAAAATGAATATGTAATGAAAGCCGAGCAGATAAATCACACTAATGTGACACATCTCAATATTTTGGTGGCCATTCCTAGAAAACCTGTGTAACTCCCCATTACTATATGCTTTATACAATATAGTCTAATATGTGGGGTTTGTATATTTTTTTCTACCTTCCTATCTTTCAGAAAGACATTCAGTGCTCCCTGATACTCGAAACTTCACCCCTTGAAAAAAAACATCGCTATTTGACTGCTGACAATTTCAAAATCATGGGTCTTTCCAGCACTACTTGATAGTGGGGAGGAAACCAGGTGCGCCTTCCCGGGACCTCTCTGTCAGCAGGCAGCAAAATGAGATTCTTCTCAGACAACATATTCTTACTCATTGTTTCATGTGTCCTGAATGAGTCACCAGCTCAGTAAAATAGATAAAAACTCATAAAAAAACCCCACATTTGGTGTGACTCAATCATGCAGAAGAGACTTATTTTGTAAGAGCATTTCTACTTCTGGACTTCAAATCTGTGAATTCTTTTATCCCATTCTTTGCTTTTTCTTTTCAGGCTGTAGGTGCTTTTGGGAAACAAGAGATTGCCTTTCTCTCCATGTCTGGACATCTTAATTAGAGATCTGGCTGGAGCTTTCTGAGCTGAGCTGGATTTAGATGTAATTTGCAAGTTGGTCCCCAAACATTTCTACCCTCCAGCAGCCGGAGGCTATCAGCAAGCACAGATTTTGGGGGGAAAGCTACAGAAAGTGTGTTCCCCAGTAGTGCTACTTGTCATAGCACGAAACGTCCTAATGGTGTGAGGTGACAGCAATTGGTGCCGCAATGCAGCCTTCCCAACCTTCTCTACATTAGCAGAGATCTTCGCAGCCCTCTCTGTAGCTTCCTTTCCTTTACACCCTCTTTCCCTAGCGATGAATCTTTCCCTGGTACCTTGTTGAACCATTCCTTAAGGCATGTCACACCATCATGATCCTAGTTATTGCTATTGAAACTGAGTTCTATCTCTCACCAACTTGCCTCTCTGCTTGGTTAATCCAGCAATGCTGTCCTTAGTTTCCAGTCCCTATCACAGACCACCAGCACCTTCAGACCACCAGCACTTTCCTGCTCTGATCTGCGGTTGGGAAAGTAACCTGGGTCATGGCAGAAGTCCCCTGTACTTCGACATGAGACTTTTCCCTGCAAATCCAGAGCAGAGACCTTTGCTCCTTGCTGGTGAATTCTCTAAGCTTAAATAGAGACCAACTTATCCAAATGAAGTACTTCCCTTGCAAGAATTACCGTGGCACTCAGTAATTTCCAGTGTCTTTTCTTCTGCTTAGAAATTTGTTTGCTGGGGAGTGCCGACCATCCGGTTCCCCCAGCTAGAGCTACCTGAACAGTGCTTTCCTCTCCCTTTTCCACTACTTTAAGTGGACTTTAAGCTTTGCCACTACTTTAGGATGCTCATGGCAATGTGTGAAAATGAAGGGGACAGCAGTGAAAACGCTGGTCCTGCAGTGTGGGAGGTGGCTTAGCAGCATAACCACAGCACTGTTATCACTGTCAGTTCTCCCCTTGGCCACTTCTGCAGGGCTTTGTCCTTGGTGACACAAAGTGCTGTACAAATAATGCTAAATTAACCTTCATAGCCTTGGTCCAAGCTGGGCATGATTTGTCCCCACAGTACATTTGGAAAAACTGAGACATCCAGCAGCAAAATAACTTTGCCGAGCAATCCTGTGGTAAATTAAAGGGAAAAAAAAATTAAAACCTTCACTCTCAACCTCATGATCCAGCCATGAGCTATTATCTTCCATTGCTCAAAGAAAATAAAGGCATTATCCTGGATGACATCTCTACTCATCTCCAATCTTTGTTTTACTGTCCTCTTTGCCTCCTAAGCCTCACCAAAGCCAAAGATTCCCAACGGACATTTTGAGAAAGCATGGGGTGCTGGGGGGAAGGAATGGAGCAGGGTGGCATTAAGTTTTATCACCCCCTAAACGGTAATACTTTCCTTTGCGTGCTCTGTTTCTTATTCACACGGCTATAAAATTTGCCACATCCGGGCGAGAACATCCCTCCAGTCAACCAGGCGGTGTTTACGAACTGGAAAAGGCGTTCTCTCGCTCCTCACCGTAGGGGTGAGACAGAAACATTAACAAGTCGCTTGTGGTTTTCTCTTTCCAGGTTAGGCGGTTGGACCTCTCTTAACACCACAGGGGGGGACGTAGCAATTTAGGGACATTTTATACCTCTGAAGATTTGCAATCAGCAAATTGCCTGGAACGTGTTTGATTTCCCCACCCGCCTCCCCTCTGCGGTGTCCCACCACGGAGCCTCTTGCTAGGGACATCTTGATGTTTGTGGTCTCGCAGATTCCTTGCTCAAGCCAAACGCGGTTCTTGTAGTGCTGGTTCTCAGCCCAGCTTGCTTTACATCATAAATGTAAAAATGTTTCTTTTATAAAAATAAAAAAAAAAATAAAAAAAGAAGAAACACACAACCAACCTATAAACAGAACATAAAAGCTGTTTAATGGAGTGCATAATGAAGCAGAAAGGAAACAGACTTGCATTGATTTTCCCTGACATTTCACCTATTAAATTATAAGCTTCTTAAGGAAGAGCCTGAATTTTTTTTTTCAGTTAATTTAAGTCCTTTAATGAATAACAAAACAACTATAGTCCCCAGCAAGCTGAGGTTGCGTGATAGGCAAGTATCAAAAAGAAATAAGGCTTGAGTACGAAGACCCCCAGGAAAATGTCCCTCCCTGTTTCAGACACTGCTCGGGCCAGTCTGGAGGCGCTTCAGAGGAGATGCTGAAGGAAAACCAGGTCAGAAAAAACCTAATCTTCCAGACCAAATGAGAAAGTGAGACCTCAGGCCTAGTGACTGAGCTTTGCGACTTCTTCCAGGGCTTTAGGCAAGCTGCTCAGACCCCTGACTACTTGCTCTTGCCCTCTGCACAACAGGAACAGCCATGTTGACCCACCTACTGAGGTTACTGGAAAGATTAATTAATCTCGCAGGCGCTTTTGAAGGCAGCATTCACACCGAGAATTCATCTGGAAGTCCTCATGCAGTAGTTGAGAAAAACTATAAAGCACACCACGTAGCTGGAAACCGGGGAGGAAGGGGCTGCCCGCGCTGCGGCAGGGAGACGCTTAACGAGGGACAAGATGAAAAAAATAGCAGCGCAGCAGGAAAGTGAAAAAACAATGTGGGATTCGTTCCTTCAGGCACTAATGACTTTTTTTAACGTACACTCGGCCTCACAAGTCAGCGTTTGCTGTGGCAAAGCCGCTCTCACGCAGGCGGGAGCGGAGCCCCGTGCAAGGGTACACCCAGCTGAGTGCAGGGATGCTCGGGGAGGTCGGGGTGAGGGTGGGACCCCCGTGTGGTGACGGTGACAGCGACGGTGCCGCTGTCAGCCCCGCAGGTCCTGCTGGCACAGCTGTCCCCGGGGAGGGCAAGGGGCTGCTGCCAGTCGCAGAGCCACAGCACGGCACATCCAGCAGCCTGGCCACCCAGCAGATTCCTCATCTGAACTCGGGCCGACAAGTCAGCCGTGTTAGGACACACTTTTTTAAAGCATGCTCGTCACTCCAAAGTCAGGGGAAATTTTTGAGGGGCCCTTGGTTTCCACGCGGACACCGAACCCATGCATTCCTAGGGCAGCCCAGCATGCAGAGGGCTGTCTGACAGCCCCCACCGCACCACAGCATCTGCTCTGCAGTGACTAGGCATGGTCCTTCCCTGTTTGGTCTCCTGTAGGGCTACTCAGGGGCAGCTGCAACATGCTAAAACTGAAGCTGTGACTTATCAGCAGGTCAGGGCAGACAGGGCAAAGCCTTGAGCATCGGCAATGGTGTTTCAGGGGAAGACAGCTTCTTAAAAATGTGGGGTTCTTCAAAGTGAATGTTAAAAAAAAAACAACCAAAACCAACGACTCTTCAATCGTAATTCTGCTAAAAAGAGCAAAATTCCCACTGCCATCAGCAGTGCCATGTCCTTGACGTGTTAACTTGCCTTGGGAGCTGCATCTGTAACCCCGCAGAGATGACTCTGTCCCCTCCCTGACTCCTCGGGTGTGTCGCTCATGCGGGTGACACAGCAGAGTGCAATGAATTCCTCTTGTGAGATTTGTGATCTTTAGGGTCTGGAAGCACCACACAATGTCTGCTTGAAAGGATTTTCTTCACACAGAAACAAGTTCTCCTCCAAACCACACAGACCAAACCAAGGCATATAATACTGATGGGAACACCAGTTGCAGTAACTCTAACTTAACTGTGTTGTGATGGCTTACACAATTGTAAGAAAACATCTGCATGCTCCAAAACCCATCCAGTGCAGTAATACTGCCCTTCTGGCTTGCCATGTACAAGCGACTCATTTGTGTCCTTATGACTAAATAACCTCAGAGCGCTGTAAATCAGGCAAACTCTGTGGAAAAATAAAGCAAAGAATTGTTCCAGAAAGCTCGTTATGTCACCAGAAAACACCAGCCTTCCTCAAGGACATCTTTCTGCACTTCTGGAGACCTCGGTGGCCCAACAGTGCAGGTCACACGGGTTGTGCTACCACTCCTCCCCACCACGTCTGCCATCACGCAGGCAGATACTGATGCCACCTGCAGCCTGGATCCTGGGAATGGCACCGAGCTGGGACGACACAGGAGCTGATGTCCCTGGGGGTCTCTCGCAGCAAACCCACCGGGCAGTGCACCCACCCGTGGGACTGTGGGTTTCACCACCAGACCCCACATGCACCACCGTAGCCATCGTGTCCAGCAGGTTGGCAAGGGCTTGGCCAGCCCAGGCAGTGCGGCACGGCACGGCGAGGCGCGGGAGCTGGAGCGCTCAGCTATGTGACCAGGCCACTGCTTTGTTTGTTTTCGCATAACTTCTTGAACTTATTAGGAGGCTGGGGAAAGGAGCCATTGTTTTGCTTTGGCTGTGAGGTCTTGGATGCTTCACTTCCAGGCCTCCATCCCAGTGATCCCAGCGATGAGGACAGATCGAAGGAAGATTAAGTCAATGCCTTAGGAAATTTACAGTTGGGGCCTGGAAGAGAAGACTATCTTCTCGGGAGAAAAAAGAAAAGTGGTAGTAATGCAAATCAGAGTATGTATGTATGTGTATATATAAACACACACACATACAAATGCTGGTTTTTGCATTTCTGTGTAGTTATGTCTGTGTCCATTTATTCATGTATTTCTCTATTTTAAGGTTCAGGTAGACAGAGGCAATTGAAGACTTTTCCTCCCACACATACCCTGCTAGCTATAATGAGGGAATGGCATCACCATAATTAAAGAGCGAGATTCACTGTTTTACAGCCAGTTTTTCTAAGTAAGCGCTTCAAAAATCCACGTGCTTACTCAGACTTTCTTGAAAATTGCTTGCCTCCAGGGCTCCTGGGGAAGAGCTGCAGTGCAGCCTCCTCTGTCTTTGAATGAGCAGACACCCCCCAGACGATGCAGCAACAACGTGGCACCCTTCTCATGGAGGTTTCTGCACGGCTGCAGCTGGTACCTCCTCTTTGATCCTACCCACCGCCTCACTCATTCAGAACTCAGATGGTGCCTGATACTCTCCACTAGATACTCTCCACTCACTTTATTTTATTTCTTTTTAAGCTATAGTTTAAGAGTTCTTCAAGGTATAAATTGAACCGCCAGACCAGGCAAAGGGGGAAGCTGCCTTTCATAGTTGGGTCAGGCTAGTGCAGATGCTGGGTAGGGGCTGGCTTATATGGAGTGGCCACAACTTCCCAGGAACGTGTAGAAATCACCATTGCGGGTTCTCCATGGTGCTCTGTCTCCCCTCTTCCCTTTCCTGTAGCAGGAGAGATTCAGCCCATCGCTCCTGGGCAGCAAAACTCAGGTTTGCCCATGCTGAGGTGAGTCTGGGGGTTCCACGTCAAACCAGCGAGCCCAAGCAGGTCCACAGTGTGTCTGCCAGAGCCTGGGACTTTTCTGCTCTTCAGGACATTTGCAGACTCCCAGGTGGCAGAGCAAGTCTGTTCAGAAGTACCATGCCTTGGGCTACAAATTCAGATATCGCTCCACCCGGTGGTTTTGAGATTTTCTTTGTAGGCGCTTTAAAATTAGGTGATCTGCCTGCATGACCCGAGGACCCCCGTAGAGGCTTCGCTTTAAAAGCAATATTTCTGATTCTGTAGCTAAAACTTCAAAATCTGCTAAAGCATACATGCTGACACAGATTTTATTTGATAAAGGAAAATCATTAAGCAGAGAGTTGTTATTTTTAGAGCCATATAACAATGCCTCATGCCCTTTATCCATTCCTGGATTAGGGGAATGAGTGTCATATTAAAAAAAAAAGGCAAATTGCCTATCTGCAAGAACTCGGCCAGGCAACGTGAAGCAAAGGTTCAGAGGAGGTAGGTCAACCACAAAATACTGTAGTTTGGGTGAACAGGAAAAAAACAGACATCAGGGCAAACCTACCACGTGACCTTTCTTAGAGTGACTGTAATAAACTTCAAATGATATTTTAGGGCGTACAGAAAAAATGTGTGGAATGCAGACAAGAACAAACATCAGAAATATGTTTAACCTGAAGCGCAGAGGTCTGGCAGGCCCTTCTCATTTTCACTAAAAAGAAAATCCCCAAATAAACACGGTGATGGTGCCACCACATAACTGCCTTTTTACTCCTGTCCCCCATGAAGGCCCAAGGCTTTCTTTGTGATCACAATGGCTTTACCTTTCCTCTTTGTCTTGTGACTTACTGGGGGTTGAGTTTAAATGAATTTAGCATTGCAGCAGACATACAATACACCTCTTGTACCACCGCTGTAATCAAGGCAATGTATTAAAAACAAGGGCCTTATTCTGTGTTTTGGGGGGGAAATAAAATCAGTTATTTCATGGAATAAATACTAAATTAGTGTGAATTAAATTTAAATTGATAAGGTTGGACTTAACCCGACAGGTGATAAAAATGGAAATATTAAAAATAGAATGGAAGGAAGGGAAAATCTTCGTTTCTTTTTATGCTGTTACATGTTTGTTTCACAAGAAGCACAATCCTTGTCCTTTCATTAATATTGGTATCCTTCTTTCCTTCGTGCCATAAACTTCTGTGTCGCCAGAGGCATAGCTGCGTTTTCCATCTCAGCCATAGCTCCGTTTCAGAGGTGCAGGAGAGGCATGCTGTGCTGCTAGCGATGTGTTAAGTGCATCCGGAAGTTTATAGTTAAACAGGTACCTTTTCTAAAGCACAGTGCTAGACTTTGTGCCAAGAGAGAAGCTTATTACTTTTATTATTTGCTATTATCAGCTTCCTTGCAATGACGTATACATATAAATACACCGTAGCATTTCCAAATGCCTTTCGGGGAGCTGCATTGTATTGATGGCTGCTTAGGAGGTGAAGGCAGCTTGGATGGTTAAGGTGAGAGACAGATCAGGATTGCTGCCGTTCTCCTTAAAGCAACTGGGCTGAGTGCTGAGGCACTGGAAGCACACAGGGAAGAAGGTATCCTGAAATAGTATCAGACGGCAAATCCATTTGGAAACAATAGGTGTCTTCTCAAGAACGCCTTTGACCTGACACAGAACTGAACCTTTAACCACTAAATTGGGTGAGTTGGTTCAGGGCTAAAGGTGAAGCTGAGGCACTTGAGATCCGCATGGTTTGGGAAATTATCTAATTAGGACTTTTCAGCCGTGACGTCAAAAGGAGTTCCTGATTCCACAGCTGGTTTGTAACTGGCAAGGTTTTTGTGAAGGCTCAAGAGGTCTGAAAGGTCAGCCGGTCCCTGAAAGCTGGTCTGTTCTCTTCCCTATTGTGTCCTGTGCCCCCCGCTTCAGGACCCCTAAGATGCCAGCAGCAACTAAAACAAACCACAAAAATAGTTTATTTATCCTATTTTGCCTAGTGCGCTGCTAGGAAGAAACATTTCCAGACTATGGCAATTGTCAGTTGTAGAAGAGGAAGTTCAAACATAATCAAAACCACTGGTGCATCCCGAACTCCCCAGGCCACAGCTGTTGGCCGAATGGGGTTGCTCCTGGCCTCACAGGCATGAACCTGGCTGGTGTCACGGCACTGACCAGGGTCCCCTTTGTGGTGGCCCAGAGATGCCTGCAGCTGGTGGAGAGGTTATTAACCCCGCTGTGGTTTGCAGGAATGAGTATGGACAAATGAATGATAAATGCCACATGATGCTTTTGTTTAAGCTCTAACTGTCATGCCAGGTAACAGCGTTCTTGGCACTGTTCTAGCCCATCCATTCTCCTGGCTAGACGCAGGACCCTAGTGTTAACTGACTTTTCAAATTCTCTCGCCTGCATCTCTCTCACATAGACCCACACAACCACGCTGCAGGGTGTAGGTCTCTTCATCCCATCATCTCACTGTCAGCATGGGCTTCTCCAATCTCTACAAAAAGAAAGACTCTTCTGCAGCTAACTGTGTCTTGCCCTCTATCTCAGATTCCTAAATCCATTTCCCTGAGGTGCTTATTGTTCACTCAGCCTGAGGATTTACAAAGCATGGGCCCATCAGGAGACTGCAAAGAAAAGGTATGTGACAACTCAGCACAGGACTGTAACTACACAAGCTGTAAATGGAAAGACCATTGGAGTTGCTGTCTGGAAGTCTGAAGAGCTGAAGGACCGTGATCACCCCAGAAGAGGAGGACACCATGTCAGAAAGGCCTTAAGCCTAAAAGCTTTGGACAGGAGATGGAGGTTGGTTTTAGGAATCTCATTTCCCCTTCCTTGTCATCTTATTTGACTTGTTCCCTATATTTTATCTCCTCCCTTCACCTCTCTCTTTTTTAGTGCCTTTGCTGCGTTGGGCAAATGTTGAGTAAATATTTCTTTGCGCATTGTGCAGAGAAGGACTACTTTGTTCTTTCTCTGCCTTAACAGGCCTTGGGATCTCTGGGTAGCATGCCGCCTGCTCCCCATGACTAACACAGTTTGGAAGGAACAACACGCCATCTCAAATGACTTTTTCCACAGTGGAAATGACTGGATCTGTAACCCTGGAACACAAAAACAGGCAGCTTGAGTATCCTTCTAAGGCCAGACCCAGTGTTCAGTGAAGCAAGTTTTTATTAAGGGTGCAAATTTCTCTCTGAAATTCAGCCAGCTGGGAGAAGAGGCATCCAAGGCTGTGGCTTTTGTGTGCAACGGAGCGTGACAGAGAGACCCCCAACCTGCCCCAGTCCCTGGCGATGTGCACACATGAACAACATGGCATGGAGCCTGCACAAACCATAGCTTCTGAAGAAGCAGCCAGCCTCTGCCTCTCCATGTGCAAACATATGCTCCTGGTCCTGTCACGTGAACACCATTCACAAGGGTGATAAAATCATGCTAGTGACCATCATATTTGGGAATAAAAACAAATAAACCCTGTATTTCTCTAACTCATCCCCAGCATACCTGCCCAGCTGAAGACCGATCTTCCTTGGTCACACGAGTGAAAGTTTGGGCGCATCAAAGCTTCTCACTGCCTTGAGCGGAGGCAAGAGTTGCCTCTAAGATGTCACCTCTTCTTGAGAGTGTATTCCTGAAGGTCTTTCTTTCTAGTTTCTCCTGCTTATGAAGGAACAGTGCCCCCCTACTTCTCATTGTAATTGGGGTGAGGTGGGTCTAGGGCTAAGAACAGAAATGATGTATCAAAACTAGGTCCCAAGGCACAAATGGAAATAGCAAGACATTTTCTTCTGACTGTGGGTCTGTCTTAGTACCTGGGGACTTGGTCTCAGTTTCACAGAGACTGGCATCAATCTCAAGCCATCAACTCTAAAGAGGTCTTGGAGAATAGGCCCAGAGGTGAGGGCACAATATTAAGATTGGTGTGATCTTACCCAGTTGGTTTTGCTCTGTGAATGGGAATTTGGCTTCTGGGGGCATCAGAGCAGAACCTTTGGCCAACACATAATTAAAGAATGAACAAATTAACTATCTGCTCAAATTCTGCAAGATTAAAATTTCAGGTTTTAAAAGGCAAAGGCAAGGCAAAACCACTGAGGTAGATAAAGAAAAAGAAAACAGAAGCTTTTTTCCAAAAAAGATACTTGTGCTGCAGCAGTGGCCAGTAGGACTAAGCTTCTTTGCTGGTAGATCTTTCTTGGCTTTTGTACTCCCATGTTAGCTCTGGCTGCTCTGCCTTAGGTGATGGTGTTGGGGAGACCCACAAGACCGAGTTATATAAGATAGCCATGGGCAGAACTGCTGATATTTACCCAGATGAGGATTTTTCTTACATGTTGACTTCCAAGATATTCCAAAAATGTAGTGAGTGGGGAGAAGCAGGAAGCTGCTTCTCTAATTCTGAGCCCCAACCATTAGTCTTGTTTTTCTCCACCCTTGAGCAAAGAGCTTTCCCAGCTGCCACCAAGACAAAGTTCATGTTTATGTGTATGGAGGGAGGCTGAAGACAAAGTAGCATCTTCCACCACAGGTGGGTTGAATTCAGCTCAGGCCCAGTTTTGAAGGAGCTGAACACCCTTCATTTCCAGCTGACAGCATTGACCAGCCAGTAATGCAGGGCCCATAATGCGTCAGATGATGTTACTCCATGTCTGGTACTGATGGTTGAGCACTGCCTAAGAAGTGTGCGATACAGATCAGGGACACGCAAAAAGCTGCAAATGAGACGTTAAGAGTGAATGTGGGAGGTAACAAATTGGTTCTGCCTTCATGAGCAGAAATCTTTCTTTAAGTTCTATTAGGTAGGCTGCTGAATCTCCTGATGGATATTTTTCGTAAAAGGACACTCTTTGGAAGAAAATTCTCAGCAACTTTTGCAGACAAGGCAAGGGTGGGTTTCTGAGTGATCTCTGGGTTACAAACTTAAGCAAGAAAAGAAATGCTGTTGAAGAGCATTAGCACAATGACACCTCACCCTCACTAGTTTTGGGGAAGGATCTCAGCAGTTTCCTAGGGTGAAAAGTAAAGAGAAATAGGCTTGAAGTACACCCACCCCCATTCACATGCCTGGTGCACTGTATGCTCTACGTTTCAGGAGAGGTTTGCAGCCCCTTGGATAGGGACCCCCATTTCGCTAGCCAGAGCGGGGATGTGCCTGCCATTGGGTGACTGGGCAAAGCAGGAAAAAAGACATGCCCAAGAACAAGCCCCTTCTCTTCCAAATAAACCAGCTCTGTGACAGCTCAGGCAGCAGTTCGAGAGAATATATACGTGGACATGCATATGTGGATGTACACATATATGCTCACATATTCACCCCCACCAGACCAGTCACACTCATCACGCTATGTACCTAATTCCTGGCCAAACTGGGGGAGGAAATTCTAGTTAGGTTAGATGACTTGGTGAAAGGCTTTGCTCAGGGAAGACTCATTCCAGCAAGGTTCGTACTGTCAGATTATGTCCTTGCTGCATGCCATCAGCTGCATAACCACATTTTTTTTTCTGCATGCTGTATCCCTATCACCTGGACAGTCCTCATCCAGAATACTCTTCCTCAAAGATCAGCAAAGTGGTGATATACTCTTCACAGCACTAAATCCTAATTATATTGAGTCAGAGAGTGAATTAAGATGGGAGAAAAATGGTTTGCATCTCCCTTTCATTTCCATTCCTTTCTCTCCTTTCTTTTCTTTTTCCCCCAGAATGTCACTCCCCAACTTTCCAACCCAAAAGCAGTCAAGCTGAAGCAAGATAGCAGGGTGCAGAGGGTGATCTGAGTCAACCGCTTTTATATCAATTTCAGTTTCTGCTGGGCATTCTTCTGACATTTCAGAAGACTGCGATCCTAATGAAAACCACACAAGCTCTTGAAATTAAGTTAACTCCTTTTGTAAAAATGTGGGAGGGGGAGAAGGAAGGAAAAGGGAAAGAAAAAGAGAAAGGGAAAGTGAAGGGAAAATCCCCTACAGGTTGTATTGGTGAATATAAGAACCATATATATCAACCCATATTCTGCCCTATAAGCAAACTCGCTCTACTTATTGCAAAGCGCAAAAGCACAAAGATTTCCCCCTCGACCTTTTTTTGTCTTAAGAAACCAAAGTTAAATCATTCAGACAGCTTTTTTGGTGAACAAATCAACTCTTGGTGCTTTGTTCATATCTCTATTTGTATTCTTTTGTCCGTTCATGGATCAGAACATTGAAAAATCTCTCTTCCTAATGATAGGGTTTCTTAGTCAGCACAAATTCAGTACTTTTTTTGCATGTTACTTGCTTAGACCATGAATTCTTTGTGTTTTTTCCCCATGTGTCTGTACAGAGCTTCTCACAAAAGGACTCCAAATATTGGATTCCTGACTCCACTGATTGCATTTGCAAAATTATTGGGCAATAACGAATGCAGACTGAAGTGAAATAAATATTAATTACACACAGTTCTAAAAGGAAGTGCAGGGGTCCCAAAAGCTAGAGGTGAAAAATAAGGATACAGAAGGAGAAACAGTGGCAGAAGTCTGTAGATTCCCTAGCCAGCCTCTGGTGGAAAGAGGACATGCTGTTCTCCTTAGATCCCAGGAGAAAGGCTGTTTGTGTGGCATTATTGGTGTATCCTGAAGTGTAAGGAACTCATCCACCAAAAAAATAGATACATAGCTATGCCATTGTAACATTTATTGGCTTATTTTTAAACTAAATGTTCTTAAATTATCTTCTCTGATCATAGAGCATGTGTAAAATGAACATCCAAAGCAGCAAAGTCTCCCTGTCACAAGATTCTTCTTATCAGAGCTGTTGTGAGATCCTTGTGAGCCCAGAAAAAGGGTGGCAGTTTGGTGCCTCCTTTTTCAGCAACCCCAGCTGGCCAGATGTCAGCCCATCAACTGAAGTTGGTGTTGGCAGTCACTTAGTCACTTGGCCAAGCACCTTCCTTAATGCAAGCAATGTATTCATCCACCCTGTGTCCCCAGAAGTTTTAAAATTTCACCCCTGAGTCTTGTCACTTGATGTCCTGATGGAGTAGCAGGGACAAATTCTGGGAACTGGAAGGTTGTTGCTCAACCCTTTTCAGGCTGCTGAGGAACAACTAGAACCAAGCTTGTCTGTTGTTGATGCTGACCAGGTGAGGGAAACCAGAATCAAAAATCATAAGCCAACCCTTGGCTTTCACTCCCTGTCTATTATGTAGGCTTTTGTATGACCGCTCCCAAAGAAACATTTTGCTTTTTACATTATTTGTCAAGGATTGCATTTTGAGCCCTCATCAGATTTTCCATCCTCTGACTCTCCTTCAAGTGCTCACCTCTCAGGTCCCTGTTGGACAAAGCCCAGACTTTGGTGGAATACAGGTCAGTCCGAATGTACTCAGTAAATTCACTGGTGTCAGTGGATTTGCTTCGATACAGGGGCATGGCCTGACGCTTTCTGAGTCACCGTGTGGTTCAGATAACCATTGACAAAAGAATTGGAAAAGCCTAATCCTGCTCTTGTTTTCTAGCCAACTCGGACATAACAAAAGATGTTAACTACATTATGATGTAGAGACCTCTAGCAGGATTTTGCTTGCATTTCTCATAATTTCTAGTGTATACAACAGGAAATAATCTCTCATTCCCTGTTGTGACCGGCTCCATAGATTGTGAAATCCTCCAGAGTTTCAACAGGAGAATGTGGCAACTTCTAGCAGTACAGAGCTCAGACTCTTGGGCCTGAACCATAATGTCAAGAAAGCTGAAACTTGGAGTTGCCCCTAATTGTATGGGAATCATTATATCCATTTTCTTATAGTCAGTGTTATCCACTCCAATGCCAAGACAAACAGGGAAAGCAAAGTCATAAAGAAGATTCAAAGGTAAACAAAGTTCCCCCAGAAGCAACTTTAGACTCTGGATCTCACCCAGAACCCGAGATGCAGAGACTGTGGGTAGATGTGTGCTCAAGAGGTTTTTTTAGAGCAAAGAAGTTGAAAGAAAAAATGTCACCTTAAGGATGGAAACTTCAAAACGGGCATTTTCTCTCTTTCCATCTCTCCCTCCTTCTGTCTTCACCAATATCCTCAGGCAGCTGGAAGAACCACCAGGGTGATCTCAGTGGTAAACAACGTCCAACATGTTTTTCCCCGCTTTTGATAATGAGTTGGTTTCATCAAAGCTTGGCCCATTTGGAGAGGCTCATGGGGAGTTCAGACCCACAAGGCTTCCTCCTTTGCAATGTGCTTTCAAAAGTTTCCAGGACAATGACATCATGAGAAAAATGCCTGTCTCATGTTGCCTAGACAAGTTTTGGGAGAGGTGTGCCTCTTCACACTGCTCTGCTTCACTCCAGGTAGGTGAGTTGGACAGAGTAGGCTCAATTTTTCAGAAAACAACAACAGCAGCAGCTCAGCTGTCCAGAGTTGCAGTTACAGCCCTTCAAGAAGTGGCCTGATTTCCAGACATCACACAACTCACAGCATTCCCCTACAATGCATGCATTCTTACAAACCCGATGATGTAAATGAGAGGTCTTTGATGCTGAGCACTTTTGTTAACATGGCCTGTGGTTACGTGAGCTACACCTTCGCTAGGCAGGGACCTAGTACGCAGGAGGTACTGCCACTGCATAGAGTGGCTCCTGAGCTCCTGGACATAAAGTTCTTCCAGGGGCCCCTCCGCTTGAGTCAGCTGTTACCTCCCTCTTCCTCATCTAGGCTACACTGCTACTGAGACTGCAGCTCATGGATAACTATCCAACGTGGAGTTAAACCACTTAGCTCAAATACTGGTGGCTGCGTAGCTCCAACACTCTGGGGCTTGTCTGGGATGCAAAGGAAGCCTGGGAAGGAGAGTGAGTGTCAGTGAGTAGCCTGCACTGAGCTCCACAGGACTGCAGCTTGTCCAGTTTGCAATGGTGGTCCTCCCGGCTGTAACAGAGGAGCTCACAGCTTCGTGGCAGTACAGACCAAAGTGCATGTTCCTGCCCCATGGACCTGGGGGTGAAGCTGAAGCTGGCTTTTCTGCTGGTGAAAAGAGT
The DNA here is from genome assembly GCA_013398915.1 of Dromas ardeola. Classification (NCBI taxonomy): domain Eukaryota; kingdom Metazoa; phylum Chordata; class Aves; order Charadriiformes; family Dromadidae; genus Dromas; species Dromas ardeola. Next base: position 753,931 of record VYZM01009215.1, read on the forward strand.
GGAGCTGGGGTGGATATGCTTTGGAGGGCAGGGCTGGCCCCTTCTGCTGCCACAGGGAGGGGAGAAGTGGGGGGTTAGGCACAAACAGCAGGTGCTGGGATCAGCATCACTCCTACGGTAAACACACAGTGCAGCTCCTTCGATAAGGGAAAGCAGCAGTGTCTTTGGCTCTCCAAACCTGTGGCACAGGCAAAGGATGTGGCAGCCACAGCGTGTTGTTGCAGGCAGCTGCCAGCTTTGCCTAAGCCCAGAGTCTGCCCTGCGCACAGCCCTCCCACACATTGCTAGCACTACACGTGGGTAGGACTCTAGCTCAGACGAAAGAAAGTCCTGGGAGATGATACTTCTAAGTGAAACCTGATGAAAGCAGATTTCACAGCAATGGGAATCGGTGGGGTTTTTTTATATATATTAAAAGTGCCAATTTCTTCTCTGTCATGTCTGCAGCCACACAGCCAGGGCACAGCTCACAGGACTTGTGCACACAGGGCAGAAAACACACCTGTAGCTCCAGATGCCTCAGAGCTACGCAGCAGTTTGCAGGACTGGAAGCCACTGATGATACCAAGGCTCCTTTCCAGTTGGCATCTTGCAGATGACTTAATTCTCCTGCCGAGCAATTCCCACAGTATCTGGCGATGAAGAGGAAGAGCTGAAGAGCAATGGAGGTAAAGAAATCCAGTGCTCTGGGCCTAAAGCTGGGAGACGCAGACTGCAGCGTTCCCGCTCCACCCCATCCTCTCCTCCCTCCAAGGTCTTGGTCAAGTGAATTCATTTTCCTTGGTTCTCCTGCTATAAGGCAAGGACAGTGATGTTTATTCCATAATGGGAGGTAGGTGGTCAGTAATAACTATTTCTACAGCCCTGCTGCATGTCCTCAGCTGAATCAGATCCAGCAGTAGTTGGGAGCCCAAAATCTAAATAAGTCTAAATAAGACTGTTGCCCTCTGAAAAGGCGACACCTGCCCGTTTTGCACAGCATCTCCTCCCACTCCACCCCTTCACTCCAGCCGAGTTGTCTGACTTTCCCTCGAAGCAGCAGGCTGCAGATCCCCTATAGGGCGATCCATACAATAGCTGCTTTTTTTTCCTGACTGCCACTGTTGTTTTCAGGTAGCTATCATATCTGACTGTCTGGTGTGGCCAGTTAAAGCCTGCCATTGGGTCTGTCTGGTCAGGACTGGCTTTTTCCATATATATTACTTTTGCAACATTTAATTTCCTGTTTTATAGCTAGTCATTTGTAGTCATGTTGCAACCCTTTCCATTTAGTTTTTGGTTTGACTCCCCAGATCAAGCCTGTATCATCTGTATTTTATCACCTCCCTGTTCATGCCTCTTTCTGAAGGATCATTTCTGAACACCCCGAACGATGGTCCCAGAAGGATTCTCGAAGGACACTGCGGGTAACCTCCCTCTATTGTGAAAGATGACTATTTGAGCCTATTCTTTTCCCCTGTTTCCTTTAACTTGCTATTTATCTGTGAGACGAGCTTCCCTATTGCCCCAAGAGAGTTTATTTTCATTAGTTAGCCTTTGTAAATGCTCTTTTGGAAATTCAAGTGGTTTAGGTCTGCTAGATTACCTTCCTCCATGTGCTTACTGACTAAAGAACTCCCTTAGATTTGCAGAACTTGCTTTCCCTCTACGAAAGCCATGTGGCTCATTGTATTATTCTTATTCTTATGCATATTAATTTCCATTGATTTTTATGAAACTTTATGAAATCTGCCTGCAACTTTTCCTAAAGGATGGTGTCACTTTTGCCACGTTCAGGGACTGATCTAAGTGTTGGGGTAACCCTTAGATTGGCCACCCCCGTTTGAGTTCATCTCAGACTGCGGGATGAATGCCAGCTCCTCTGCATTATCCTCCTCACTTCTGGCTCCTCTTCTCCTGATACTCCCACTTGAGCAAGTGTCTCCACTTTATGCAGCATAAGAGCTGGGTCCAGCGTGAGAACTGCCCACAACTAAATACATGGGTCTTGCTGCACCAAGAAATAGCCATTTATGGGGTCTGACAACGTCATGTCCCCGTGACACCCTATTAAAGCATTTGTCCCATCAACATGGGGATGCACTAAATTCCCTCTTATCATTGTGCTTTCTTCCTTTGCAGCTTCTTTAATTCCCTTTAGCATTTCTGCAGACATCAGCAAAATCTGACAGGCTGATCAATACTACTCCATAGCCCCACTAGTATTAATTGTCCCTAATGAGCCCCCCACCTCTCTAAAGTTCCGGTAAACAGAGACTCTGTGGTAGGTGTTGATGTGATTAGCTTCTTTCCCTTATTTGACATTATGCTTTCTGTAATATAGAGGGCCACCCCCCACAAGTACTATCAGATCTGTCTTCCCAACCCCTGGGTGGTAAATTAATGTTGTCATTCATATTTATCCATGAGTAAGTACTCTGAAATGCAGACAGCTGAGGGGCCCCGAATGTCAGCCTAGACCATAAGCTCCCCAGGGCAGAGATGGCATCTTTACTGCGTATGTAACCAAGCTGTGCAACTTTCCAGGCTTCACCATTTCACTTGGTGAAGGGATTTGGCTGAACCACAATGTTCAAAGATTAAATTGTATACATTTTTCCAATTCTCCAAGTTTCACTCAAGCAGCTTCAACAAAAAGGCTCATGAACCTCTGGGAGCCTTTTGATGAACTTCTGCTGAATTTGTGGATGGTTACTAAGACATAACCCCAGATATATTTAACGGAGCTTCTGGGTTTGCAGCTAAAGTTTAAATGTGAGTTCTTTCATCAGAGGCTCTCTTAAATCAAACTAGGGTCTCTTAAAGCACCATGTCTTAGTGATGATTCTGATCCACATGTGAATTTTGCCGTTCAGGTCAACACCCTGTCAAGAGCAGATATTAACATATGTGGTTCTGCATCCGCCTCCCGCAATGCAGTGCTACAATTTGCTAACTTTCTCCAGACCCGGAAAGACTCTCCTTTGCTTGGAGACAGCCACAGCACAGCGTGGCCAGATCACTTTCAAGTGACTCCTTTATCTTTCACAATTGTTTTTTTCCTAACATCTCTTTTCCTCTGGATGAATCTGCTTATACAAACTCAAAGCTCTGGACATGTTGTATTAGTTAACAGAAAAATTCAACATAGTTAAACTATGCCGTAAGCTTCGTTTCTACTCCTCTTCTCCTCTGTGGAGGGAGAACAAAGGTTCTGCCCCAGGAAGGCAGGAGGTGGAGGAGAAGGAACTGGTGGGGCTGGCTGTGGGGCTGCAATCCTGCTCTCCCTGTGGATGCACAGGGAGGGATGGAAGGAAGGAGGAAGGAAGGGAGGAAGAGAAGAAGGGAGGAAGGAAGGGAGGATGGGAGGGAGAAAGGAAGGGAGGAAGGGAGGAAGAAAGGGAGAAAAGGAGGAAGGGAGGAAGAAAGGGAGAAAAGGAGGAAGGGGGAAGGGGAAAGGAAGGAGGGAGGGAGGGAAGGAGGGAGGAAGGTGAGAAGGTGGGAAGGAAGGAAGGAAGACAAGCAATATCACACTAGCTGTAATGATAGGTTAGGGGGAAGGAATCTGCCTGTGAAATTTCTTCATGAAACCTCGAATTCACTGGAATAAAAAGACAAGACACAAAAACTACTTAGGTATGAAGTGAGCACTGCCATTAAACAGACTATTCCTTCTGGCATGAACTGCTATCATTCACAGGTATTCATTTCATGTTCAGAAGGTCCAAGGCCCTTAGAAGAAGGGGGAGAAGATCAGTCACACAGGGACTGTGTGTCTTCCTATGATATTTGGAAGAAAATGTTACCGTTTTTAGATTCTGTAGATGGAGGCTAGCAGAGTGCAGGAAGAAGGAGATAGGTATCTTGTAAGAAGAGAAAATAATACCCTGTGTTTATTTCTGCTGAACACAGGAGCATTGACCGTTGCTTGGTTTTCTAAACCATTGGGTTAGGAGGGGCCGAAAGCAGTTTGGGGGGAGCTGGTGGTTAAGTGGCAGAACAAACATGTCGATTCACAGTTCATGCTACGGTGTGTTAAACAGCTCTAAGTAGCTTGAGGACTGCCTGAAACACAGCCCGCGGCTGTCTCTCTTGTAACAGTTCATCTTTTATGGCCTATTGCCTACTATGAAACAGAACATTTATGGTATGGCCCAAATAAAGAGGCAAGTGATTCATCTACATCCAAAATTTTAAAAGACAGGGTTGAGGGGCTGGTTAGGTTTTAAATTATAAAGAAAAAGAAAAAAAAAAAAAAGGCAGGAAAAGATCAGGTGGTAGGTTTTGATCAATACTGGAGGCTGAATTCCACAGCAGAAGATATACAAACAATACCCCAGTACCTGTCTCGTCTTCAATTTCTTTCCTTCCTACTGTGCCTTTCCCCCTGCCATCTCAAGAGTCACAACTCATCTCAAAGGCAGGTCACAAAACTGTCCTGTTCGTCTACATTTGGATATATTAAGCAACGTGGCCAATGTCACGTGAAACGTGGCGAAAGTCAGCACAAGACCAGTGCAGTACATAAGTCTCATCTCATCCCTCAGGAAAACACAGATGCAACTCAAAATGCGCAAAACCTTCCACCATCCAGGACAGAAATTGATTAGTGAAGGCTGCTGGGTCTGAAAACGATGTTATTGCCCCCGCCTCGTGACATAGAGCAATACTGTTTCTTCTAAAAGCAAAATGGTAACAAAGCACCTCTGAACATATAAAAGCTCTTACAAGACCAACAAAGTTATTTCTGTACGCAGTCTACAAGCCGGAGTTGCACCGCTTCCAGATGTTCCCCTTCATCTGGCTGCTGCCTCCCCATTGTGCACCTGCCTTTCCCCTTACCCTGTAAACAAATTATCTTCCACAAGCCGGGGCATATTTCCCTCCCGTTTTAACCCATGACCTAAAAGCTTGTGATGAAGCTGTAAAAGCTTTTTAATGAAATGATCAGAGGTAAAATGACACAGTAATAATATACCCATCCTACACTATGTGTCTTATCTGAAAAACAATCACCCACATCTTAAGGAAGCTCAAACAGCTGAAAATCCAGCAGATGATAGAAGGTCTGCCCAAAGATGCTGGGCTAAAGTCTGCAGAGACGTCAGTGTGGGAGTGAGGCCCAAAAGTGTGGAAAAAAAGCAAGACTGTCTCAAATATCATCAGCTTCTGCCTTTTTCCCTGGCATCTTCTCCAAAGACAGAGGAGAAGGTCATCCCGTGTCAGTGGTGCGTTGGTTGGGTGCTAGTGCAAAGAGCTTCCATTCACCAAATTTGGCAGTTTCAGCACTACTTTACTCATCCTCAGCTGGCTTCTGTTCTGCTGTTCAAGACTACCCGTCTGTGCATATGTTTACGTATGTACTGAATACCTCGATATAGTAGCGTATCTATTTATTTCCTAGGTCCATGCAGGAAAGTAGCTCCATTAGGCTTGGAGCTGCAGAGCCGGAGTGGTGACTGCTGGCAGTGCTGCGGGCACAGAACCCACAACTGAAAGGAGAAGTTTTGCTGCAGGTCAGAGATATCCATGGCCAGAGTGGAGAAGAATGGTCAAGGTTACTCATTTTCAAGCGCTGGCTTCTGCCCACATGCGGGAATGCGTCGCAGCCACCACTGCAGGGCAGAAAACATGACCGTGGAAATCGATGCGGTGTTTTGAGAACAAAATGTTCCAGTGTGTTTTCTTGCGATCCCTTGTGCCACAGTCTGACTTTGTGGCTTTCTTTAGTCAATCGAAGCTGTAAAAAGTACATCTGTGTTCTCCCACCAAAGGGTAAAGAGGTGGCTTCTCCAGCTCAAAGGGAGGGAATTTGTGAAATGCCAATGTTAAGCAATGCCCCCTGGTTGGAACCGTAGAAGGCTTGAACTTCAAGTACCCTGTAGATATATTAGCCACCTTTTATTTAAAATTATTATGGCTCCTATTTTCACTTCTTCTTAGGATTTCTCTGCAAATAAGTATGATTTGGTGGACACTTTGGTGGGAACCTTCCCACCCATTCCAATGCCTGGTATTATCTACTCCCTTCTGAAGGGGAGATTTAATATTCATATTAAGAATATCCAGATGGCACTAAGGTAATTAACAATAAGGGACAGCATGCTTCAAGACAGGCCAAATTCCAGTTGCCTGAGGTCTGGAGAAAAAATAAATCTCTTTAGAAAGTTAGCCCAAAAATTGTCCATAAATTATTTTTTCCCAGTTTCTTATGAAGCAGTAGGCATTGGCCACCACCCAGTTTGTTCATCCAGCTAGTTCATCAGATCTAGCACAAGGATTTCTACAGTCAGAAACCAGGCAAACAAGTAGAAGCACCTCAGGACCCAAGGAAAAACCAAAGGCTGGCACCCCAGTTCACTCTGATGCTTATCGTTGCCTCCAGGACGTGTCAGCTCGAGGACTTTCACTGCAGGAGGAATTCCAGATCAGATCTTTGGAACTGTGCAAGAAGGATAATTAATGTCCCCCGAATTTATTAAGAAATGTTCCTAAGGACAAAAGGCACAGAAATCAAAACTGTACCTGAACTGCAGTTAAACCTTTCCCCTTTCTGCCCCTTACCTCATCCCTCAGCCTTCTTTCCTGCTCCCGTTCACCTTTTTTATTACGTTTATCAGCTTTGCTTTCCAACCCGTCTATGCAAGGTCAGCTGGCCCCTCTTCCCGCCCCCTCTCAGTTCTGTGCTCTTCCTGGGTCACCTTCCCTGTGCTCTCCTGCCTCATGCTGAGCACAGACAACTCAGAGTCATTGTCACTGCAGATGACAGTATTGCCCTGGACCTACACCACCCACAGGAGATGCTGACATGGCTTCTGAAGCCTGGCAGCACTTTGCAGCCTTCTCTGCTGCCAGCCGCGGAGAAGCAGAGGCGGCCCCGCACAGTGTCCCCACAGCTGGCTGCTCCCGGTGACGCCTTTAGTTCCATCTTCAATGGAGGGTATTTGAACAGAAGGCGATTGTAGGTCCATTGAGCTTTGCAGTAATACACTGCATCTTTGTCCATGAACTTCCTTTAATAGCTATTTGCCTGACCTTATTATTTCAAAAATAGGTGATTTATAATTCTTTTGCCAAATGTACTAGAAACATAGCTCAAGCTGGTCAGAACACGTCTATTTTATTTGGTTTTAATGAGGGAAGTTGGCTGTTGCAAGAAAAAAATTATATTTTCATTAAAATATGTCACAATTTTACATTTTGAATCTTTTTGTAGGAATGTACGAATTGCCATCTCAGAGCAGCCTGAAGCCCTGGCACCATCTTATCCTGGCTCCAAAAATGACAGGTACTTCAGAAGAAGGTGCTGGTAAGTGACAGGTCAGATATAAACCTCAGGTCTTCGGATAAAGAAATTGTCCCAAAGCAGAGAGTCTAATGTCTCGGCCACAAAAAGATCATTATTACTTATCATTATAATGCATTTCCTTGGTGTCCGCTTAATGCATGACAGGAAAAGGAACCACCTAAAACGTCAGTGAGTCTGCTAGAGCATCAGAAGTTAGGCAAGACCCTGATGATGGTTATTTTTCCCTTAGCCTTGGGATTTAATTTCAGCTGGCTACTTCAGGTACTTGATCCGGTTCTTTTCAAAATTCTTATTTTGAAATTAAAAAAAAAAATCAAAAGGAAATCTGATTAGAATTTTTCCAAAGAAGTTTATTAAGTGGATTTTGTATACTTGGCTGTCTTGAATTGATCTAATGCTGCCGCAGCGGAGATGCTCCCCAGGGAGAATGGTGTGGAGAGCAGGTGCTCTCCCCAGGGAAGTGGCAGTGCCTGTTTCGGAAAGGCAGCGCTGCTCTTCTCTGATAACACGGAGCATGGCTTGGGATGGACAGCTTTGGGGATGTCTCGCCTTGACCCCTGCCCACTGCCCCTGCCCAGGCAGGATGCAAAGCACACAGAGATGTGCGGCATGCTCCCTCAAATCGCTCGCTCGGAGGGGAAGGACTGATGTGCTACAGCAGGCTCACGGATTTCATGGCCTCTTTGGGCAATGGCTATCAGTTTCAGGGGCCTTCTCAAGGGGAAAATGCACCGATTTCATGCGGATTCTGGCGAGAAGATAAATTTCACAAGTCTTCTTCCCAAGAGGCATGAAACCCGTCGGTCATCAAAAACAGAGCCCTGTCACTGCTACACTGGAGGCACCCTCCAAAGAGGCAGTTTGTTCAGGTTGGAAAGAGTACATAAACTTACAGGGCACAAACTGCAGCTTCTACGGGTCATAGTATCAGGCAGACAGACGAATTTAGCCTGTGCTGAGCAATCCTTTCATATTCAAGACTTCACCGTCCTCTTATTTGCTCAGATGTCTTTACGTCCCTTCCCTTCAGTCACATCAGCACCTTGCCTGACATAAGGGGTCAAAATCTTGAGAGCCCTCCACCCAGTCCCTGTCCAGTCAATGGAGAGAAGCCAGCACCTCCACATGGAGAGTGGTCACCCCTTCCCCGCATCCCTCTGCCCCCATTCCTCAGGAGGGAGTGGGTTACTGCTGGGGGTGTTTGTCTCTGCCCTGGCCGCAGACACCTACCTCTGGTCAGGCTCCTGGCTCAGCAGCGAGTATTGTTATAGGTAGGTGAGATGGAGATGGGGATGCAGTTAAGCAAGGACTTTACCATTCTCAGACCCGAGGGCTCAAACTGGTAGTAGCCCCAGCCCTTTTTTATTCTGCTCTTCATCCCCAGAAATCAATCCTTATTTTGCCTGGGCTGTTCCTAATTTTGCCAGATGGACTGCAGCTAGAGCAGTCAGCAAGGCAGTAAAAGACCGTCACCCTGCACTGAAGACTCTAGCCTATCTAATTCTCCCAGGTCTGTAGGAAGGCTACATGGATGTCTACAAGACCGGAGAAATAATGTGACTTTCACAGATGAAAGTTTGTCTTCTCTGTCGGGAAATATTAGTGCTTTCCATCATGCCAGGGCACTCCAGTTACACCCCCATGCCCCATTTCCACCCACAGAACCGTGGACTCCACCCTTCATTCTTGCCCCACTGTGGCCAATGTGCAGAAGAAGAGATATATTCTGCTTTGACAGATGCCAATAGCTGGACCAGGAGAGGGCTTTATTCACCAGCATGAAGTGTAAGTCCAATATGGTAAAACCTCAGGACAAATTTTTTTCAGAGGTGAATATTAGGTCTGAGTAGGTCTGGGCAGACCATTTAGCTCAGTACTAACACTGAAAAAGCGAGGGGTTTTTTTTAGTTAAGATGCCAAAGTTAAATTTGGGATAAGTTAAAATTGATGACTTGGCATCAAGCTAAAATTTTTTAAGTTTTGTGGGAACAACGAAAAAGCTGCACGATTTTTGTTTTGTTTCAGCTCCAAATGTTTCCTCCAACTCAAAGCGATTGGGAGCTATTTCATTTATTTTTCTCCCACTTTTCATTTTTTAACTTGTGTCTTTTTGTTAAACTGCATTATAGTTTTACACTTCTAAAATGATTCATATCATTGCAAAAAAAAAAAAAGTTTTTAAAAAAAAGTCCTCGTTTGATATTTTGTGAGTTTTTTCCATCCAGCTTTTTCAGCTGAAACAATTTTGGTACTTACAGAACTCCCTTTTCTCTATAATTTACCATTTGAAGAGACAGTCCAGGTTCACTCCACTAAAAACAGTGCATGCCATTTCGTCCGAGACAACAACAGACAATCTCTGTCCGTCAAACAGTTTCTGTCTGGCAACAGAGACTTTCAGAGGCTGGTTTAGAATAGCAGGATGCCCTTCTGGTGTAAGGCATGTCTGACCTGAGTCCTCCATGAGATCCTTGTGCCAGGAGAGCATCAAAGCACCCGGGCAACCCCATCAGGAGTTAGCGGGCGATGCAAAGAAGCCAACCTGTTGCATCAGTTTAATTCATTGCTGCCTGCAAGGATGGGCACAAGGCAGCTGGGAAGAGAGGGGGCAAGACAAAGATCATGTTTAAACAACTACCTAGACCTGTTGGAAATAATCAAGTTTTTTTCTCCGGTGGATTATACCTGCTCTGTGTTTCTGTTTGCCCCAGCCTTTTCCTGAGTTGAAGCCGAGGGATTTTTCCATGTCCCCAAGGAGTGTGTTAGAAAAGCAGTGTTTATGTTAAGGGACTTCATTAACATTATGAGTCAGGCTGTAGTACCCAGAGACTATCACGGGCTGAGCAGGACGGCGCAAACGAGCCCTTGTTCCTTTGCGTCATTGGCCCAAGCAGCCACCAGGCTGAAACCTAACCCTGGCTGCTTGCCTTCAGGGGAAAAAATAAGAAGGGTAAAGTAAACAAGGCCCCTGTTCAGCTTTCCTGAGCCTAGATGGGAATTGCTTGCAATTATACATCAAAACGCGGAGCTGACTCTGAGCAGGCTCAGCTCTGCTCCTCTGTGGCTGAGACTGTGTGGAGAAAACCCATGCCCACAGCTTGGAAATGCTCTGGCCGGCTGCCTCTGTCCTGGGCCACGAATCCAGGAAACTCTTAAGTACATGATTAAATCTACCGTTCCTCAGGACAGCACTGATTTGACACCAGTGGGGCTTAAAAGCAAGCATGAGGTTACAGGCTTTCCTGAACAGGCTTGCTTTACAGAGCCTGGGTCTCAGCCGTTCATTATTTTATCCCGATGACAGCTGAGGTTTGGGGTTTCTTGCCTGCAGAGCTCAATCCCCCCGCTCTCCTCTCCATCACGGCAGGCTCAGCCGTGCCGTCCCCTCTGCGTGCCTGCCCCTGCCCATTCATCCCGCTCCGCCAGCTCCGGCACCTCTCCCGCTCCCGCAGCCACGCTGACCCTGCTCCTCCTGCAGCGCCGGCCGCTCAGCAGCCTCCACTCCAGAGGGGATGCCTGGGGGGGTGGCAAACGGCCGCTGGCCTGCAGCTAAAGCCCCCCGAGCACCCGGCTGGGGCTGCGTCCCCTCCTCTGCATCTCCCGGCCGCGGGCAGCGTCAGGGCGAGGAGCCACAGGCAAGAGCAAGACCTCTCTGCATGTTTGAGGGACGATGGACACGCACAGAGTTCCACACAGCATTGTTTCGATAAGCAGGAATGCCCAGAGGCTCTCCTGTCGGGTGCCTGGATGCATACTGGGGTGCATCCCCAGTCCCACGCTCCCAGCCCGGCACCACAGGGTGCAGGTACACCGGCGTCCCCTTTGCCACCCCATCCCCTCCTGTCCCCTCCTGTCCCACCGGCAGAGAACCCCCAGCCCTCCCCACTCTCCAGGCACAGGGCCCTATCTTACCCATCTAGGACCTTAAAACCCTTGCTACCCTAAAGCAGCCTATTTTCTAGCCTGCCCCTCATTCTTGGGAAAAGACAACTGGTTTCCACCTGCCTGGTGAGCCTTAAAATTTCCCCACCTCTCGACAAATCAGTTGCCTGCACCCAGGGGAAACATGTCAAACAAAAGCACTCCTGTCCTTGTCTCGTAGTCTCTGATGTTATTTTGTGTGAGTATAAAGAAATTCTTCAAATATAGACTTGCAGAATCTAAAGACTCTTGTGCTGGCTAGATTTTATTTAGATGGCAGTAAAATTTAAGCTTTGGATTTGAAGCAACTTCTGAAGCAATACAGCCTTATTTCACCATTAATTTCCCCTCCTTCCCAATACTGTGTAAGCCAACTAGGAAAGCACTTCTGACCAGACAGGGCTCCACATGTGTCCTGTCCTCTCTTCTCTTCTCTTCTCTTCTCTTCTCTTCTCTTCTCTTCTCTTCTCTTCTCTTCTCTTCTCTTCTCTTCTCTTCTCTTCTCTTCTCTTCTCTTCTCTTCCCTCCTCTCCTCTCCTCTCCTCTCCTCTCCTCTCCCTTTCCACAATTCATAATAAGGCATTTAATTAATAGTAAATGTGCATAGAAGTTTTCTGGGCAGCCGTATGACAGCCACATTAACACCAGATGAGCCCAAAATTGTTTATTGTTATTACAGTGAATACCAAAGTGAATTAAGAATGATTGATTGGACACTTATTGTGACTTGACCAAATATATACATATTTAGTAATAGGACATTTCAAAAGAAGAAAGAGAAACGCTGGCAGAAGAGAAACTCAAATATATTTGCCTCTTTTTTTGTTGT
>VYZM01009215.1:767204-780279 GCA_013398915.1 Dromas ardeola
ATTTATCTCTCAATAATTATCTCTCTGCTGGGGAAAAAGGGAAAAATGATGCTGTTTAGAATAGTATTCCGGAGAGGATAAATCTGAAGAGCTCCAACTGGTTTTATTTGCCTTTCATTTTAAACAGAACAAGAGACAAGTAGGCTTTGTTTCTTATTAGACAGCGTTCACATTTATGCACTCTTATTATGATCTCTTCGCTAAAAAAAATGGAACAATACCTTCCCATTTTGCCAGTCAAAAATATTTCATTGTCTTTATTTTACTTGACGTAATAGTTTGTGAGTATCTTTATGTTGACTGAAAAACAGAAATATTCACGGCTGGGAAAAGGCAACTGGAAATGCCAAACACAGCATAAAAATTTTTACAGGAATTGTTACATCTTCCAGGATGTTTTCTAAAGAGTCTGTTTCTGCTACAAAAAGTATCAAACTTAGCTCCACTTTTATTGTTTTAATTATTTAAAGCTATATTTTGACAGCATCCAATTTCTTATACATGAATGTTAAAACAAGGGGGAGAAATATTGCAACTTATTTTTGAATGGCTGATACGTCCCATTTGTTGATTAAAAAATTACCACCGAAAAACGCAACAAGAAAGCTATAAAACTCTCTTTAATATGTTATGTATTTATGCTGTGCTTACTTGTCACATTTTGGCTAATAATTATGTAGCCTTTTAAAATGAAAACAAAATGTCTTGACCATGATGTTGTAATTACGCGCGGCGCGTTCCTTCCCGTTCCAGAATGACTCCCTGCTTTATTCTGCTCTGATAATCACACAGCCATGGCTTTGCTACGCGGTAATTTATTTTTTGCCTTCAGAGGATTTCCCCTCTAACAAGAGTTTGCATTTCTACGGTAACATGTGTACAGACAAAGAGCTACAAATACGTATTGCTCTGTCGCCGTCCATATGTATATACGGAAAGATCGATGGGCAGCAGGTATAACTAAGTTTTACAACAAGAAGAAGAAAATCCTTCACAAGCCCACTCCATTAATTCCCTGCTTTCGAGCTGTATGATTTTACCATCGGGGCTTGTGCGTTCAGCACACAAACTTCCTCTGAGTTTGTCCCTTCAGATTTTTGTCTGGTTTAAACGTGGGTTGTTTTTTTTCCTCTGAGCATGGGGCCAGATCTTATTTGTTTTGTTGTTTTGTGTCAACATTTGTCACAAGCCATATTTTCACTAAAATCGTTTTGCTGCTCTACAATATAGTTTTAAATGTGTATATGGAGGGGTGGGGGGGTGGCTGGTGGGTGACTTGCGTTTGCCCTCGACTATCTTCAGAAAAATAGACAGAGATTTCATAAAAAGGAGGAGGGAATCATTTTGTTTGAAACAAAAATAATGCATGCAGCGGAGATCTGCTGCCTACTGCCCCCAAGAAATTACTAGAAGAGACTCGAGAAAAACATCAGCTATTTTTGCCTTGTGATTCTCTTTTAATTTATTTTTATTGTCTATTATTATGTAGAGATACATCTGTCCATAAATAGATTGCATTACTTGCTTTCCTAATATAGCTCTGCTAATTAAATCAACCTCAAAAGAGAAATATTTTCTTGTCACATCTTCAGCTCAATCGCCTCAAACTTGGAATTAAAATTGTTTTAATTTCAGCACACTGGGAAAACTCATATTTTAAAAAATAAAGTAGCATTCTCTAAACTTGTCAGGATTTTCTTTTAGCCTGTTAAGCTTTCTAATAATCTTGAATTGCCTATTTGGCAATTTTTAAAGACGACACCGCTATAAACACAGCTCTTTCTGTATACACATGTACATGCACATATATATATATATATATATATGTTAAAGGCAGGTTATGAACTGCACCAAGTTGGCAGCTGTCGGGAAGGTTATTTGTGGAGCGAGCACTTTAGCCTAAGGACGTAGTGGGCTCTTAATAATAAGGGAGGGGGGAAAAAATTAATGTTTTCTTTAAATTAAGACTCAAACAGAATTGTTTTAATGAATATCTAGAGGTAGCAGAGGAACTCGCAGGCTTCGGTTTGCTCCTACTCTAAAAAAATTTCCTTTGTGGTTTTCACTGTAAGATCAAAAGGAGCCAATTAACTTTTCTATAAGGTAAACAAACGGGGAACTAGAAATATCCCCCCAAATGATCCAGACGGCAGGGTCCGGCCTTTTGTTGTTTTGCCTTTTTTTTGGTTTTGGTGCTGTTTCCCGCGTGTCCAAGGTGGGGAGGCGGGGGTGCCCCTCACGCCAGAGTCCGCGGGACCGGGAACAGAGGCTGCCCGGCCGTGGGGTGTCGGAGGGCAACCCGGCCTCGTCCCCCCAGCAGCATCTCGGTGGGGCGGGATGGGATGGGCGCCGCTTCCCCTTCCTCATGCCTCCTGGAACCCCAGCTGGGGCAGGCTGGTGGCACCAGTGTGGTGCAGCCCAGGGCAGGAGGACACACAGCTCGCCCGGGGGGCACCCCAGCTTTTTAGATACAAGACGCTCCTTATCACTCCGAGGAGGACAATATAAATTGAGGCCACTGTGTAAGGGGGGAATGGGAGTATTTCTTCACCCTCGCAAGCTGCGGTCTCTCCCCTGCCCGATGGCTTCCACAGGGCCCAGGGAAGCCTGGGAAGCCCCATGCTGGTATAGGACCCTGTGGGGGGCACAGCCTGACCAGGCTGCGTGTCCCGGTGAGAGACGAGAGGGCACACGCTGCGGGTGCCCCCGGGACATCTCGGGTGGGTGAGCAGCAGCAAGGTCACAGGCAGACCCAGACACACAGCAGCCAGGGGAGAGGGAAGGAGAAACAGAAAGCACGAGAAAAACTTCCAGCCAAACCCCCTTCAGCTTTTTTCACACATTGTGGAAAAAAAACCCAACAACACAAATACGCAGATCCTCACCCCCGCCTTACCCCGTTACCCCGCAGGTAATCAGGAAACCTGCTCTTCTTAATTTTTTTTTTCTTGCAGGGCATTTGCTTGGCTCCCTAACGCTGCCTTGCTTGCTCGGTTACCCGTGGAACATCTGCGCTGCTCTCCCAGGACAGGGAACGGAGCCCTGGGGATTGCTGCTCTCCGTAGGGAGCACCATGCCGGTCCCCCAAACCATCCCCGGCTCTGGGGAGCAGCCCCTGCTCCCCGCCACCCCCAGGCAGGAAAGCCCAGCTGGCTCCCTGAAACTCAGCAACGTCACTCTGGTTTTAGGGAGCACCAGATTTACTAAAAAATACAAATAACAAAATAAAATTACCTCCCCTGGGAAAAAGAGAAGGCTTTCTGGAGCTCAGCAGTTACCTTTAACTGAAGTGGCCATTTTGTCTCTGAAAGACCCACTGAAACGGAGTGTCCTACAGGTAGGACAGACGGCTGCTCGTTTTTGACAGGACCGCAGAAAAGCGGACACTTCAGGAAAGCAGCGAGCCGTGCTGATGCCAACACTTTGCTCCCAAGGTAGCTGTGTCAGAGTTAGCTGAGGTACCTCCGATCCCCACCACCCCAGGGCTGCTGGTCTGGAAACGACGAGGCTGTGGTGGGGCACTCCCAGCCCCCAGCAGCATTCCCGCCTGGGAGAGCAGCTCGCAGGTCAGGCGTCAAAGTATCGGGGTGCAGAATCCCCCAAAAATTTCAGCGTGCACAATGTATTGCCTTTGGCCACGGGGTCAGAGAGCCTGGTTTTGCAAGGCCGAGCAGGCCTCGGGCACCCCTGCGATGTGATGTTCATCGGCATTTTAATTGCATTGCAGTGTCAGAGCTTGAGGTAGAAGCAAATTCAGTGTTAGCAACACCGAGCTCCTTAGCTCTCGCCTCAGATGCTGCAGTCGCCAGCACCGTGGAAATACTGCAAATAGACAGGCTGGAAGATGCCAGGACACATACTTTATCACTGTATAAATATCTCAAAATACTTCCAAACCTCTGAATAACACAGAAATGCAGCCAGCTCTGGGACGGAGGGCAGCAAACCGGAGCATTACAGAGTAACGGCAGGAAGGGAGGATTTGGCAGGTTCCCACTCGCACCAAAAGGCATCTGTGGCGTTTGGTGTCCGTGCAAAGCTATCTCCTCCCTCCCGGTAGCACCAGGAACCCCATCTGCGCGCCCTCCTTCAGTGGTGACAGCCCCGGGTCCCCTCCCGGAGTGCCACCCTGGGAGCAGCCCGGCACTCCTGCTGCCCCGCGGGCCGCCGGACCTTGCTGGCTTTCATTGCAGTGCCACGGCCTCGCTGAACAAATGCAGAGAGGGAGGGGGGTTTTCTAAGGGATCTCCTCGTGCTGCCGCAGGCTCGCTCCGGCACCTGTGGCGCAGGAGCCCGGGGAGGGCTGGGACCAGCAAAGCGCAGAGGGATGCCCGGAGCAGAGCGCCCAGGGTCCGCGGGGCAAAGCAACCCACCCGTCCTCATGCACCAAGTGCTTTGGGGAGGGAGGGAAGCGGGGTGATGACTGCATCCGAATGGATAAATTGCTATTTTAACCCCCAAATGGGTTTCATTACTAGCTTTTTTTTTTTTTTCTTATTCCAAGGGGCAGCTAATGGTTTCTTGGGATTTTTAGAACAGGCTTTCCTGATCGTGTCACCAGTAAGTGAAATTAAGAGTCTCTCTCGCCCCACTCCCAACCCCCACATCTTCCTGCCAGATCCCTTTGGTAGGGAAGGGCAGTTAGTAATATTCGCAGATCCCAGTCATTAGGCCTTTCCTGCGTAATTTCTAAAATGCACTAAGAGAAAGGGGTTGGGGGGGTGGGGATAAAGAAAAACCCCTTTATTGTGCTGAAGCTCATAAATTCACTGCGGGATGATTTATAGCAGCAGAGCGCAGCACCTAACTCAAGTCAATGCAAGAGGTTAATATGAAAGGTTAAGGAACTCGGTTCTGGCTGATTTATGGTTGGTCTGTCGGCTTTTATCCTGACCACAGCTCTGCAACTGTAGCTTGGGACTCTACAAAGCACAAGAGGGGGTGGTGGTGTTAAAAAAATAATGTGTATTTAGACATTATCCCTGCCTATAAAATAAAGACCCCAAAATGCTTAAATGACCAAGGAGCTTTCGTATCACCACATGCCACAGCAAAAGCAAAGCGCCTCCACTCTTCTGCTCCCAGACCAGGGGGGACCACTGTGATCATCTTGTTTGCTTCCTGTATTACACAGGCAATAGGTTTTTCCCAGAAGCTGGGTTAAAGCGTGTCTTTCCAAAAGTTGCCCAAGCTGAAAGCCTCCAAGCACCAGCAAGCCCCTCTGCCCCCGGGACAGAGAAAGATGCCTTCAGTGACAATGAAATGATACCTTGCTCCAAGGATGAACTCGTTTGACTCCAGCATTCAGCCATTGCATCTTATGATGCATTTTCCCTTGCAGGATGGAAAAGCCCCATGTACGCAGACACTTCTGTTTGAAAGTGTGCGCAGCTGGATCGTGCTCTACACAGACTCCTGCTCTGAGATTTATTTACTTGCCTTGCCAAAAATCTTTCCAACTTCCCCCAACATTTGCACAGCCGGAGGAGAGCAGAACTGGGTGCAACATTTGAGTAGCAGCCTTACCAAGTGCTGTACAACCTCTGCTCCCAGAAACATGAAGCATTACTACTGGTGTCACACTGGTAGTATTTCCATTAAAATCCATGAACAAATTTGCTTTTACTTTAAAAAGTTCCACCTTAATACCACATACTACAAGTTTTTAATCTGGCAGTATTAAGACAGTCATTGTCAAGAAATACGAGTAGGCAGATTTAATGTAAGTTGACTTTACCACGCAGGATGTATTCCTGTTTGAAAAAGACAAGCAGTTCCTCTTACAAGACCCTTTCCTGTGAAGCCATGTATTGGCAAAAGACTTTTGTCCATGCTGTTTACTATAACCGTTGCACTATTTAATCCATGAGCGATATCAGACTACTCTGTCTATAGCTGCCTGAATCTTCTCTTTCAATCCCAGACTTCGTATTGTTGATTCTTGGAGCCTTGTGGATTTGCCCTAGATTTACCTCTGTGTAACTGAGAGCCCAGTCTGGGCAACTGGGAGCAGTTCTGTCTAACCGTACGTGCTGGAGAAGGGACATAGCGAGAATACTTTCGCAGTAATATTTTGCAGCAATGATCCAAACCCACAAGAAATTCCTGTGCCTGTAAGTCTGTTACTTTGTTAGAGAAAATTTGGTTTGTCCTTCGATTTTTTTTTTTATAAGAGCATCTGTCTGTCAAAGGTCTGGGGAGCTGGGCTGCGTTAAGGCTCCAGCCCAGTACCGGCCGTGAGCTTTTCCTGCTTGGGAGGGAGGGAGGGAGGAAGGACTGGGAGCCAGAGGCGACCCTCAGGCACTTGGTCTTCCCTTCTCTGCCGTGCAGGGCTGGGGATAACACAGCTTCCCCGGCCGGGGCACGGTGTCCTTGCAGTGACTGTGGTGCCTTTGGCCGTCCCGGTCTTCACCCGTGCCGTGCAGAAACCCCGCTCCCATGATTGCCATTCCCAAGCTGCTTTTCCAGCCGCTGGCTCCCAGCGCGGCACAGAAAGGATGTTCATGTACCAGCTGGGCAGCAGCACAGAGGGGACAGTGCCACTGTCTCTTTGCAAACGCTCCCTGCGCCAAGGATACGCTCCCAGTCAAAAATAGCCTTTGGGTTTACATGCGGTGGTTAAACAAATCATAAAGCTTTTAACCCCACTTGAAACCCGAATCTCCTGAGGATTTCTAATCAGGGAGAGAGAAAGGTACCCTTATGTGTTTGGGAAAGACATTATTTGTTTCTTAGCTGTGTAACTAAGCTTTTTTGTTTTCACTTCATTTTCTTTTTGGTCAATTATGGTTGAATGAGCTCAAATTTTAATATCTGTGTGTTTATGCTACTAGCCACTGCTCCTGCTGCTTCTGGAGAATAGAGGATATTGGTTTATGGCCCATATGAGGCACAGAGAGACAGAGAGAGAGAGGAAAGCAAGTTAACTATAACTTTAGACTATTCTTTACTCAATTTTTGAAGAACAATTCATGGGCATATTCCTGCTCTTGGCTCTTAAATGATTGGCATAATACTTGAAGGGCTTAAGGTGTACAAATATCTCTAAGAGCTATTTTGCAAATGTGAAGTACAGAGTAACTTTGCCAAGTCATTCTAAGCTGGGAAGGCAGGCATTTGCATAAAGAACTGTAAGGTTTTTTACCAACTGGTAAGATGCCTAAACGCTCAATATATAGTATTTCAAGTAAAAAAATACCATCTCTGCCTCTCCTCTCGCCTTCCCTATCATCAGTTGACATCAATGGTTAAAGCCCTTGGCAGAAAAACTAAATCACAGATAAAAAAATAATACAAACAGAACAGTTTTGCTGAACAGCAAAACTGTTATTGACTTTAGTGCAGGCCAGATTTGGCCCAGGCACACAGAAATTAGGGCAAGTCGCTATCTAGATTGTATGAGCCAACATACGGTCTCAGGAGGTTAGGGAGAAGATTTCCCTTTGGAAACACATCCACCCAAATGTTTGAAATGCTGGTGTTTCGTATGACTAAGAGAAGGAGAGAGTTCTCAAAACTCAACTTCCCTCGCAGACCTGGATGTATGTTTCTTGGACAGCTCCGGAAAATATATATATTTCTCTTTTTAGCAGGTTGAAAAACAAACTTTAAAGTCCACGTGCCTGTACTAGTTGCACATGTGTGCAAGTGTACTTTTTCTGGAAAGATGGGCTGGAGAAATGAGTTTTTTGAACACTTGGAACTGTTGCATGTTCTTGCACCCTTCAGCTCAGATATCTCTTTGCAGGTCACTGTTTTAATACCGTAAACAGCCACTGCTGTAGGGAGGCCACACTGCTGTATGCGGTCCTTCGTACTCTTACCAGAGGAAATATCTCAAGAGTTTTAAAAATCAGTACAAAGACCTTGAATTGGCCTCTGGTTCTGTAAGGAGACAACACAAGAGGTGCATCCTCAGCAGACCTGAGTAGCAACATCACTGCATTGAGCTTTAGTGAAGTTTTTCTTTCTCCAGTGGATTAATTTAATTTCCTGATAAATTCAGTTCCCCATGACCCCTTGCAGCTCAAAGGACAGGGACACAATCTTGCAGCCCCGGTCAAAATCACACCATTTTTCTTTTGCTGCTGTAGTTATTTAGCGATTTCAAAGGAGAACAGTCTAAAAGGATCAGTTTAGCAAACTCAGGCTAGCTTCTGCTAACAAACCAAGAGAGTGCCTGGCAGCCTGTCATGTGCAGATATGGAACAGAGGTCAGGGCCAAGTGTCCAAGAAGACACCAGCAAATCGTCCCCACTGCCTCTTACAGCAGGTTTCCTGGGCAGTTGCTCAAGCCACGTCACCAACTCAGTCTGCCAGGCTTGCCACCCAGGGCAACATAGAAATGGTGTCCCTGGGGAGGGGGAGCAGGCAGGGGAGACAGTTTCATTTCATCCTCAACCATGGAAGTAACCAGACTCTTGTTTCCGTGGTATCTGTGAGGTCTCTGTTCATCCGTGCAGTTCAGTGATCTCATCCTCGCTGCTTGTCTTGAGGCAAAATAGATTTATGGATTTAAGGCAACTGAAGGTTTTTAAAACAAATCTCGTCCCTCAAGAAATCTAAAAAAAACCCATATTTCAGCTTTCATTGTTTAAATGGCATCGCACAACTCCATTGCCCTCCCGGAAATATCACCCAAGAGCTGCCTCGAATATGAGCTGGAAGAGTGCTGATGCAGTTGAAGTAAATCACGCCGGTCATCCAGAGTGAACTGTTATTCCCATTCTCCTTATAAAAAGAATATTAAGCTAGTAAAAAAAATAATAATAATACAGAATAAAACGCTGAGTTTCTTGGAACTGGCTATCAGTCCACTGGGTCAATTTAAGGTTTTCAGTGAATAGATTTCCTT
The DNA here is from genome assembly GCA_013398915.1 of Dromas ardeola. Taxonomy (NCBI): domain Eukaryota; kingdom Metazoa; phylum Chordata; class Aves; order Charadriiformes; family Dromadidae; genus Dromas; species Dromas ardeola. Next base: position 776,059 of record VYZM01009215.1, read on the forward strand.
CATGTTGCTTGAGGCCTTGAGGAGGAACTACCATACCTCTTCCAATATTTGGCAGTGCTGTGTGTTGTATAAAAAAAGAAATCAGATGGGCACATCCCTGGACTCTCTCCTCTTGTCCAGGCTGGCTGGGAGTCTTGCTGATTCTGAATGTTGGGACACGATCAACCCAAACCCATGCAGCCGTCCTTCTGAACATCATTATCCTTTTTAAGCATCATTAGATTTCTCCTTTTTTGAATTGAGACAAATACTGAGGAGTCAAATGCCTTGTGTGAACTACCATGGTGTCATCAGAGCCGTGCAATTTCTATCAGTTAAAAAAGCAGCCTGGGTATTCAATGCGCTAAGCCTGTTGTAAAGAATTCTGCTGGGAAGGAAGATGGGAAAACACAGAACAGGTAAAAAGATGTGTCTTACTCCACTAGAAACAGCAGGTTCATATTGGAGACCCATGGGGTCACCGACCTATGCGTTTCTTAAAATGAGTCAAAAAGTCCCAGCACACTTATCAGCCTTGCCCTGCAGAGTTGTAGGGTGCTCAACTAAATTTCTGTTCAAGAGAAGAACGAAAAGAAAGCAAAGGACCAGCTCTTAGTGTTATCTAGTGTTATCCTCATTGAAACCACTCAGCAGCACTGAAGTCAATAGAGCAAACAACTTAAAGTAAGGAAAAATCTGACATTTTCTAGCCCTATTCTGGCTGCAAATATGGTTTTGACAATCATTGGCAAGGAGCTAAGAGCCATTCCCATTCCTGTGAGCAGAGAGCTTGCTGATGAGCAGCTCACCATCTCCGTGAGCCTGCTGCTTCCTGTAGAGCAGGCGTGAGTTCGCACGCACCTTATGCACACATCGTGTGACACGTGTGTGACTAGGATTAATTCAAATGCAAATAATCAGATTAGCTCAGAAATGGAGATCAGAAAGCCTTATTGACCCTCTACGAGCAGTGATACCTTCACTCTGATCAGTGTGCTCAGGACCAACTCTTGATGCTTGTTTCATACCACTGAAAAAAACAGCAGCCCACTGGAAGACACCATGGGCATGAGTAATGTAATTTTAGCCCTTTGTGACTTGGTGGTTTTTTTGCCTTTGATTGCTTGATATGATAGGATGCAACGCAGAAGTCCACACAGACACTAAAAATTAGTGTGAAATAATAGATCCCTCCACTTCTGGAATTCAAGGACGTAATATCTAATTTAACAGATATCACTTGCCCAATGAACTTATGTCATAAGTCAAACATCACAATGGAGTTCAAATCTGCAGAGTAATTTTGTCCATAGAAACCTCAGTTGTTGGACATGAACTCAAGAGTGAAGTTGGCCTGACCGCAAGAAGGGATTGAAATCACCCCTGTGCCACCATGGCAGAACTGGTTGGTGACGATTCGGTGCAGTGAATCTTTCTGATTTCCCTGCTGAAAAGTAGGGGGAAGTGAATACCATACATAAGTATTCAGAGACCAGAGAAACCCTGGGGAAAGGGGAGCACTGGTTGAGCTGGTTGAGCCTTCAGGGACCAGTAGAGTTTGTCCTAAGTGAGTGTTTGGAGGCACTGATGGTTCAGCGCAACATCATGATAGCAATATGGTCCGTCTCTTACACTCTCTAGACCCTCAGCATCAGCTTGGGGTCTAGAGTGATCTGGGGAGAGAAGGAAATCTCAAAAATCCGAGTCTAGACACAAGTGGATTAATACACACAAAGGCAGAGACACAGCCATACTGGCATGTGCCCAGGCTACTGGACAGGGAATGCAAGCGTGCCTTGCAGAAAGGGCAACCCAAAACATTTTGGGCTGCAGCTCGTGCAACATTTAAATCTGGTCACTCCTTAAGTCCATTGGCTTCTTCTGGTCTGTTGCACAAAGATGGGCTTCACATGCTCTGGATGCGCAGTTCTCCAGGCTTAGCCCGTGCAGACTGCACACACTTGTGCTCACTGCGAGCCTAGGACGTATCTCTCATTAGTTAGCAACCTGGTTACGAAGTGCTGCTGCTCTCAGCACATTTTTGTTAACCACATCTGAATCAAGTTGAATTCAAGGGTTGCTACTTCTGGGTAAGCAATCAGAAGTTTAGATTGCATCTGGGTAAATATTTGCCATTGTATGAGGGTTTAAGCTACTCTCACCAGAGTCATCTCTTGGAGCGTGCATGCTGGTTAGGAAATACTCGTGGCTTGTCTGGGTGTACCACCATCTGTCCGCATGGTTTCGTCCTTTTCCAGTGGCAAATGTGGGCTTAGTGCTGGTGCACGTGAAGGGCTGGTGGCTTCACAGAGAAGCAGGTGCTCTGAAAGCTTTAAATAGCTCTGCCACGTACTTCAAACATGACTGGCAGCACTCCTAGCATTCTGCCCTGCGTTATTTGGCCAAGAAACCTCAGCCTTTAGCTTCCAGACTTGGCTATTTCAGCCTCGAGCCTCCATATGTCTCAGTCCTTCGGAGCATCCCACCACTGAACTTTGCTTAACACAGGTACGGCTCCCTGGGGTGCTGTTCAAACATGCCAAGGGAGGAGGACATAATGAGAACCCATGGCAGGACATCTATAATTTAAGCCAGGATTTGAACCCAGGCCTTGGCAGATGTCTAAGAGAATTTTGCCCAAGTGTGCTTGTTTTCCTCCTTTCTTTTTCCAAGTGTTTGTTTCCCAGTTTGCACTAAATTTTATTGAAAACATCAGGCTAATAGCAATGGGGAGAGTGGTTGAGTAGATTTTGCCTCTTTTTCCCTTTTCTTTCTGGAATGCAGCCATCAAAATAAACATTAAATACAAAATGCTGGGGCTTGAGTTATTACTTGTGAGGGTGCTGGGAGGGAAATTTATAGCAACATTACTGTGTTTTGCTAGAAATCTCTTAATGCACCAAAGTGGAGAGGTGTGTGTGTTTTTTATTAAAATGTTACACTCTATAAATCTGAGCAGCAGGGAGGACACAGGTGGCCCTGGGGCTCAGCTGACCGGACTGTCATTTCTAACTTGGGGAACGTCTGTCTGACTGTCCTCCCGCCCCGTCCCAGCATCAGCACAGCCACAGGCTGTCTCCATCCCAGACTGCAACGGCTGTGGAGGCTCTGCATTTGTTTCATTGCTGTTATTGTTGTTGCTCTTGGGTTTACTCCCTCTTTTTTGTCCTTATGAACATTAAGTCACCAAAGGTAACCCTGAGTCATTGCTCCTGCCTTGATAATGGGTTTCCTAATGATGTCGTTCAGAGTCTTCTTCTCTCCGGGCTTTCTTGGTGACTTTCTCTCATGTCCTGGATGCAGTAGTGTCCTGATGAGAAGGTTTCATGGGTGGATGACCCTTAAAAGCTGAGGATGGCTGCTGGGCAGAGGTGTCTCGCTGTGGCTGAGCAATATTGTTGTCCATGCAATTTGGAGATGGGGTGCAGATCACCATGGTTTCTGCCTCAGTAGTCCAAATCACAGTAGCCTGATTTCTGTCTGAGCTGCTGCAGCTTTTGCTGGCTCCAGGGGAAGCTGAAGAAGCTCAGGACCTGGGGAAAACCCAACACTTGTATCCCTGTGTCTGTCAGTTTCTGCCTGAAACTCGGGGCCTGGCTGAGCCGTGCAGCTGGGAGAATGGCTGGTGCTGCTGAGCTGCTCGCTGGAGAGAGGGGCAGAGACCCTCAGGAGTCTCGGCTTTTTCACAGCTCCCGGTAGAGAGCAGATCTTGCAGCTTAGTATGAGTTCAGGCAATCACTTGTTCGAGACTCAGTTTCTCTGCTTTAAAACAAGGGTGCTTCCCTCAGTGTGAGGCTTTACAATAAATAAGTGGCATCCTCGTGGCATGTACATCCAGGCAACCCCTCAGTTGCTTGCAAAATTTCTTGGATGCATTCTATAAGAGCGAGCAACGCTGGGCCATCCTGTGGAGGGAATCTGCGAACCCTGTGAACTGGTTCCCCCTGAATTAGCCATGGCTCTGACACAATCAGCCTTGATCAGAATTTTTGTGGGAGCTCAAAAAAAAACAACCCGAAAATAAGGAAAAGCAGCGTTCCCGGAAGGCTCAAAAAAATAAATAAGGAAACGAGTGACAGAAAAGACAAGGTCACAGCTATGGTCCAGGGGACTAGCAGAGCAGCGTTAAGCCCCTGCTAGGAATCACATCTACTCGGAGGTCCCGCCGCAGCGGCTGCGAGACCCGACGGTGCTGGAAAGTTGAGCCCATCGGGGAGCTCCGGCGGGGCCGGGCAGCCCGGG
>VYZM01009216.1:7572-33857 GCA_013398915.1 Dromas ardeola
ACTACTCTCCAATTTACCCAATCTACCATTTGGGGAATCTGTTAAATACTTATGTCAAAAAAGTGAGATAATCCCTTTGTGAAAGTATTTTAAATATTTATTGGCTTTCAAGAAGTCTTGAATCATGAGGCATTTAAACGGTGAGGTTTATCCTTCTGATTATCTAAGTTACTCATAGCTGGATATGCAGGAATGTGTATGCAACTGAGATCGATCTCCTCAGGCAACACAAGATAGTGTGGAGTTCATGACTGGCACAGCAAGATCCTCCTCCCATCTCCACTATGAAAATCAAACTCCATTCATGGGTCATTTAATATCTGTGTGCAGAGACAAATATATTTTAAGCATCACTGAGCCAAAATCTTAAGTAACAAAATTTCCTTTCCATTTCAGACAGCCTCAATCACTTGAAACTTGCATTATGCACATTTTATTCTGGTTAATAACTGCAGCTGCAGGTCACAAACGATTAAAATAAGCCTCAGTAACTTCCAGTTCATTAAGGCAACCAAAGTACCAGAAAAATATTTGGCTTCTTCACAGGGCTTATGTACTCCTAAAATATTTTTTGTCTTTATACTCCAGTTAGTATTAACAAACTGTAAAGCAACCCTGTTAATTGTTCATTACTGTGCTTTAAATAATAAAATACTCCTATATGTTCTGATATAGACATATGCACACAGACACAAACACACACATTATCTTGGTGACTCTCTTTTTAATTGAACAGCTCATCAATTGGAAGACAGGTTTCCTTGTAATCTCTCATTTGAATTTGGCTTAAAGCTTGAATTAGGCTTTAAATTCTCTGATGTTATCTGTGCTGTCATCAGGTACCTAAACTCGCAGAATATTCTATTGCAAAAGAGAGGAAAAGGGAAGCAGAAATAGAAAACTGAAAAAAAAAAGACATTTGCCTACATAAAAAAATATTATTGTTAGGCCATATAGATGTTGTAATGTTGGTTAAAAAAATCCTCAAAAGCTGTATCTGGCTAGAGTTATAAAGGTGTTTGTAGAACATTTTCATTCAGAGAGAGTGAAACATCTTTTTTTCAGAATTGTGAGATGAACTTTAAAATAAATGTAACATGCAGGTAAGAACACAGCAATCCTACACCCCAAAGTCATTTTCACAAGGAGAGGGAAACTTGCTAAGTTCTTCTCAAAATGATAAAGTAATCTTGCTATCACACGATTACAAACTTTCCCCTCTGTCAATTCTGACTTCCTCATTTAAATAGCTTTTCCTTATAGGTGATATAGTCACATATTAGAAAAAAACTGAACCTGAAAAGTAGCTTTTTATCCACTGTTTGTCATTCATGAAAATTTCATTTGAATGTAAATCATGTCATAAATTTGTATTTTGAATATACATGTTTAAATAAAATCAAGATTTTTTTTTATCAGTGTCTGTAATTCATTACCTCCATACCTGAGAAGAATTGAAGTAAAAGTGGTTATTCTGTAGCAGGATGCTTCTGCTGGTCAAAATCTATGTAGTGAAATATGGTTGCTTTTTCAGAAAACACAGCAAAGTTTAATGAATGCCCAGGACAACTGTGGAGTTCTGTGGTAATTTCAAATAAACGTAGTGGTATCTAAATGTCTAATGCAAATAACAAGGCACATTTTAAATAATCATCTAATATAAAAGAATAAGCAATTAACCTTATAAGGGGCTACTAAATCACTAGATCTTGAGAAATAACCCCTGAATTTGTTGTCATATGCTACATCATTTTTTCTTCTTTGCAGAAGAGGGGATCTCTTTTCAGCACTTAAGTAAGCCAATAAACTGTCCTGTAGGAAAAAAGGCAGTAGTGTGATGTTGTATGCTGTATTTTGTTCTACTGCTAATTAATGCTGAACAGTATCCTTCATTAACAAGTTTGCAGCCTATAATGGAAAGAACATGAACTGTTCTGAAATACTCACAGTAGTGTTAGAACTTGCAATACTATGAAAATTAAGGTGATAGAAGCAGCAACACTTGCTTTTTACATCCCATCAAAGATGAGTTTTCAAATTTAGAAACGATCAGATTACCATCAGACAGTCCCAGTACACACATACAGAAGACTTCTGCTGTTTGGGTTTTGTACTGTAGTGAAATATAGAACATAGATCTAAAGCTATGTTTTTCACTAGACTTTTAAAATATTGTAAGAGTCGTTGAATACATTATTCTTTTCATTGTTATAATGAATATAAAAGTCACTTCTGTTGCATGTTGTTCAATAGTCTCTTTATTGAACATATGGCAAGTAGCTAGATGCATCCACACTACATTAAAGCCCCCTTTAGTGTAACTTCAGGCTTCCTTGGGTTTTCCTAGCATAGATGTCTTTGAAGAAAGCAAGGGGAACAATACTTTATTTCCCTGTTTAACTTTCTCTTTCATATTATAACCTATTTTCTCACTATTTATTATCTTAAAAATTTTTCAGAATCTTACAAGGCAAGTCCCTCTCTCTCCCTGCCTCTCTTTTTTGAAAATATTACGTAGTAATAGAAGCCCAAAAAAGCTATTTAACAGTGTTTCTATACAACCAAATGACAAAGTACATCTCTCTCCACCAGATAGGATGGTCAGCTTTGAGTGAATTTATTAAGTTAAATGCAATTTCCAGCTCTACTAACATTTATCAAACCAGGCACGCTTATCAAATCTGGATCTCCTAAGTAACTGGACAGCTGCACTAAGTACTTTGTCTGAATCAGACCTGGATCTGGCAGTTGTGGAAAGGGCTAAGAGGGCTTTACCCTTCCCCATGTACCACCATCTGCTGCTTCCCTGCTGCAGCACCATGAACTCACGCATTCTCCATACAGTGTGTGGCTGCTAGCCAACTCCTTAGCACTGTCTGCTGTTGACAGGGTAAGAGAAAAGATGTGGCCCAGTGCATCACACACTTCATCCTGTTTCTAGCTCTGTCAGACAATGGGATGGTTCAGCTCTTTCATTCTGCTACATCCAGCCAGCCTTGGTATTGAACACCTGGCAACAGGAACACCTAGCTACCTTTTTGTCCTCAGTCGCTTGTGCTATGTCATTAAAACTATGACATTTTTAGTAATGACTTTGTGCATTTTTTGAATAGTTCTTTTTACTTTCAGAATTATTTTCCTTTTTCCATGACTCCCTTTTTATCTCTAGAAGAGAAATTAACTCTTCATCTTTTCTGGCTTTAATTTCTCCTTCAGGAAAATTGCTGGAAGATTGCTAATAACATTTAATAATAAATAACGAAGAACTAATAATAATTGATTTGAAATAACAATACAATGTCTTCCAGTAACTTAAAATGTCCAGTTTATCCGATGTATATTTTCTTTAGTTGTGTTACGGAGAGAGGTTTCTGGTATCCTCTATCTCCAGTCCAATTCATTATAAGCTACATGCACTGGTGTGCATATTCTTATTTCCTAAATGATTGCTAACCTTCTCATCCTGTAAGCTGCAGTTGTCATGCGTATCTTCTCTGTGGTCCACGACCACTGCCCTTACTACTCGTGACAATGGTGATGGGGAAGGCAGTAGTAGCTGGCACTCACACATATGCAGAATCCTACTGTTTGTGAGACCCTCGGTTAGGGGCCCTCTAATTTGATGGCCAGTGTATCATGTCTGATGGGCTACTTAAACTTGTTTTGTTTTATTTTATTATTTCATTTTTTCAAAAGTGGCTGATGCTAAACTATTTGTTTTAACTGTAAGAGGAAAAATGTGATCTCCTTTCTCTTCCTTTAAGTTTTATCACACATTTAAATAGGCTTCCAAACTCCTGCAATTTGAATTTTCAATTTTCCAATGAAAATAGGATAAAAAATATAAAATAATACTCAGTAAAGTAGTGTTAATTTTTGTGGAATTAACTGGTAATCTGACAAAAGATTCAAAGTAGTGGGTTACATTTTGAAGAAAAATCTAAACTTTCATGAAGGAAAACCATCCTGACGCAGAAAATAGGTTCTCAGTTATGGATGCTTCATTTTTGCAACAATTTTAGTATACAGTGAGGTTTGACTAAATAGTAAGATTAATAAAGCACCCTGCAATGTCTCTCAAGCTTTTTCTATTCTAAAGTAAAACAATTTTCTCAGAACTGTCATTGAACAACAGGAACGAGCATTGCTACATGTCAAATGGAGTAAAAGAGTTTGTTGTAATGTCATCCAGTAGAAACCTTGGTCCATATGTTTTCATTTGAACACACTGTGAATTAAATTTCGCACACAGCAGTAAGCATGTATAGCAACCATCATTAACAGTTCCTGTGTGATTGTAAAATATTGTAAATTGTACATGTAAATATTAGTAAATTGTATATTTAAATTCTATTTACTCTTGGAAGTAAACTGTCATGATATTTTACCATACCATGTCAACGACACTTTAGGAGAGATTTCTGACTTAATGTGACCTTGATCTTAGATCACAGGAAAATGAGAACCAGCATAAATACTATACATATGTTTTATCAATTTACTAGACAGAAGGAAAACAGATATTTATAAATCGAGTACTTCTGAGGTCAAACAATGCCTTAATAAATCACTTAAATCATTGCAGCTTACTTCTTTATTACAAGTTTTCTTCCCAAGCTTGGTCCCATACTCTTTTAGATTTCCTAAAACAGTCCTGTATCCATTAGAATTTTTTCTCTGCCAATGGTTGACAGATTTCAGGATTTATTACTGTTATTGCTTTTTATCACAGATTACTGTGCCAATGACAAGCATCAGTCTAGAGCACAATGTGAAGGTTCATATTTTTACTTTTTTTAGAAACAAAGTGCTGAAAGAAAATTAAGGTTCCTTTTTGTCAGGAAAATCTGTTTATGTTTTGAACCTTGTACACTCATCATGAACCTTAGATTAATAAATTATTCTGCCAGATGTCTCTTTCCCTGATAAAATAAGATTATAAAATTTTAAAACTGTCAGGTTTTGCTTTCTAACAGTAATTTAGCTAAGAACATAAAGCCCCCTTAATTTTAATCTTCCCCCAAAATTATGAACAGGCCCAATTTCAGCGTTCATTTCAGCTACACTGTAATTTCTTTCTATTTGCTGTAAAATCTGAAAATATAAATATTGTCTGTCTCTTAGAGGAAAGAATCTGGATAAACTAATTGCCTAACATATCCCAGAAATGTAATCCATACTTCATTTCTATGGTGACATTTATGGTGTTAGTTTTCATCTCACTGCAGTACACCTCATGCTAAAAAAAACAAACAAAAAATCAACCCAAACAAAGAAAACACCCATCAAAACAAAGGAGGAAAGCACCTATTTCATTAATTCAATTACAAACAGAAGTAAGTTAAAAATACTTGAACACTTCTTCAACAGGACTTGGAGCACTGCACAAACAAGTCACAAGTAGGAGTAAATCTAACCTTATTTTAGAATTTACTGCATTTTTGAGATATATACTTACAGCCTCCCCTGGGGCCTTTGCCCATGGCCCAGAACCCAATTTCAGCCCAGCCTGAGGCCTTCAGTCCCTGGTTGGGGGTGGACAGGACAGATCCTCCCCGTTGCATCACCCCACAGACCCAGCCCAAGGAGGGCCTGCCTTGCCCACCCCATGGGCTGCCACTGCCCTGAGAATTCACTGATTATTTCAGGAGTACCTTTAAATATCAAAGACATTCAAATCTCTTTAAAGACTTAACTTCCACATACCAGAAGTATTCAGCATGTGTATTTCTGCCTGACACATCAATACAATTAAACTGGTGACTTCTGACAGAGGAACAGTTGTGGGAGTTATATCATAAGTCAGCAATGAGATCAAAAAGGGAGTGTGGAACCCTCTTGTTAAAAGATTTGACCTTCTAATTGTACAATGCTTTTGTTATAAGGGCTAGATTCAGCAGTGACCAAGGCTATCTAGGCAAGAAGGTCTTGGCAGATTTCCTGCATAAAATTCCTTAAGGGTAGAAAGATAAAATATGTAATGTTACATGGTAAAACAAAGAAAGTGTTTCTTACGGTAAGCGGAATAGCCAGGAGGTTTCTATATGCTGCTAACTGCCACTGTGTTGAGACTGTGGTTTGTTGTGAGGTTGTTTAACCTGTAGCAGGGTGCTGGAGGCACCATTCCATCAAATTAAATACAAAAAAGAAGAAAAGCAGGATAAAGACACTGTCACCCTCCTTAAGTCTTGCACCAAGCTAGATACAAGTCCAGAAATTATTTATATTCTTTCTCGTAACCGCTTTTCATTCCAAAAGTGTTCTTAGAAGCATGCATCAGGAATAACCATCAAGAAATATGCATCAGGTCTAAAGTGAGATTTGAGATGAACACGTAGGTGCATGAAGCTTAACATCTGTATCCAGGGTATTCAGAAATTTCCTCATTAGGTAAACGAGATGGGTGAGCAAATGAATGGAGAGATAAGTATAAATAAGAAAATTAATAAGCTCAAACCTTAAGAGGAAGCAAATGATTCAAAACTGAAACCCTGAACTACAATCAGAACTGGGATTAATTAGGGATTAATCAAAGAAGAATCCGAACACTTGCATGGCTATTCAAAATCCAGATCCAAATGCTATGGTCAGTCCCAGCTGATTATTATATACGGTGGCTGGTCAGCCCAGCTTCTTGCAGACTTTATGAGCTAAAATATTGGTCAGGACCATAGTTGTTGCCAACCCCATCACATGAAAATACCAAGAGCATAAATATCTTTACGGCCTTTTATTTGCAGTCTATAAAGCCAAAGAGTTTTATAACACAAATGAAAATTAATTGCACAATTACCTTTCTCCTGGGTAGGTTCCAAAAAAAAAAAAAAAAACCCAAACAAAAAAGGTAAAACAACAACAACAAAACCCCAATACCATTTAAATGCTTTTCTCTTGTGTTCTGTAGTGCCTTTCTGCTTGCCTCATAACCAAGTTGGACAAAACCAAAAGATTTAGAACAGCCTTTTCTTTCCAATTCTTGTTGCCAGTTGTCCCTTTTGAATCTCACTACTGAGATTTCTCAGCCAACCTTATTTTTTTCTTGTGACAAAATTTACCTGAAGTCTTCAGCAAACAATAGTAGTAACAAAGACGTGGTCTAACGACTTCAGTTTACTCTTTTAAAACTCGTAAGCTTTAAAGGCTTATATTAGCTGTGGTTGTTTCTTTCACCTTGAAAAAGTCAGTATGTCCTCAAAATTTCTGTAAATGTACTCAACAGAAGTAGAAGTTCATGTGTATTGAATATATTCAGTAGCATAAATCATCAAGTGTCCACCTATTTTCACTGGTTTCTCTAAATATGTTTGTTTTGGGGGAGATAGTGTTTACTTTGAAACCATGCATGTCATTGGGTTCTGTAATATAGTGGAAACATTGCTGAAAGATCTAGAAAGATTACATTGTGTATCTATTACTTGTTCTTACCTAACAGAATACATTTGAAATATAAACTGAATAATCTACTAATATATTGACACTTGCATGACCAATTTTATGGAAAGTTACACAGCACTGCAATAGTTTTACCTCATACTAAAGGAATTATGTGCTTATTTTTCTTAGAGGCGTACATGTTTACTTGTTCTTTGTGTCTTTGTGTAACATTTAATAACAATGGCAAAATTATAAAACAAACCCAGATAATTCTTATGGTTTAAAAATACCCATTAATAAACTTATCAAATATGAATGCTGTCAACATAGTCACTGGAATTCCTGGAAACTTCACGAAACAGAGATATACCAGGGCCAGTCTTAAACTGAGGTCTTAAGGTTTATGTTTACTGGTAATATCAACAGGAACAATAAATTCATTAAAGATTTTACATAGCTATTCTTAGGCTCAGTGTAAACATCTTCCACCCAGCTGTGTCCAAATGATGAACAAGAATTTAGAGTGAGTAACAAATGGTATAGAAAACAATATGGGCAATATTTTAGTATGAATCAGTACGACATTTTTGTAAGTATGAAATATGTAAAATATTATATGATAAATAGAACATAAAAATACTGGAGAAACTGCTCGGGGGTGAAACTGCTGGGGAGAGAAACTGAACTTTAAAAAAAATTTAGGAAGAGTCATATTCAACGTACGCAAAATAATTATATGGAGAAGAAAAAATCTTGCTGTTCATTCCAGCTGCTTCAAACAAAACCATGGATAAGAAAATTAGAACTGTGTATTAATAAAGCACTTCACATAGTAGGTAACATTCATTGGCCTGATGGAGATGTTACGCCATTTGAAATGGCCTAGTGCATCTTGCCTGACCTCTAGCTGTTTCTCCAGAAGAGTGCAACCCTTTTGTGGATCACAGTCCCCAGTGTTTGTCTTCAGTATACTAGGGTGTTAGAAACGGCATTAAACACCTAAGACCCATGTGTCACAAGTCACAGCAAGTGGTAACCCGGGGAAAGTCTAAAAAAACTTTCTGAAAGGGTTGAAAATAGTGAAAGAAAGCCAGATAAACTTCCTATTTAGCATTCAATCCAATTTCTTATTTTTAGATAGAAGGTTATCACTCAGAATTGTAGTCAATTTTTACTTATAAGAGTGCTGTTTTTTTTTATATCCTAGGTGTTATATGTTATATGTCAGATGGAGCTCAGATCAGATCCAGTACAAACGTTTCCATATTCAGGACCTGTTTTCTGTTTCTACTCCTTGAGATGCACTTTCTAATTCCTTAGTCTATGGTTGCAAGCAAAATATCTTATTTGCCATCAGGGAGGGAGTTAACAGTAGTAGTTCTTCATCTTTCCAGATGACAGCAGAGAAGGCTGGAGAAAAATTCTATGTGTGGGCTTGGAATCTGATACAGGCAGTATACCCCTATACTGAGTAACCAGCTGGAGTGACATTAATCATGTGCAGTCTTATCTAAACTCAGCAAAATCTCTGGAAAGTCTCTCATGGATGTCAGTAGCTAAAAGAGGATTTACTCCAGTGAGAATAAAAAGATATATAGAACAACTTGGGGAAAATACTTTTTTTCAGCTTCTTTGCCTGTTACAATTGGTTACGTGCTTTGAAATGATATTCCATATTCCATATCATAAACTTCATTATGTCTGCTAGGTAAAAGCAGAGCTAGATAAAGAATATAATCAATCACTTTTAAATGCTATATTGCGTTGCTCAAAGAATACCCTTTATATTGAAATGTTGTCAATTCCAAGCACAAAATACCCTGGAATTTGCATCAGAATAGTGCTCTAAGATATTTTCTGGTAAATTGCCCTACAATGTGGATAAATTGTTTTCTCTAAGACTAAATCATGAGATGTCTTAGGATATTCTGCACCTTCATTTCATGTAGCAACCTAGGAAGGGATAATCCCATTGGACCGTGAGTAGCCTTATGCCCCACAGGTCTCATTCCATGATTTTTCTGTTATGCTATATTCAGATGCTGCTGAATTTGTTTTCCAAGAGGAAGGGTCTCAGATACCAACTGACTGGCTGTTTTCATTTACAGAAATCATTTGATTAGCAATATGGCATCTCTACATGATCTACTGTAATGCCTTATAGATAATCAGAATGTCAGTGGGTTTTTTGATATGTAACTTTTATTAGTTTCTTCCCATAAATATATTACATGAATAGCGGAAAGGGACTAATGTGTGCACATTTAAAGATATCTCAAGTCTATGTATTTTTTATTCTATATCATTCCATGAATGGCAACATTACTCCTAAGTGTACATATATATATATATACACACACACTAATATACATATATATATTCCATCTTTCAGGATCATCCATGAGAACACCCTTTACTGTATTGAAGCACAAGAAATTAGCAAACCTTTGCTTTCAGAGCATGTCTTAATAGTAACATGAAGCATGAAAAAAGAATTGAGTTATGCAGTGTCCTATTTTTATATTGAGAGCTTGATAAAATCAGCTACTATTTATTTCAGTTCTGTTTTACTGTTCAGGAGTTTACAATCTGTAGTGACATTCTTATACTGGATCTCTCACCATTTATAAACACTTTCTGTATTTGACTCTTCCAAGCTGTGATCTGTAAAGTCTATCTGGAGTCCACTGAAAGAAAGCAACCAGGTATTTGTTAGCTTTCCCTGAACTAAGTTTGTATGTTCAACCACTGGTATGAAAGAGCACACAGTGTCAAGGTAAATTATGTCAAAATTATTTATGTGAAACCAACATTTATATGCATAGATACCGGCATGAAATATTTTAGTTGTCATAGAGATATGAAATATTTTATCTATGATAGAGATGTTGACTTCTACTTTAGAATACTATCAAACAGGAATGGTATTGTTGCATTATTTAACAAGTTTTTGACATTATTAAACATTCATAACAGAAGCTGAAATTGTCACATTTGAGTTACTAAATAGCCTTTATTAAGTAGGATTGCATAGGTGAAATCCACTGGAACACATGTGTACATGTGTGTGTATATATATATATGTAATAACAGTATATTAGTCTGAACTAATCACTGACAGCTTCCTTTAGAAGCAGCAGAGAGGTATGAATGCTTAGCAGGTACAACACATCTAACCATAAAACTGTAATTTAAAACACGTCCGATGAATTGCCAATACATTTTTATACTTCTTCAGAGACTATAAAGGATGAGTAGTTCAAATGTAGATAACTACTGCAGGTCAGCAGTTGGTGAGAGGAATTGCAGTCATGCCATTTTACTGATCTGGGACCCTTCTGGGGCAGCTACAGATAGTGGCATGGAAAAATTGGGTGAAATGATCCCCAAACACACTTGAAATGCTTGATTTTCCATGTAAGTACAGTCAGTTGGAGTTACCAGGATCAGTCGTGCATAAAATTAGGGAGATGTTGAAGAATTTAGTAGCCCAGCAGTGCACAATATAACATAAGATTCATATATAAAGAGGGAAAGTATTAACTTTGTTGTATCAGGGTAAACAGTGTAAGTTTATTCCTAGTCAAATTTCCAGTTGCAAAAAGACAAAGATGTGCTAGATCATAGAATCATAGAAGGGTTAGAGTTAGAAGGGATCTTAAACCTCATCTAGTTCCAACCCCTCTGCCATGGGCAGGGACCCCTCCCACTAGACCAGGTTGCTCAAAGCCCCATCCAGCCTGGTCTTGAACACTTCCAGGGACGGGGCATCCACAACTTCCCTGGGCAACTTGTTCCAGTGCCTCACCACCCTCACAGTAAAGAATTTCTTCCTAATATTTAATCTAAATCTACTCTCTTTCAGTTTAAAACTGTCACCTTTTTTGCTATTGCTGCACTCTCTGATAAAAAGTCCCTCCCCATCTTTCCTGTAGGCCCTCTTTAGCTACTGGAAGGCTGCTATAAGGTCTCCCTGGAGTCTTCTCTTCTCCAGGCTGAACAGCCCCAACTGTCTCAGCCTGTCTTCATAGCAGAGGAGCTCCACCCCTCTGATCATCTTTGTGGCCTTCCTCTGGACTTGCTCCAACAGGTCCATGTCCTTCTTATGTTGGGGGCCCTAGAGCTGGACACAGTACTCCAGGTGGGGTCTCACGAGAGCAGAGTAGAGGGGCACAATCACCTCCCTTGACCTGCTGGCCACACTTCTTTCAATGCAGCCCGGTATATGGTTGGACTTCTGGGCTGCAAGCACACATTGCAGACTCACGTTGAGGTTCCTATCGACCAGCACACACAGGTCCTTCTCCTCAGGGCTCCTCTCAATCCATTCTCCGCCCAACCTGTATTTGTGCTTGAGATTGCCTTGACCCAGGTGCAGAACCTTGCACTTGGCGGTGTTGAACCTCACCAGGTTCGCATGGGCCCAGCCCTCAAGCCTGTCCTGGTCCCTCTGGATGGCAATGTTTTGATGTCTAGATGTTTTGGGTTTTTTTCTAGTTTTATGCACTGCATCACAGGGTACATGAGTTAGACACTGTTATGACAAAATTTCAGTACTTTTTTGCACCTTTCCCTGTACAAGTCATCCATTTTTAACTCAATTCTGTCTTAAAACACATCCGATAAAGTACATTTTCTGTCACATAACATTAAACTCACAGGTGTTCAAATCCACAACAGATTCTGAAATATAAAAATATTACGCATAAAGTTTAAAAATCTGTTTTCCAGAATCTAAGGAAGTTATGTGTTATGGGATTCAGTATTCTGACACTTAAACTTTCACATCTACATTGAGTGTCTAGGGGTAAATTAGATGACATCACGCTCCCATAACAGTCAGTGGTGATACACTCAGTCCTGTCAGTGAAGCGTAGGGAGATGCTAAGTTGACTCGTCACCAAATGTTTTCTTTAGGATGAGGTAAATCTTATTTGAATTGATTGCATTGACTGAAGAAGCAATTTGGTTGCCTAAGGTAGATGTCTAGCAACATTTAAGATGACATGATGAGTTCTTCCTGGCCTTCAGCTACCATCTCAGAAAACCTCAAGACTCCTTTTAGTCTTGTTTCCCATCTGCCAACTCCATGCAGATATCTGTGGAAGCCTATATTAATGAAATCAAGAAAAGTTCTCGATCTCTACTGACCACAATAGGAATTTAGACACTACCTCATATGTTGACACCTACAACACAACTAAGATGCCTAGATATGGGTAATTAACATTATCTAATACATCTTCAGGTATCTGAGACATCTAACTATGCCTGGCAGATATGACAAAAGACCTACAAAATACCTCTACTGTTCTGTAGTGGTTGATAAAGGCCAGATACGATGCCCTGAAAACTCTCAAGTGCAACTAGATACTGATATATAGACAACTTAGTCATGTTCTCAGGTTTAGATGTCTTAAATTTGTATCTCACTGTATGTGTTTCTCATTGGATCTGTAGATCAACTGTATTTCACCTGTAATATCCAGTAAAGTCAGTCAGTAAGTCAGTCATTTCAAGATTGAGATGATGTAAGTTCTTCTCCACCATTTTGTTATATTCTTAGCTTAACAGATGTCAGCTGTCATTCCAGCCTGAGAATCCTCTATGTCCACAAGTAAATGTAATACCGTGTATTAGAAAATGAGATATCATAACAAGAGTGATAGGATTGCCATGATGATTGGATATGAAAAAGTGGTTAATAAGGTATACAACTGGGCAAACTAAGGTATCTTAGGATGTGGGCATAGAAGAGGAAGGGAAGATAGATGGAAAAGAAGACCTACAATAATTTGACACTATCACCTACTCCATTCTGATACCATGGGCACCAAATGAAACAGCAAAGGTACAAGTCTGGCCAGCTTTTTAATAATTATCTGTTCATGTTATTTCATCCCATCACCTGTTTACAACAAAGCACACTAACCCAGAATAACTGATATTCTATAATATTCTCCTCATTATATGGCCGTTATACACTGTCAAAAAAACAGTGAATCAAGTTTTCTGAAAGTCAAGGCCATAACAGAGTCTTTGGGAGTACCAAGAAACATTTTGTACCTTTGAGTATTTGCACCTATAACTTCACTCAACACAAACCTCTCACAAAAAACCAGGACTGCTGTTTGTGTTTTTACTGATTTATGATTCAGAATTTTGAAGTGAAACAGAAAACACCATGGCATCTTAGGTACGCGTATATTTACAAGTAAGCTAGTATGTAGCTTGCTTACTTTACTGCATAAGAGCTCAGCTGGTAAAATTCCCACTAGCAATAGATTTCAGTGATACCAAAAACTTCTTCACAGGAAAAAGAACTGCAGGTTCTCAGGGAGTTACCTTCAAGTTACAGTACAAATTGACTGCTTGGTTACTCATACCCCTGGAAATTATAAAGTCAAACGAGAAATTGACACAGATGCAGAGCTAACAGTTGGTCGAGAAACAATATATCAGAAAGCTAAAGTTAATTCTCTTTAGAATTCAAGCAGGATAATTTGAAGCTTTTGCAGAATACATTAGAGGTAGATGAACTGTTCGGAAATGCCTTTAAAGCAAAGGAGATTTTTTAAATAAAATAAGACACATATGTTGTATAAAACTATGCCAAACATTCTTGGTTATTCTGGCAATGAAGAGCTAGCCTTTATCCCTAGGGTAGAAGTCATTGGCTTACAGAAAAATCAAAGATTTTGTTCCAAAAAATCTTCAAGAATTTATGGAGAAGAGATGAGGGAATACAAACAAACAATAGCCAGATGCCAAGCCATATGCCAGACATACTCCCTGAAAGATCTCAATCCCATATACTCGTAATATGTGAAAAGTATAACTGATCTAGAAGATACAGAACTGATACTGTTAAAAAAAGAGGAAAAGATGGTCTTCAGTGTTGTTCTTAATATCAATTAACATTGAGGAAAAATCATATTCACAGAAAATCATGCTATTCTTAATTTATTGATATAATTTCTTTCCCAAACGTACTCCCTGCTGTATTGGTTAATTGATACATTTAACTTATGTTACCTCCTAATTAAAATAAAATATCTGTTATTTGATTCTGACAACCAGAAATTGCTGACTCTGTTCAGTTTGAAACTTAGAGCAGGATGCAGTCCATTGTTCTGATGCTGTTGACATTCACTGAAATTGTAGTTTAATCAATTCAAAATAGTTTGCAAAGGTGGATGAAATTCAGAAAATATTTTAGCTAAAAGATAATTAAAATTCTGTAGTAAGTAAGTAGCTTATTTTTTCTTTTTTTTTTTCCTTTTTTTTTTTCTTCTTCTCCCCCCTCCCTTGGCTTCAAGGAAAAATGAGAAATTGAGAAGTGATATTGCTTTATTGCTTCTGCACCATACAGGCTATAGGATAAGCCACACTAAGGTAGCATGTAGGAGACCAAAGGTCAAAACCCTTATGTTGTTAGGGGATAACTAATTATCTCACTTCCCAAGAGAACTTTCTATGCCTCAGGGTATGTAGAGGCAGTTTTATTTCCTATCACTGTTGTTGGCTTCTATTTAAAATAATTAAATACTATGTGGAGAAGGGATGGGAATCAAAATATGCCACTTATCAGCAGATTGCCATAACCACATGGTTATAGAAGAATTACATTTTCTTCTGATGATGAACGTATTCTGAATTATTTATTAGTATTTATTTAGTATTTATTTAGCAAGGATTTGTTTCTCCTAGTATTTATTAAGTAAGCAAGTAATAAAGTATTTCAACAGACTGCTAATTCTCATCCCAGAACATTAGTCTTTGGCTTGTATATTTTTGTGGAAAAAGACAATTCAATTCTATTTCTGCCTTAACTGATGGAAAATAGAGGGTCTTGACCCTGAATTTTTCTAAGAGCTTGTTTCACTTCAGTTGTTCACAGTGCAAGGGAAACCACTCTGTTTTTCATTTGAGGAAGCCAGCAGGAAAAATCAGTTCTCCGTGCCAGTTCATTTCAAAGCAGAAGAAAAAGAGAGGCATTCACAACCTGACCACCAATGTTAATTTCTGTACAAGGTATTAGTGTCTTGCAAATTTTATAGAACCTTTTACGAAATGCCTGACTGACAGATGAATGTGGAACCCGTTGAAAATTGTTGAGAATCATACTCTAAGCCTTAATGCGATCACGTTTGTATAGCATCTTTAGGCCGCAAGATTTTATGCACATATTAAAGGTGAGTTCCAAAAAAGAGCTCAAGGATCTATAAACTATTTTGAGGAAGCTACATTCTCAAAGATACAACCTAAAATGTTTTTAAAAATCCCGATTTTCAGTAAGTGATGAGAATTTTCTTCAACATTCATCTATCTGAGCATCAGAAATCTCAGGCTGGCTCTTGGGTTTTTCACACACAGCTCAGAAAACCTAAGTAAACTGCTTGTAAGAGATTAAGTTTGCAGCATTTTTTAAAATTACAGATGACACTACACTTGTCCAAAAATGCTGTGAGGAGCACAGAACTGGAAGGGATCTCCTGAGTCAGCCAGTCTTTTGCTTTTACATGAAGTTATATCATTTTAACCCCCTGTATCACTTTCTCATGATCCATTTAAAAATCAGATAGCTTCCTCACTTGAACTTTTTAGTTGAAAGGCTATTCCAGTGTTTCATGCTCTGACAGCTGTTAGTTTTCTTCTAAAGATACCTGCTTTGCCACAGATAAAAAGGGAACTATTCATAAAAAGCACTGGGTATTGCGAAAGACAAGAAAGCAACTCTCATTTGACTGCTGCTTTTCTTATCAGGTGCAACAACTTTCAGCTCGTCTTACCTTAAAAGTTTCTTTTATTGCATCCCTTCAAAAAACCTGGAAATCTCATGGATTTCTTTCTATGAACATCTGCAAGCAAAAGAAGATATATTAGGTAACCGAAGCATTTTCATAAAACTTATCAGGGGAGAGGTTGTTGCTATTTTGGATAGTGTCTGATGTCATAATATCTGAATAAGAAAACAGATGACATTTTATGCTAAGACATTGGAAAACATCTTAAATTAAAACTTTTTTGTTTTCTGGATAGAATGTTGTGAAGGTTCTTTTCCTGTTTCTACTCTTGCATTTAGATCTCTGTCCTTGATAACAAAATCAGATTATTCCTTGGTGCTTAAGAAAACAAACACAAAAATAACCCTATGTAGAATCCGAGTCCAAAAAAATGTAGGGCGGTAACAACTTAGAGTGTGGACCAAGAAACAAATCCCTTAAAATAACTTGCTTGGAGTTAAAGACTGAGAACTATGGAAAGATTTTTCTTAAAAAAATTACATAAATTCAAGTTCAATTGTGTTAAGTCTAGACAAATGGAAAATTCATATGATATTAGTATTTTGAGAAAGAGTTATCTTTGACATCAGTGAAAATGAGA
The DNA here is from genome assembly GCA_013398915.1 of Dromas ardeola. Classification (NCBI taxonomy): domain Eukaryota; kingdom Metazoa; phylum Chordata; class Aves; order Charadriiformes; family Dromadidae; genus Dromas; species Dromas ardeola. The sequence continues at coordinate 24,334 of VYZM01009216.1, forward strand.
AATTCACTAAGGCAAATGAGAATATGTGCCTCTACTGTTGGTTTTACCAGGCAGAGTGACCCTGTCACTGCTCTTCTTCGAGGTGAGTTGCTTTGGCAGATGGCAACCCAGTGAGACAGGGAAGATTACATAGGGGTAGATCATGCCGCAGGTTCTCAGGACTGTCATACTCAGATTTGCTGCTGAACCATAAAAGTATGCAGAAACACCATAGAGGAAGCCTGTGACCAACAGTATTCTATCATTTATGAATTTTTAAAAGTCTTTAATCGTAAGAAACTGTTGTATACTTTCATTTTTCTGACATTGGGAACTACAGATTGGGTTTGCCGTGTTACAGACTTGAGAAATTACAGAAATAAAAATGAAAAAATAAAATAGTTTTAGCTTAGTTTTCAGAACAGCTATATCAGAGCTGGTGATGTAACAAGGGAGTGCCTACTCTAACATACACATAAGACATAATAAATATTTCTTTTGCTGTAGTGATATTAAAATACACTCATCCTATAGTTGTTAGGGCTAGAAAAGATATATTACGTTGTTATTGCAGATGCTGCCTGAGAGGCTGCAAAGGGAAAATATGCCTTTTAATTTCTATAATGGCAGTATAATATTGTCAGCACTGCTTTCTATTCATTTCCCTATAAATCCTGGTATTGTCTTTCTTCTTTTTGACTGACGCTGTGCATTAAGCAGACATTTTCATGGTGTTAACTAAATGACATTCATTTCTTTCTCCTTGGAGGTTACAATTCTTCTTATACATGGTGAGGATTCTTCTGATGAAACCACATATGATCAGAAAATACCAATTCATTCAGCCAAATTTTAGCCACAAACACTATCACTGAGGTCCATGGGAGTTAAGTAAATGCTTAATAAAAATAGTATTATCTAGATATTTAAGTTGCCTACCAAAATAGGACTTCTCAAATGCTTTTTCTTTAAAATTTGTATCCCTATATTTATTATTTGAAAAATGCAAAGAATCATTATGTTAGAAGTTCCAATTAAATATTCAGTCAAAGAAGTAATATAGTTTCTCTTGTTTTTATTCTACTTAGTTGCTGTGTTTTTTTGTACCTTAATCTTTCACATATGTCTTGTCTGAGTCTGTATCTATATATGTAACTGTTGTTCTGAAAACAGCTACATTTATTAAATTTTCTTAAGTCCAGATGACCAAATCCTACAGTCCTGAGTAGGAACATCATAATTATGTCTTTGAAAGCAGATTTATTCCTATACTTCCGTGTTTTCTTTTTCATCTTTTTGTACAGTATATAATTTATGTTCTTTTCTTTTTCTTTTTTTTTTTTTTCCCCACAGGATTAAGGTTTTTTTTTCTCGAAAAATACTTCTTTGGCATGTTGCACTACACCTCTTGTAGTTCACAGACTCTGAAGGTGCCTAAGAAAAGTGAAAAAATTATTGATAAACTAATTAAAATTATTAGTCCAATTAAACCAATGCTAATACTGATAATCCAAATTGTACATTTATTACAGCTAATTCACATTAATAATACAGCTAATTATTATAATTGATTTTATTTGCCCTCTTCCAGCGTGTTGATAAAGTCAGGCGCCAGTGTCCCAAATCCAAAAAAAGAATATGATGGTAAGTCATGGTAGATTTGGATTCCTCCTTGCTTTTGGGTCTACATGCCACTATTTTTATACGCTTGCCAAAACCCTCAGCTTAATTGCTTTTTCTTCATTAGTCCTCAATTCTATTATGTAATTATTACTTTTTATATGTTGGATATTTGTTCTTTGCTCTCTTTGATCTCCTAAAGCTGGATTTACCAGCTGCTACGTGACAGGCAGTTGGCCGGTTGTGATTAGCGACTGTAGTTGAGGGCCTGGGCCTACGCTTTGAAGGCCCCTGTGGTTACCCTGTGGGTCCACCCCTCTATGCCTTCCATCCTTTTCTAGTGTCATAGATAGCCCTTTCTGCTGAACACCATAGCTACCAGTTATTTTTAGCTATGTACTGGTTTTGGCTGGGACAGAGTTAATTATCTTCATAGTAGCCTGTATAGGGCTGTGTTTTGGAATTGTGACCAAAACAGTGTTGATTGATAACACAGAAGGCTTTAGCTATTGCTGAGCAGCGCTTACGCAGTGTCAAGGCCTTTTCTGCTCCTCACACCACCCCACCAGTGGGCAGGCTGGGGGTGGGCAAGAAGATGGGAGGGGACAGAGCTGACCCCAAGTGACCAAAGGGATATCCCAGACTATGTGACATTATACTCAGCAATAAAAGCTGTGGGGAAGAAGGAGGAAGGGGGGAAAATTTGGAGTTATGGTGCTTGTCTTCCCAAGTAGCCATTATGCATGACTGAGCCCTGCTTTCATGGAGATGGCTGAACACCTGCCTGCCAATGGGACGTAGTGAATAAATTTGTTATTTTGCTTTCTTTGCGTGCGCAGCTTTTGTTTTACCTATTAAACTGTCTTTATCTCAATGCACAAGTTTTCCCACTTTTACCCTTCTCATTCTCTCCCCCATCCCACCTTGGGGCGAGTGAGCAAGCGGCTGTGTGGGGCTGAGCTGCCTACTGGTGTTAAAGCACAACAAGCTATTATTTACATAAATATATCAACACTATGGGAACAGCAGGCATCACCCCACACCACTGGGCAAAGGTAATCTAAACTTAAACTAAATATCTAATGACCATCTGGTCATTCTCCAAGTGGATCAAGGTTGTGGAGAGAAAGCCTGATAGGTCCTTAGGCTTTTGCTGTTCATGCAAAGACTGTGGCCTTTTACTAGCAGTTGCAAGGTCATATTTACTGGGTTATGGGGCTACAAATGTTTCTAGAGCTTTGTGAGGTTATTATCTATTTCAAAGATCCTTTTTCTTTTGAGATGGGATGTTTTATGGGAATATGTTATGACGTTTAGTTTAATTAGTAATCTCCTGATTGTATCAATTTTGATTTTAGGATATTATAAAATAATTTTCTCAGATTTTTCTTCCATTTTCTAGAACCTTTATACATAATTGGCCATAGTCCCTGGGCAGCTAATGCAGTTCGGTATAAAATTCACATTTAATTTTTGTTTCTACTTGGATTTAATAGTAAACCCATTACCAGTTCTAAGGCTCTTAAATATTATGCTGATCACTGCCAATTGTAGTCCTAGGGACATATTTACATAGCAGGTGGAGAAATGCCTGGGTTTATTTTGTGTACTATGGCCAAAAGCAAATTCAAGTTGACTCCTTAGGTTGTGAAAGCAATGCAAAGGTCTTATGTCCTCCTTGGACATGATTACACTGTTAAAAGGTTTAAAGACCTCTCAGATAAAAGAGAAACTTGAAATAGGCCCAAGAGATGCATGGAATCAGAATAAGCCTAGTACAATATGTAACTATAAAATGCATTGAGAAAATAGAAAGTAGTTTAGGAAACACGTTTGAAATAAGATCCTGAAGAAATATAGAAGTAAAATTATACTTCTAAGAAGCCTGTAAGACTTTATATTTCAGCTATACAGAAGATTAAAAAGAACCAAAAAACCCAGAAAATTTTATTGGAAATATCTTTCCATGAAAACATAAATGATGCAGGTCTTTTTGTTACGCAGTATAGTTTGGCACACTAGAAACACCAGATTGTCTTATTAGGCATTTACTAATGTGTCAACTTACACAATTTTATCTCTTCAATATACAAAAAATGTGATAGGAAGAGGACAAAGGAGTTATTAAAACAGCTAAATATTGCTAAAAGGAACAGAAGCATGTTCATATAAGCAATGATGATAAAATACTGTACTGCCCTTCAAGCAAAAAAGTGCACAGTGACATGCAACTTTTGATCACCATGTCATCTTGAATCCATTGGTTATAAATGCAGTACTTAGTGGAACTTGTTCATGTTAAATAGAATTTCTGGTTAATTTTGTTGATGGCACCATTAGCATGTAATGGATCACCAATCCATTAATAAAGACCATGGCAGACATTACACACCTGTGGCTGTACTAGATGATCAAATTTAAATAACTTTGAAAAACCTTTCCTTGGTGAATATGATGAAAAACAATAGGAAATTTAACACTGTCAAACTTCAAGGACAACACAAATGCCTGAAAAGAAAAAGGGACAAAGAAAGATATGGTAGAAGCTCTTGTTAAAGTTCTGCTGTCTGTCCTCAAGAGAACCTCTTCATTTCCAGGTTTGAATAATCCAAATTGAGCTCACCACAGTTCTAAGGAGAGACAACCAAATAGGTAAGGAGAGGAGAAGAGGTTTTAGAGGCCGTAAAATATCTAATAAAACTCAAATTTCACTCCAGAAGTATATTTGGATTTTTTTCTTTTTCTTTTTTTTTTTTATTTGAATCTATAAATCTCCACTTTTTTCTATGAATAAAGAGGTTTACTTTGTAAATTTACTTTCCTGTATGTAGACATTCCTTAACACACTTGCCATGAGAAACAGGACTTGAAGCTTTGGTAAACAAAAAGGTGGAAATATGGCAACACAAGTTCTGCAGCTCTCAGTGACACTTTTGAAAACACAATTCATGTTTTCATACTGTTGGACCTCAGGATATTATTTCATGAAAGGGTTGGTTTGCAAGGAACATGACTAATTTTGCATAATTTCAGAGGTCCAAAACACAGGTATGGAATCTTAAGCTTATTACTTCCACCTCCTATTCTAACCAACTGACAAAAGTAGACACCTCTAGAGAGCAATTCATCAAAATAAGAAAAATATCTCAGAAGTGAAAGGGATGACATTTGTAGGTGTTTCTTTCCTCTATTTAAGAGAAAAAGGGAATCTGGGGATTTTTAGTTGCCTAAAAATAGGCAAATTAATTCTGTCAAAAGACTCTTCTTTCTGAAAGGCCAAATTCTACATCTGGTTTGTCTTGCATTTCAGGTTCAGTTGCACACCTTCAACGTTTATCTCCAAACACAAGACATTTTCCTGAGTCACTGCTAATGACTAGTCTGTTTCTGGTTCCACACAGAAACACAAAAGGATTTTTCTGTTAGCCTTTATCTATACCAAAACTTAACTGGTATAGCTGCCACCCTTTGTGTGTCCTGGAAGATCTGGGGATTCTCTGGCCACAGCTATACAGCTGAAATATCTTATCCTCTGAAGAAAGGTGGACTACTTCCAGGTTGCCTATTGCAATGAACACAGTCACAGTCACTCCCAAGCCACAACTGGGAATTTTCTGGATGGAGCACATTGTCAACCATGCCAGGAAGCTTTTTTACAAGTCAGCAGGAGGCCTCTCTCTGGCCTTGTCTCTTCCTTGGACATCAGATGTTGTACTCTTGTCTCTGGTCCTGACTCAGGCATTATCTCCTTTCTGCTCCTCTCTGGAGTCCTTGGATGGATCCTGGACATGGTTCATCCATTGCTGTGGATTTGACTGTTAATGCGGTCCATTATCATCACAGGGTTCAGACTGTGCCTTTTGGTGAGGGCACCATCTATGCTGGGGTCACCCTTGATTTCTGGCTTGTCCCCATGGGTGAAGAAACCCTGTTCTTGCTGCTGCCTGAAGTTTAATATCTGTATCAACTTGACTACTGTGAAAATGGATTAAATGGATGAACTGGGAATGATCCTGAAGTGATGAACTGGTGCTTTTAAGGAACGAGCCTTCTCAGAATTAGAATCTAGGATTTATTACTTCTCTCTAGGTAGTAACTCTCATGGGTGTCTGTAGTGAAATTTTTCATGTTCTCTTTGCCCACATGACAAAAGCAGAAGACTCAAAGTTTATCACTGATTTGATGAGTATGTAAACTGCTCAGGTTATGGGAATATAGACCTGTTTTCCTTTGCTTTAAGTGAATCCTTTTGTAGATAACTGGTCTGCTTTAGAGCAAACATAAACGAATGAGGAACTTCTATATCCATGAAGCTTGCTTATTTTTTCTGCAAAAATTGGTTCCAAATTAAAAATTAGCCTAGTTTTGTTTTCCCATATATTTCTTATGATCACAGGAGGATGCGCTGTTTTAAATCAGAAGTGTGTTACTGCCAGCAGTGTCTCAAAAATAAGAACCACCTTACAAAGTTCCATAGATAATACTGATGCTTACAGGGGAGGCAGTCTTAAGTGTTTAGTCTACATTCATCTCTTACGGTGAACAGCTTCCTTTTATTATGGCAAGTTTTCATCTTGTTTCAATGAGACGTATACATGAAAAGTGAGCATGAATATAAGTTCATGATCTCTTCAAACACACGTTTTTTCAGCCCAAGGACTGGAAGCAAAACTGTTAGATGTAAATTAAAAAAAAAAAACAGCAAAGTAACAAAAAAAAACAAACCCAAGAGAAGCCCTCCTATATTTATATCATAATGAAACTTTAATCATATGAGCTTTTCTTCCTTTGGCACTGGCACTGCTGGTAGACAGAACACTTCTAAAGATCAAATTAATCAGAATAGAGAGAGTTTGTGGATGCTTTTAACCCTAATCCATCAATTTGACAGCATTTAACATGTCTGTCAATCACATTTATTCTGCAAAAGCCAGAATACAATGTTCAAGGAAAGAAAATGTAGTATAAGAAACAACTTGACAATTAGTGTTTAGGAAGCTTTGGCTTACCTGAACAATTTATTTATTTATTTATAAAATTTATGTATTCTTGAAGGGGGAAATTACTTGAATGTTACTTTTTAAAACTTTTGTGATAGATCCTTTTGTGTCATCTAAAAATTTTAAAGGTTAACTTTCTAAAGACAAATCGTACTTACCTACTCGAATTATAAGACTGGATTTCCAATACTGACCAGTGCTTTTATATGTAAATATCAGCAAAAGGCAGGGCTTTTTGTTTTCTGTTTTGTTTTCGGTTGTATTTGGACATAAAAAAGTAACATAGTCTTGAAACTAATAGCAAATTATTTTTATAGCACTCATACTTGAAAGACACGCTGATATTGTGAATATAATATTATTAAGATTCATTATGAAATTACCATGACAATTAAAGTAAGCTGTGAAACACCAGTTCAGAAGTAACTCTCTCATTTTAAAATAATATCATTAGTCCTTTTCATGCAGAGAAATGTAATTAATGTAAATTTAATTTGCATATTCCCTGCTTCATTTCTTTTCTTTCTTTAATCTTGTAATCACCACAAGTAGTTTTTCAAAAAGGTGACCTTAATAAGTGATTAACATTTTTCTTAAACTCAACCTAACAATTGTTAGTTTATTATTAGTAGTATTACTGTAAACGACAAAACCCCTGTTCTAAAAAAAGATGCTCAAAAACCAGAGAACCTTAAGATAATGGTAAAAAGTGTATTATTTCATTTAGAAGCGTTGAGATAATAATAAACAAATCAAAATATACATATGCAAATACAGCCACACAGTTCACATCCACTGTGAATCTCCTTAAATGGTTCTCATTGACCAATGATTACTATCATGCCGCCTTAGATATTTTTCCTAATCAGGCAGAAAACTCTGAGTCTGGGATTAATTATTTGTAATAGACATATGGGCTAATTTATCTTCCTTCTTCTGTATGAATTATTCACAATCATATTTCTCAAATACAGTCATTATCCAAAGACTATTTTCTGCAGACACTGTTAAATAGCATATTCACAAAATATTTATTTTATGTGTATTTTAAAGATAAAATCACAACTGTGTTCTAATTTCCATGGGTACAAATCCAAGAAAATAAATCTTCTTACATCAGTGAACACAAGACCAAAGCAACTGAAGCAATTGGGAAACACTAGGAATTCTCTGAAACACAGAATTTCCAGGGCCAGAGAAGCCCAGACTTGAAAGCATAAATATTTAAGTTGCTGAATTCATTATTCATTTTATTTGAATATTTTGTGATTGCTATAGAAAATTATTCTCATTGGCACATCTTCCTTCCAACAATCCATTCACTAGAATATTCACAAAAAGGCGAACATAAAGCGGTGAGTACAAGTGAAAGGATTCATTGAAAAGTGAATATTCATAGGGAATTATTTGCCCAGCTGGCAGAAATAACTGTGGTAGCTAGAAGTAATTACTGGATATCTGAACTATATAGTTTTATCCAAGACCCAAAAGCTTTTCTGTGCAAAAGGGAATCATGGAGCTTGGGATATTTTAAATGAGCTTTTGATATTTCTTCAGTTCCAATGTGCCTCCATTGCTAACCTAAAAGAAAAATTCACCGTCAGGATCTGATTCTGCTCTGAGATACATAAACATTGAATTTATCAGTGTAGTGGGGTAGTAGCTACTAATGTTTACATCATACATTAAGAAATGTAAGGTTTTCTTTTGTCTCATGTTCCTTTCAAAATGTCATTCTGTAATCATATCAACATTATTTTACCATTTTACAGAAAAAGATAAATAAATTCTCTTAACCAAGGTGAGCACTAGAGAGATGTAAGCCACTATATGCTCCTTCCCTTAATGCTCTGGCTGATGCAAAGCTGCCTACTACGGAAATGAGGTTTCCCTTGGAAATACCGTGACATGTTGTTAACCAAAATAAATTAGGTATAAGAAGCTATGTGTGATCTTTCTCATGAGGTAGGGGGAAATAACCCAGACAATTTCTAACTATGAATGCTGTGAAATTTCCAATTGCTTGGTGTGATTCCACACTGCGGAGCTGGGCTTTAAAGTTCTAATTCTACGTTATAATCTCAATTCTGTTCTCGACCCCACCATAATTGAATGGCCCACTGGCCAGCTCATGCCTTAAATGCAGAACCTGTGACAGAGGTTCACTCACAGCCAACAAAGAAGTCATAGCATAAATTGTTATTAACACACCAGGTACTCTGCCGTGTTCACCCCAGAATTCACACGGGAATTATTTCTCTCCAGTTTAGCCAGCAGCAGGATCAGTCCTCAGCCTCTGTTTGAGGCTGTTTGAGCCTCAAATATGTTTGAGCATTACTAGACAATGTTTATGAGAAAGTAGGTTTCTGCCTCAAAGTATTTTTTTTAAGAATTGTAACTGCAAAGTATGAGAATTTCCCTGATACATATTTTAGTGATATTCACAATTAAAAGACAAATTTCTAAACTTACTGAGCAAAATTTTTATTCTTTTGTATAAGTACTGCCCCTACAGAGGACATGCAGTGTCAGGTTTTATGTGGAAAACTGTAAAAAATCTGTTTTCTTACAGTTAATTCAGCACGGCTAATGATTAATAGCAGTGAAAAATAGAAACCTTTCATTATGTTTAAGTACACAAGCACATTAAGCATTTCAGAAAATGATTTTTTACTCTTTTAAAAGAATTTTTCATGTTCATATTTGATTTTCATGTTACACTCTATAAGCTGTATTTAGAAGGGTTATTGAACAATTATTCCTTCTGCAATGATCAGGTATCTATCTCAGGTACATATTCAGCCATATGTTCACTAAGGAAACAGTTAACTATTCACAATTTGAAGTGAATATGAGAAGTTCTGGTCTGATAAAAAATGTTTTGGGAGAGAAAAGGGAAGGGAAGGGAAGGGAGGGAAGGGAAGG
>VYZM01009216.1:36882-54973 GCA_013398915.1 Dromas ardeola
TGCAAGTATATTTTTATTCCAAGAAACATTAAAGAATGTTTTATTGTGCCTAGGAATTCAAAGAAAATCACAGTTTAATGGATTACATCAAATGCTATCACAAAGGCATATTTGCGTATGTTAGATTGTTTCCTCTGTTTTCTGGCATTATCACCCACATGATGGGTGACATTCATTTATATCACTTCAGAGGTTAATCCCTAGCCCACATAATGGTCTCCAACACCTGCGCAGCTTTTCAGTAGGAGAGAACATCAAGGATGAAGTACTTGAAATGTGCACTACTTCAGTGACCTAAGTACTCCACTACATTTACCAGGGACAGATTCATGTGTTTTGAATAAATATTTGGTACAAACTGTGCACATATGCCACTGTGTATGTGTATGATATAGATAAACACACACTGTATTTGTCATATCACCCACCTTGAACTGTGCAGTCTGGATGACCTCCAGAGTCTCAAAAGGCTTTTAAATCAGCAAGGAGTCATATAAAAGTGGAGAGAAGTAATGAATGCATTAGAAAAGAGTGCAATCTGAAAAGACAGAATCAAAAGCCAGGAATGAATACAAGTTAAAACCACCATGGGACCAAACAAAGCAACGAAGTTAGTTCCACATCCACATTAGAACTAAGAGGAAGACTAAGAGAGCTTAGTGTTATTATTTGTTTGAGGGAAAAGTAAACATAATGTCTGGTGCAGGGAAATCTGAAGTAGTCAGTGCTGTCTCACTTCGCTCTTCCCAAATAGAAAAAGAAAAGAAAAAAAAAATATTAACTGTGACCAGACTCCAAGGAAAATAAATTTTAACATGGAGGCAGGCATAGGCAGAATGTGTAAAAAATAGCTTTAAAAGTGTAAGTAGATCAGACACATTCAAATCTACAGGCTCAGATAAAATTATCCCCAAAGTATTTAAGGAACTAGCTAATACAGTCTTGTAATCATTATTCATTCTCTTTGAGAAACTACTGAGCATGGGGAAAGTCCCAGGGTACTGAAGAAGGCCAAACATAGTATTTCTTCTTAAAAGGGGGGTGGAAGAAGAACCAGGAAATTATTGATATGAGTCTGATTTCAGTACATGAAAAGAATCTGAATTATTTTAAACCAAACATTTTGTAAGCTCCTAAGAGATAATAAGATCTGAAACAAACAGCCAGCATAGTTATGTCAATAACTATGCTTCGTTATCAGAATGGCTGCTCTGGTGGGCAATGGGAAATAGTGCATGATTTCTTGTTTGACTTTTTACATATAGGTCATATAGAATATTCTCATAAGAAAATGAGGAAAATACAGTTCAAATTAAAAGAAACTATGTCTGAAAAAAAGCAGGGCTTTTTCTCAATTCTTTACTGAAAGCAAGTTAATGCAAAAGAAATCTTATATGGGGCTGTTTTGGTGTGGTTTTATTCCATACTTATACTGACTTAGGTAAGGGAATAGAGTATGTGCACAAAAATTGTGAGTCAGCCCAAAATAGGAGAAATCGAAAATACCCTTGGGGTGAGGATCAGACTTCAGGCTGATTTTTGCAAGTTGGAGCCAGAGCAAAAATCATCAGGAGGAAATTCACTCAAGAAAAGTGTAAAATACCATTTGCAGGAAGAAAAATATTAGAGTCATCAATGTAGCATGGGGACAAACTGGCTATAGGCAGTTGTATGGCAGCCAAAGGATATGTAGGACAAAGCTAATTGGAGTGAAGGCTATCATACAGTTTCAGAATGATTCTCTGAGAAATATTCTGTGTAAAACTCAAGAAATTATTTCCTCTCAATGCTGGGAAAGCTTGATCTATAGTAATATATCCAATTTTGGGAATGACACTGATGCGGACAGACTGTAGACAGTATAAAGCAGAGAAAGATATTTAGAAGATGTGGTCTAAGATTTGTTTTGCACAGATTTTTTAATTCTAAAACAGGAGACTGTGTGGAGAACTTGATAATTGCCTTTTGTTTTGTTGTATGAACAAGATTATGATCAAGGGTTTTCCGGCTATACTTGGGCAAGGACAAAAGGATAATCTCTTTGATAAATGATAAAAAGATATTGCTGGATGTCACAAAAATCTTTGTAATACTGTGACAAGCACTGAAATTTTCAAACTAGGGGAAATTTTGGAAATTGACTTCCTTGGAGATTTTTAGCAGAGGTTTAAGGGATATGTCATAGTTTAAGCCCAGCCAGCAACTGGGGCCACGGTGGGATTGGGAAGAGAATCAGAAGAGTAAAAGTAGAGAAAATCTGTGGGTTGAGATAGAGACAGCTTAATAAGTAAAGAAAAGCTGCGCACGCAAGCAAAACAAAACGAGGAATTTATTCACTGCTTCCCACCGTCAGGCAGGTGTTCAGCCAGCTCCAGGAAAGCAGGGCTCCATCATGCAAGATGGTTACTTGGGAAGACAAATGCCATAACTCCAAACATCCCCCCTTCTTCTTCCCCCAGCTCTATATGCTGAGCATGATGTCATATGTCATGCAATATTTGTTTGCTCCGTTGGGGTCAGCAGTCCCGGCTGTGTCTCCTCCCAAATTTTTGTGCACTCCCAGCTTACTCACTGGTGGGATGGTGTGAGGAGCAGAAAAGGCCTTGACTGCTTAGCAACAGATAAAAACATTAGTGTGCTATCAACAGTATTCCCATCCCAAACCCAAACCATAGCACTACACTAGCTGCTAGTAAGAAAATCAACCCCATCCCAGCTGAAACCGCAATAGCGTATAAGAGCATAAGAATGGCCAAAACAGTTTACTGCACAGCTACAGCTATCCAGGACTTCAGGGGAGACAGCACGACCAGTTAGATGATTTTCCTGGGGTGAATGGGGCACTGTCTTCATACTGTCCTGGAGGGGTGGGGGAAAGTGAGGGTGTGGCAGTGGATATAAGTGTCTCCCCCAGAATACACACTGAACCTCCAGCACTTTTTGACTCAGGGAATCATAAACTATTTTGCTTGTGTTTAATAGTCTTGGATGAATTTTTCTTTTGAAGCCATTTAAAGTTTTTAGCTTGCATAACATCCAGTGCAAACATTTTTCACAGCTTTATGTGATCTCCTAAAGACAGTTTTAAGCCTTCCACCTGGCACCTCCATTTAATGCCAATGGGTTATTCTCCTGAAAAGGCAGTGAACTTTGTTTCCCTATTCACCATCCCAGTGCTATTCTCAGTCCTCTCTAACATCTCAGTCTTCTCTAACATCTTATCTTAGTCATCTCTTTAGCCTGAAAAGGCCAATCATGTTGAATAAATGTTTTCTAGGGATACCCTAAGTTACAGTGAAACCCCTCTGAAAGGAGGTTGTAGAGAGATGGGGATCGGTCTCTTCTCCGAAGTAACAGGCAATAGGACAAGAGGAAACAGCCTCAAGTTGCGCCAGGGGAAGTTTAGACTGGATATTAGGAAAAAAAATTAAACTGAAAGGGTTGTTAAACATTGGAACAGGCTGCCCAGGGAAGTGATTGAGGCACCATCCCTGGAGTTATTTAAAAGATGGGTAGACATAGTGCTTAGAGATACGGTTTAGTGCTGGTTTTTGTCAGAGTTAGGTGGACGGTTGGACTAGATGATCTGAAAGGTCCCTTTCAATCTAGGCAATTCTATGATTCTATGAGTCTATGATGTCATGAGGTAGAGGGTTAGAGTAGGTGGATGGGCTGCTTGAAATCCCTTTAAACATCATAAAACAGAGTGATGACTGGTATGATTCTTCTTATTGTTAAAATTTCATGCATGCAATCCAAACAATCTCTTAACTGGCATGTAAATAGTCTGTTTACTGGGATGTGATTAAGAGAACTAGAGTGTTACAAAGCAGCCAAATGGTGTAAATGGCACACAAATGCCTATATTTTACTCAAAAACATAAAATTTAAATGAAAATTAGATTTTTTTGGACAATCATCCAGTTTTCCATTCTGTAGAAAGTGACCTCAGTTTGAGATATGATTTTATAATGAGTTGGCAAAAAATCACATATCATTTCAACAATAATTTTGATTTTTTTGACAGATATTAAACATTCCCTTCTAATTTTTCCATCAATATTTTGTTAAAAATTTCTTTATCTTACAAAACACTGAACTTCAAATAAAATTTCTGTTTCATCTAGATAAAAAGTTATGACCAAATTTCAAGTCCTTTAAATTGCCACCTACAAGCTGAATGGAAGCAAATGATCGGTTTCACATATAAAAATAACTTATTCAGCCTGTATTTCCTGCATGTGGGTTTGCAATAGAAATTGTTATGCATCTGAGGTTGCATATTCTTAACTGCTTAACAAGAAATATGACACTACAATCCTCTTTTTCTCTTTCTTCCATGATTTTTTAATGCTGAACTGCAGGTTTTACACACAATACATGTAATGAATTCTGACATTTGTCATTGTAATAACCTTTTTTCAATTATGTTAATGGATTTTGAACAGATTATTGGCAATAGTGGAATGATCATACTACCTTTTTTCCTTAGGAAGTGCAGAAAAAACTAAAACATTAAACTACGAGGCTGAGTAAGAAAAACTCTCTATTAATAATTTATCCAGGAAAGAATTGCTCTTAGCTGGCATAATGTAGATTTGACAATAACATTTAGAGTGTCCCATTGGTCTTAAAAAAACTCAATACATAACATGTTTTTCTCTTGAAGGAAATAGTGTCAATCATGGATCAGCCCCAGAGAGTCTTTCCCATGCCCTGTGAATCTTGTCATTCCAGAAAAAGTAATGCCGTCTTGTTAGAGGCCTTTGGTTGACAGACATGGAGAGAGGTACAGAAGCAAAGCCTGTTAGTGCTGTGTAATCAAAACCGGGCTGTAGTGTTTTTCATATGAGTTTTGAAGCCTGATGAGTATCTATGGGCAAAGTTGTGCTTAAAGACAATGCTAAAGGTAAAGTGTTTGGATTATCATATAGGACATCAGGGAGGTTAAGGCAACACTGCAGATCAGGTTGTTCACGCTTCCACACAAAAATAGAAAACATTAAATAAATGTTCCCTATAAACAGATTTTAAAATAGTCACTATCTTCTTAAAAACAAAACTTAATTTCTGTAAAGACAGATAATTTTTAAACAGTCTTTAAAAATTTTACAGGTCCTTTATGTCCCTAGAAGTAGAACACCACAACTTCTCTCATTAACTCTTCAGCGGGTCTGGAGTATTGCTGCAATGACTCTGATGCGTGATTCATTTGTTAAATTTACTGCGTGTTTTATTGTGCATTTATGAAAGAAATCATAAGGCTTACACACAGGGGTTAAACTTTGTTGCTGATAGTCTGAATTAGTTTTTACTAGGCTTTATACTTTTCCTTTAGTAGCATCTTGATAGTCTTCTAATAAACAGACTATTTTAAAAAATACTTTAAAATTGTTCATGGCTAAGCACCTCATACTCATTAGAATTTTAGTAACACACACCTATTTGATAATAAAAGTTAATTTACATGAATCTGCAATAAGAATTGCAACCCTGTTAGGAAAATGTGCAATAATTTTAATTCCTTTCATTGCTTTCATTATTTAAATTACACATATAAATGTTTGTTTTTATTGGAAAACTATATTCCTGCAAACTGAGAATCAGTTTTAGACACTTTCTCTCTCTCACTATTTTTCTTTTAAGAAATTCAACTGTTTTGCCATTTATATTTTCATTTAAGAAATTCTGTTACCATTTATGTTGTGTGAAACCTCAGCTTTGAAACAATGTAAATGAGATCAGAATGTGACCCAGTGAAAATGGTTTGCCATCAAAGGATTCACACTTCAAGCTGTGTTATGTAGCTTTCCAAAAGTGACATCTGGCCTCTTGGCAGGTTCCTCAGGCAGCTGTGCTGGTGGCTCAGAAATTGCTGATGGGTCTGCCATATGCAGTACCTGCAGTTTGGCTGCTTCAGGCTTGCTCCAATTCATTGCCCTACTGAATAAAATTTGCTTTGAATTATCTTCTCTCTGAAAGTGTTGGCACACTATTCCTTTTTTTTTTGTTGTTTTTTTTTTAATCAGAGATGTGGTCAGAGAGGAGGAGGGTTCCAGCTTCTGCGACATTGACTTAGCTAGAGAAAACAAGTCTGTCATCTAAGAATATCCCCATGCTGCCAGCTGCTGTTAAACAGCTCTCCAGAACCTGACCAACAGGTCTGTATAACTCACGCAGTGCGCTTGACTATCCGGATTAATCCGTTGCCCTGTACAGCCTGTATAGCTGTGGAGTGGCCTGGAATCAGTTAATTTTGTTTCTTATGTTAGAATTTGTTGTACTTATTCATCATTTCATGAAACTTTGAAAGAGATGAAATGTCAATAATACTGACAGTATTTATAAATATGGGTTGCATTCAGGGACTATTTGACTGTTTGGTATGTTAATAAGACGAAAAATGGGACAAAAGCCCCAAAGACTGACAGGCATGAGACCACAAAAAAAGCTTTGTGTTCCTTAAAAGGATGCTTTAATCAAACTCTTTTTCTTTGTCTGCACATTTGTACGCAGAAACATTATTTAACAGTTGTATGGCTTTAGCACCTAGAGACCCATACTTATAACAAGGCATCAGTTGTGCTAAACTTTGTACACTCATAGAAATGAATAATAACAGCAGTGCCTGGCAACAGTTTGCAGGCTGTTAAGATCCTCTCCCCTTCTGCTCCACTTTAAGAACTAGATACCATGCCTGGATTAGCACAGCAGAGGCGCAGGAAGCAATACGCAACCGCTTTGCAAGTGTTCTCAAAGTCAATAGTATAAACTCTGAAATAATCTTTCTAATCATTAAGTTCTTGGAAGATTTTACTCATTATTAGAAATCCAGTACTAAAAGTATTAAACAGGAAACCACAGAGAGAGATTGCTTTCAAAAATGATTTTAAAGTCAGCATGTACTAAGATACACACTTTTTATAAATATCCCTAAAGCAGACTAGCTAAATACAGATTAGGCAGGAAACAGTAAAATTTAGATCACATATAAAATATAATCTCTGCTACTCTGAATGAGGATGACAGTACAGGCTATTACAAGTATGCCATGCAACATAATGTTTTTTGTGCATCTGTGTGATGGATGGAGTGTAGCAGGTTGACCCTGGCTGGAAGCTAAGCCCCCACTCAGTCACTCGCTCACTTTCCCTTAGTGGGATGGGGGGAGAATTGAAAGGACAAAAGCAAGAAAACCTT
Source organism: Dromas ardeola (assembly GCA_013398915.1). Lineage (NCBI taxonomy): Eukaryota > Metazoa > Chordata > Aves > Charadriiformes > Dromadidae > Dromas > Dromas ardeola. The sequence continues at coordinate 44,083 of VYZM01009216.1, forward strand.
GCTTTTGGGTTGAGATAAAGACAGTTTAATAGGTAAAGAGGAAAAAAAGAAAATGAGAGATACAAAAACAATCACTCAGCACCTCCCACCAGCAGACTGATGCCCACCCAATCTCTGAGCAATAGCTGCTTTGGAGAAGTTAGCACAAATTTACAACTGGCAAATCATGCCTGACCAATTTGATTGCCTTGATTGGATCTGACAATTGGGAAAGGCAGAGGATGTTTGACTACCTTGATTTTAGCAATGCTTTTGACATGGTCTACTTATAATCGTGCATTCAAGTTGGAGTGTTACAGTATAGGTGTGTGAAAAAGTAGATGGCTGAAAAAGACGTTTAGGTGCTTGAGCTCAGAAGTTACTGACTAATGAAATCTACCCAGAGACAAGCGGTGTACTGCAAGAGTCTGTCCTGGGACCTGTCCTGTCCAATGTCTTTGTCAATGATCTGGAGGAGGTAAGAGAGTGCACACTCATCAGGTCTGCAGATGACGACAAATTGTAGGGTGCAGCTAATGTGCTTGAGGGGAGGACTGATATTCAGAGCTGGAGGAAATACTCAACAGAGAACCATTCTGAAAATCAACAAAGACAAATTCAAACTCCTACCTCCAATATGGACTAATTCCCCACAACAGTACAGGATGGGGACTGACAGACCGAGGAGCAGCTCTGCTGAAAAGGACGTGGGAATCCTGCTGGGGAGCGAACTGAACATGAGCCAGCAGTGTGCCCTGGAAGCAGAGAAGGCCAACAGCCTCCTGGGCTGTATGAAGGGGAGTACAGCCAGTAGACTGGGGGACTTGATTACCCACTTTTACTCTGAACTTGTTACAATGCATCTAGACTACTATGCCCAGTTTTGTTGCCCAGTACACGAAAGACATTGATAGCCTGTAGTGAGTTCTGCAGAGGGCCTCCAAGCTGGTTGGGGCTGAAGCCCTTTCAGGAGGTGCTGAGGGAGCTGGGCCTGTTCAGCCTGGAAAAGAGGTGGCACTGGCGGAGGGGAGTGGGGGGTGGTGACCTGACAGCTGCCTCCCTGGTACTTATCAGGAGGTTAGCAAGAAGACAGAGGCTGGGTGCACGGAGCGATGATGAGAGGTGAGGGACATATTTTGAAACAAGAGAGGATCAGACTGGATGTAAGAAGAAGCAGTTTCCCTATGAGGACAGTTAGGCAGTGGAACTGGCTGCCTTGAGAGGTTATGCAGTCTCTGTCCTTGGAGACTGCCAAGACCTGGCTGGATAAAAGTTTGAGAAACCTGGTAAATAACCCTGTTCTGAGTAGGAAGTTGCTGTGTAGAAAAGCAGAACAACCAGCAACAATTCACTGGATTAGAGGGGAGATACCTTTTCTTTTAACTTCTCTTACTTACCACACCTGAGTTTCCTCTGTAAAAACTTTTTTTGTTTCCTAGTTTATGCTACAGTAAAATTCACCATTACAGACTGAACACCATTTTGAGGGGTTTGTTGTGATCGTTTCAAGAAATCACAGGTGGATCCACCTCAAGGAACTGAATTTCACCATGTTCTACAACAACCTAACAGACGTATAACGACTTATAATATTTTTCACTCCTGTGTATTCATAAGGGTCCGCTACAGGGTGGTTGAGTCCTCCTTTCTGCTATTGTAATTGTGCAAGGCAATTATTACCAATGAAATGTTCCTTGAGAAAACACCTGTGAGATTCCCTATGCCAAGAGTATAGTTAGAGGGGAGAACATGCTGTTTTCCTGAAACGGAGAGCGAAAAGCAGAAGTTTTCTTGTAGTTTCACTGCTTCAATACACACACCCATTAGCTTATTACTCTTGCCAGGAATGAAAATGTGCATCAGAGCTTGCTATTTTCCTTCACATACCCAAGCAGACTGTTTGTCTTACTCTTCACTTTTTGTGTAAGGTCCCCTGAGTATTTAAATTAACTACTTCTATCTGCAGCAACACATTATACATTTTCTTTTTACTGATAATGCAGGTTTCTTTTAGTACAATCCAGGAGATGAAGAGAAGCTTAATACATGTATCAGTGGGACTGTATAACCTGATTGCTTGTGATTACAGGGGAACTGGACCTAATGAATCTGACAGCCACTGGCAGCATTATGCGCTCTGTTCTTGCTTCCTCACCTCAATGACATATACATTGGTTGCATGCCTAAAACAGTCTTCCTTCCTTAAGTCATAGGCAGGACAAAGATTTCTGCTGCATAAGGTAATAGTATATTTTACTTATCTACAAAACTCAGAGTTAAAACACAACTTTTGTGCTGTCAGTAAAATATATCCATTTTAAATATAAAATGCACACTGTGGATAAACTTTAATACGACCACCTTTCCTGTACGCTGTTTGCTCTGATATCATGCAGCAGTATTCAGCATCTGAATATGTTATGGTTTTATCTAATGATCTAGAAAAATTATGAGATAATGCATTATTTTGAATTATTTATTAGTAATAATGGTTATGCAAAAAATTTGAATCTAAATATGTATGCTCATTATTAATACAAAACGCATGGAAGAGATTTTCCCCTTGTGTTTAACTGACTCTTGTCCTGTTCAAGATTGTAGCCTTAGGTTTTGATGGAGTTATCATAGAATCATAGAATAATAGAATCATAGAATAGTTTGGGTTGAAAATGGCCTTAAATATCACCTAGTTCCCACCCCCCCTGCCATGGCAGGGACACCTCTCACTAGACCAGGTGGCTCAAAGCCCCATCCAACCTGGCCTTGAACATTTCCAGGGATGGGGCATCCACAACTTCTCTGGGCAACCTGTTCCAGTGCCTCACCACCCTTACCGTAAAGAATTTCTTCCCACTACCTAATCTAAATCTACCCTCTTTCAGTTTAAAAACATTACTCCTCATCCTGTCACTACAATCCCTGATAAGAGTCGCCCCATCTTTCTGGTAGGCCCCCTTTAAGGACTGGAAGGCTGCTATAAGGTCTCCCTGGAGCCTTCTCTTCTCCAGGGTGAACAACCCCAACTGTCTCAGCCTGTCTTCATAGAAGAGCTGCTTCAGCCCACTGATCATCTTCGTGACCATCCTCTGGACTCGTTCCAACAGGACCACGTCCTTCTTATGTTGGGGGCCCCAGAGCTGGATGCAGTTATCTTACGTAACCTCTGTCATGTAATCTAGTCTAAGTAGTGAAAAACGCTCAATCTGCAGAAACGGGACAGCAGGAGTTAGGAAGAAAAGAAATTAATTTAATTATTTATCCGTTCGTATAATGCATAAGATATATAACCAATAAAAATATACAACATGCTATGTTTTATATATTCTGTATCTTACATTGTAAAATAGATTACATTGCCAAAGTAGAGGCACCATTGATTGTCTCAGCATGAAGTATAGCATAAGATGGATATACAGAACTGTTCTTTCTTGAAATGATAAATTTCTAGTTTTCAAGCAACATCTCTGAAGAAAACATGACAGATGGTAATAAATGTAAGTAGCCACTCTGAACCTAGAGTCTCATTATTTTTAAACTAATCTAGCATTGGCATACTGAGGAGCTGTTTTAAGGCAGCTCTTGCAATACAAGACAAAAACAAGTTCTGAAGCCAGAAGAATTCCCTTAGCTACAAACTTTGCCTTTGTTACTGAGATTTTTTTTAGTTTTCTTTCCTATCTGAAGCAGACGATTACTTACTGAGGAACAACTGTCTGTCAACGTAAGTATGCTAATTTGAACTCTCTGATGATCCTTCTGAGTGCTAGTAAGCATCTATGTTTCAGGAAGAATATTCAATCACTTCTTCGGCCCAGAAGATTATTGCCAAAATTAAACAGCTCTCATGGAAAATTATCAAACATTTTACAAAAAGCATAGTGGATTTTATTATTTTATTTGGTTCCATGGATCAATTGCAAACCTTTTACGATAATCCTGACTACTCAGTAGTCTATAATTTCCCTGAAGCAAATACTCATTATCAAGTTAATATAACTGGTAAATAATGACAGCAAAGAGAAAGCTGCTCTGGGGTCATATTTTATCAACCATGACCTAACCAACACATCCTAACCATAGCTATAACCCCATCAATAATACATGAAACTTTTCTGTGGGATAGAGTTATCATTAACTGAGTACCCTGAGGATAAAAATGGTATTGAATAATCCTATACTAGCTTTTTACAGAATAGACCACAGAGATAACTATGTAAATACTGAAGATCTAAATTAATGGAGTAATGCTATAGGCCCACAGCCCTGCAAATTAATACCACCGCTCATTAATTTTTACTTTCTTGTGGTGTTGGTTCAGGTCTCATAATACACTTTAAATTCTTACTTGAAAAAAACAAGTGTCCTGGTTCCGGAAGAGATAGGGTTAATTTTCCCAAGGATCTGTCACTGGACACAGGTATTCCATACCATGCCCAGTCTATAGGTGAGAACTGGACAGGGGAGGGGACAGGAAGTTGTCACTTGGAGCAGGCTGGGTCTTCCCAGATCCAGTCGGTGAGTAGTGGTACATTAATCGTGTTTTGTGTATTCCTCTGTCAGTATTATTGTTGTTGTTTTCCTCTTTTCTTTGCTGTTCTGTTAAACTGCTTTTATCTCAACCCATGACTTTTGCCTTTTTCTTCTGATTCTTTCCCCCATTCCACAGCTGAGGGAGGCAGGGTGTGAGTGAGCAGCTGCATGGTTCTTTGTTGCTGGCTGGAGCTAAACCACGATAACAGGATAAAGAAAGCTTTACAGAACTCCCAAGGAAGCTGCTCTATCCTCCTGAGGCAACTCTGCAAGAGACCTTCCAGTTCAAGAGACAAGATGGGAAGCTGGGAAGAGAAAGAAAGGGCCTGGGCTTTAGCCAGTGTGTTGTACCCACACTGCACTCTTGATATTGCACAGAATCATAGAATCATATAATGTTTGGGTTGGAAGGGACCTGTAAAGGTCATGTAATACAAGCCCCCTGAAATGAGCAGGGACATCTTCAACTAGGCCAGGTTTCTCAGAACCCCATCAAACCTGACCTTGAATGTTTCCAGGGGTGGGGCATTTACCACCTCTCTGGGCAACCTCTTCTGGTGTTTCACCACCCTCATTGTAAAAAATGTTTTCCTTATATCTAGTCTAAATCTACCTTCTTTCAGTTTAAAACTCTTGTCCTATCCCTACAGACTCTGGTAAAAAGTCTGTCCCCATCTTTCTTGTAAGCCCACTTAAAGTACTGAAAGGCCGCAATAAAGTCTCCCTGGAGCCTTCTCTTGTCCAGGCTGAACAACCACAACTCTCTCAGCCTTTCCTCGTAGGAGAGGTGCTCCAGCCCTCTGATCATTTTTGTGGCCGTCCTCTGGACCTGCTCCAACAGGTCCGTGTCTTTCTTTCACTGAGGACTCCAGATCTGAGTGCAGTGCTCCAGGCGGGGTCTCATGAGAGTGGAGTACGTGGTCAGAATTACCTCCCTTGGCCTGCTGGCCATGTTTTTGATGCAGCCCAGGATGTGGCTGGCTTTCTGGGCTGCGAGTGCACATTGCCAGTTCAAGTCCAGCTTTTCATCCACCAGTACCCCCAAGTCCTTCTCCACAGAGCTGCTCCTAATTCCTTCATCCCCCAACTTGTATTGATACTGGGGGTTGCTCCGACCCATGTGCAGGATCCTGCACTTGGCCTTGTTGAACCTCCTGATGTTTACATGGGCCCACTTTTCGAGTTTGTCCAAGACCATCTGTATGGCATCCTGTCCCACACACATGTCAACCACACCACTCAGCTTGTTACCCCCACAAATTTGGTGAGGGTGCACTCAGTCCCACTGTCTATGTTGTTGATGAACATCTTAAACAGTAGTTGTTTCAATATGGACCCCTGAGGGACACCACTTGTCACTGATCTCCATCCAGAGATCAAGCCATTGACCAGTAGTCTCTGGATGAGAAAATCCATCTGATTCCTTATCCACAGAATAGTCCATGCATCAAATCCATATCTCTCCAATTTAGAGATAAATAACATTTCTCATTCAGCCTAGAGAGAAACATTTCATACCAGAGCCAGTGTTTCTAATCCTTCCCAGAAAAGACTATCAGATATCTTGCTTGTCATCTCAGACAGCTTTGTCCGACCAAGAGCTGCAACTGCTGTTCCCATATTAGGCAATCATATGCTTAATATATTCTGTCTTTACGAAATAACTAAATGGTATGCCATCTCTTTGCAGCTCTCCTACCCGGGATGTCTGAAATAGTGATGAGGCTAGCCATTTTCTCTAACCTTACCTTAAAAGAGCTGTTTTTTTTTCTTCAGTGTACTTGTACAGCGGTTGCCAATGCAACGGAGAAGTTATATTCTAGCTACAGAGTTCTGTGATATCAAAATTCTACTGTAATCTAATAGGAATTGGACAGATTTTACAGTATTTTATGTATACCGTCCATGTATATATTTGCCACTGTTGTTTGTCCTCGATATCCCATTATTTGCTACTGTTATTTTATATTCCCTCCCAGTATAATTGTACAATGGGTTCACATTTTTCCCTGTTAAGAAAACATGTAAAATTTTCAACTCATCACTCTGTACTAACACATTTAAACCATGTGATATTTTTCTGATAAAAAAACTACATTGGATCTTCAGCCAGGGTAATTCATAAAATTGAAGGGAGCTACAGTGATTGAGATATTTTCAGAATCTGGACATCTATTGACTTCTCTTAGACTTTTCTCTGAGAACATGCAATATTGAAAGTTGATAAAGAATCTCAAAAATATTTCAGTTATAATATATTTTCTTTAAAAAGTAAAATTATTGTATAAGTTACTGGATATATTAAAGTTTCAGATTCTAGTATAATTCTTTCTCATGAGGCAAGGAAAATTAGAATGAAAATTATATTTTCTGTTTTAACTTTGGTGTGTATACTTTTTTTACATTTCCACAAACTGTTAGAAACATTTTCTGAAAAGGGTTAGTTATCTCGGTATAGACTTACATGAATTGTTGTCAACTGCTGTATAGCTGCAAATTTTAAAATACAAGTTTTCATAAAATTTATTTATTTGCCATTTCCCTTCTCCTTGTCACAAATTGGAAAAGAAGCATAGCAATATCTCATTTCTTCCTACAGAAAATAAATGTGAGTGAATCAGAAATATTAAGCAAATACTTGAAAGTTTACGATCTAGGCATCAGATAACACGCAATTAATGAATGACTAATGTGAACAACATGGAGAAAAGAGACTGAGAATGGCTAGTAGGAATGAGAAATTAAAAAGCAAACAAACAAACAAACAAACCAAAACAAACAAAAAAACTACAAAAAACCCAAAGCCTGACTTAATGAGTAATTGCAAGCGCTGGATAGGTGCTGATGCCATCAGGCCTACAAGCTGGTGACACCTGGGTGCACAGTCCAGCATTCCTCCATCCCACCACCCCTGTATTCTTGACTGTAGATGTGACTTCATCTCATGTGGTACGATCAGAACAACAGGCTGGTTTTTTTCCCTGGTTTAGGCTTCGGTGAACAAGGGCAGGGCGGTCCAGCAGGTTCCCCAAAAGAGCACCAGGCACGTGATTTAGATACCTTACTATCTTTTTTACGGTTTCTTGACTGCTTTTCACCCTTCCTTTCTTCTCCCCATTGGTCCCCATTTTTACAGTTGTTCCAAAATTTGATATTTCTGTTCCAGTTACCCTCTGTAATATGAGATGGTATCACCAATAATGTTATCTAAGTTGAGTTGGTCTTGCAAGTTTTTATTCTTCAAAAAGCACTCAATATTCCCCTTAAATCACCCATGAAGTTCAGCCATTTGTCATATAACACCCTATCAATCACCCCAGTAGTTTTTTATATTCTTTTCAGTTAGCTTAGCCTCAGGCCAGGTCCTAGTCATCGGCCTGGACATTTTCTTACAGTCCTGACACTAGTAGGAGAACAGAAACTATCTTTCAATACATCTTGAGGATGTTTAAATTCATCTATGAGACTGCAATTAACTTCAGCAATTTATGGTGTTTCTTCCATACAGAGCATCATCCTGGAAGAAACTATCAGTGGGTGGATAACAGTCATGAAGCCTGGACATGGAAGAGAAGTAGCATGAATAGTACTCAGATAGAGTATGATATTTTATATCATAAGTCACACCCAGAGCTGAAAAGTCATCGGTTCTTCAGATAAGGCCTTGCTTTTCCTAGAACTACCTTAAATGAGAAAAGGAGACCATATGATCCAGAAAATGTGAATTATGAATTTTTAGAGTGTACAGATGTGGCAAACCTACTTTTCTAAATAGCTCCCATTGTTATCGCTAACACACCCATTATCCAAAGTAAATCTTAGTCAGGATGTGACTGCACACATGACGACTTTAATTTCCATAGTAGCCGAGTGCCCCTTTTCAGCCCACTTTCAGAAAAAGAAAAATACTACAAAGATAAGGCTCAGTGGAAAGGAGATAATAAAAAACTAATGACACATTAGATCAAAAAAGATGTTTCTAATTTCTATGAATGGATAGAGAGCGAGGCCCAGGGAGACAGTGATACCATGAAAAAGATTAATTTCTGTAGCTTCCAATCACTTCTGAGAAATTAACATTCCTAAATATAGAACCATGAACACCAAAGAAGAATCTTTCATCCTTTCAACTGGAAGAAAAAAAAAAAGATTTAAAAATAGACATCTGAGAGCCAAGAAAAAAAAAATCAAATAGTTACAATGCACGTACCCACCTCCATGTTTGATATACAAGTACATTCAGATAGGTGCAAAATTCTATTTTTAATAAAGATCTTCATAATTGCAGTAACTGGGAGATTTACTTTCCAATAGTTGTAGAGCTATTGCAACAACAATCTACAAGCTGAGCTCTGTTTGAAAACATTGTCAGCCACTTTTAGCTTGATTTAAGGCTCTTTAATACAAGACTAGTTGTAATATCTTCTACCAATCTGAAAAAATATTCTTACACAAGTAGTCTAGTCATTGAAAAACTTCAAATTGCTAATTCTAGCAAGAACTAGAACACACAATTTACCATATATTTGATGAAGAAATAATTATACACATGTGAACATCTGAAACCTTGGTTGGCAGCCAAAAAAAAGGCAGTAATTGAGCTCTGTTGAGCACTTACTGCAAGGACTGCACACAAATATACAGCAGTAAGGTATCATAGTGCCAGATCACTTATTTTGCTTATCCAGTGGCTGTTCCCATTGCTACAACCAGGAGACAGAGAGGATGCTCAAGCTGTGCAGTAGGCACGTCTCTCTCAGGAACAGTAAGTGGGATCTACCCCAACAATCTTGCCCTGACAGCAACGTCACCAGAAAGCCTTCATCTGTGAAAGGATCTTCCAGTTCTTCCCCCACCTCACACTTCTTCCTTTCTCCTTTGCTTCTCTTTGCCTCAATAGGAGCAAGATTTAGTCTCTGTGGGTGACTCTGGATCCCAGTATGGCAAATGGCATTGCTGACCTGGAGAAGATGAGGGGCAAGAGGCACCCGAGAAAGTTGTCAGAAACTACTGTCTTTCCCCTGATCTCCAAATGTGTTGATCACAAGCCAGCAGAGAAAATCTTCCATGGATGTCAGTCTCCAGTCTGGAGGAGCATTTGAGTTCAAATCTCATCTTCTAGGCAGGTGTACCAATCATGACGTTTTACTCAGAAAGGAGTATCAGCTTAATCACTTTTTTTTCTTCTTCGAGACAGTGGACACTCTATACCAGCTGTCACCTCTAAGGTGATTGACTCCTTGCTGTTGTTCTTCATAGACAGGATTTCTAATCATAGAATCATAGAATCATAGAATGTGTTGGGTTGGAAGGGACATTTAACGGTCATCTAGTCCAACCTCCCTGCAGTAAGCAGGGACATCTTCAACTAGATCAGGATGCCCAAAGCCTCATCCAGCCTGGCCTTGAATGTCTCCAGGGATGGGGCCTCCACCACCTCTCTGGGCAACCTGTTCCAGTGTCTCACCACCCTCATTGTAAAGAACTTCTTCCTAATGTCTAATCTAAACCTACCCTGCTCTAGTTTAAAACCATTGCCCCTTGTCCTATCGCTGCATGCCCTTGCAAACAGCCCCTCCCCAGCTTTCCTGTAGGGCCCCTTCCGGTACTGGGAGGCTGCTATAAGGTCTCCCTGGAGCCTTCTCTTCTAATGTGTAGCTCTGAATCAGGCATGTCAGTCCAGGGAAGGATGTTACTGTTCTCTCTCATTCTCAAAGAACATCTCAGAAGATGTGTTTTTTTCTTCATTGCTTTTCAGAGGTACCTTTCTGTCTGCATTGACTGCAGTCAGATGTATTTAAAATACTTTTATGTTTTCACCCTTTAGCAAGCTTTTCTCCAAATCTTTTTTTTTTATTTTTTCTGAACTTATACTTGTTTTATGATTATGTTGACACAATACCTGCTCTATCGTGTTTTCTTCATTTCAGCACAACTTCAATTTGTTGAAGGATGCTTTTTGCCTCTATTAACCTCTTTTACTGAGACATTTAATCATTCTGACTGTTTATTTTTCCCTTTTAGAGCCTCTGTCATTTCACGGAATCACAGAATCTTCAGAGTTGGAAGGGACCTCTAGAGATCATCTAGTCCAACTCCCCTGCTAAAGCAGGATTGCCTAGAGCACATTACTCAGGGCTGCATCCAGACGGGTCTTGAAAGTCTCCAGAGAAGGGGACTCCACAACCTCCCTGGGCAGCTTGTTCCAGTGCTCTGGCACCCTCACCGTAAAGAAGTTTTTCCTTATATTTGATCGGAACTTCCTATGTTCCAGCTTGTGCCCATCACCCCTCGTCCTGTTACTGGGAACCACTGAAAAGAGCCTGGCTCCATCCTCCTTAAAGCCACCCTTTGGATATTTGTGAACATTAATAAGGTCTCC
>VYZM01009217.1:3699-29040 GCA_013398915.1 Dromas ardeola
ATGGGTTTTTGTTTGTCATTACTAGGCTTTGCTTTCTGTCTCCTACCCTGCCAAGTTTCTGAGGCATCTGCCTGGCAGCCACACAGAAAGAACCTCAAGCAGCGAAAGTTCATACTTCAGTCTCCCTCACAGCCTTTTAAGTTTATCTCCTACTGATTTATGTTGCCCAAATACGATACTAAAATATCTTAAGACCTGTGTTTTAAAAGTATAGTGGCAACTTTCAGCATTACTACTACCAAGGTTTTTTAGTTAGTTTGCTATTTGCAATTAATTCTGCCTTTAAAGTTCTTGGCTCAGATTTTGCTCGCAAACCTCATGTGGCAGCAGTGACTTCAGCCATTTCTGGCCAATTTACACTATTGCTCAACTGGTTCAGTTGCTTGCCAGTTCACCTGAGTTAGTGTGTCCTTCCACTAGTTGGCAATTACTATCATGGCTCTATAATTAATTTTGCAGCAATATAGATGACTCATGACTGTGAGCACAGGAAAGTAAAAATTGCTAATGCATTACCTCATATTCGGCAGCATAGATTTTTTGGAGTGGGTTTTTATCTCTATTTTTTTCCCAGGGAAGAAAACTTCTGCCTCCTGTTACCAATTTTATACGGAATATTGCCAGTTAGAGGACTTAACCTTGTCAGAAAGATCCAACCACTTGTAAGATTATATTTTTGTCCTTGTGATGGATGACTCTTTAGAGTATCTTTGAATAGTAATCTGCCTTAAAGTACTGGTGGTTTAAAACAGAAGGATACTTGCATTGCCTGATGTTGCTGTTAACCTGTATTTCATAAACTGCGTCACAGATATTTCAGGCTCTCCCCTATGTCTCCTTTTTAGTTTTCCTCCTTTTTGTTTTTTCTCCTTTTTGTTTCTGTCCCTTTCTTGTCACGTGTAAGCAGATTTTGGTTATCACTTGTCAGCTATATAGCAAAAAGCTGAACTAAATAAATTACTTAAGGCTCACCAAATTCTTATAAGTATTTATATTCCAGGACTAATAGTTGCTGGTAATTGGAAACACAAATTGTCATTCAGGTCTTCACATTACCTAGACTTTATGTCTGTGGCCTTTTACATTATTGATGGGGACAGAAGGCAACCCCAGTCATTACCTCTTCCTGTGAGGCAACACTGAGACGTCCACGTTACGTATGCAACGTGTTCAAAATGCCAGACTCATTTGTCAGTGCCCTGCATCTGGAAAACATCTTTGCCAGAAGAATGTTCTGCAGAATGAAGTAGTGTGGGAGGTGAGACTATATTTCTGTAGAATTTAAAACGGGAACCAAAGATTTTTATGAGGGCAAAAAAGGGCAAAAGCAATAGACTCGTGCAGTTGTGATGATGTAATGCTATGAAAAACAGAGCAGAGCAACAGCAACTTTTTTACTCCCTGAGAGAAAAAAAATATCTATAGTGATATTTGTCTATATTCAAAGTTCAAAGTTATATCTTGCTGACTACATGCTTAATTTCTGAGAAGATGTTATACAGGAGAACTCACGACACTCTGGCTGCTGTGGAGCGGCAATGAGGTTTTTGTGTTTAATATCCTAAGCATATTTTAGTTATTAGGCTTTTATATTAAAAAAAATACCAAATAACATAATAAAAGGGGGGCTTTTTTTTTTTTAATAGAAGAAATAGCTGGTTTAACACAGTCTTAGAAGTTAGAAATAATAAAATACTGATCATGAAAGCATTAAAGAAATCAGCTAGTATGAGTATAATTGAGTTTGACAAATGGCTAACAGAATCCATCTTGTTGAAGAAGATATAATATGAATATATTAATCAAAATAGATTTACGATAAGAGAAATTGTGGTAAGCAAGATCACTCTGAATATTTGCCAGCAAGCTCTGGCAGACAGATAACAAACCTTCAGGTCTGTTCTCAGCATTTAAACCAGCAAGAAATAAGATTTGTTCTCTTAAGAAATGCAATCTGTATGTCCAGACCTGCTTTAAGGCTTTCACAGGTAAGTGAAGTGCCGTATAAGAAGATGTAAATATTGAAGCAGGCCTTTCTTTGTTGTGTAAAATGTTGTTTGTACTGTAATAGAGTAGTTTTAGTTACGGTGTGGAGCTTTTAGATCAAAATGGTAAAAACTATAGTACAAAAGCTTTCTCAAATTTGGGGATCAGTACACCGAGGCAACTTGAAGATCTTTTTTTATGAAAAGATGGGAGTAGGAATGGTCTTTTGTCCTGTGTGTTGAGCACTAACAATATATTCTCCTTGAACAATTCATCCTCTTTCTCTTGCCTTTTATTTCTTTACACAGGATCTTTATAGAGGAAGGGCTTTTTGTCCCAAAAATCTATAGAAACTCCATAAAAGGAAGGGGTTTTGGACATTCCCATGTGAAAGAGGAGCCCAGGGTTTTTATTCCATGTGCTAGAACAGTTTACATACTTTATCCACTAACTGTTTAATATAAAACGCATAGACTATTTTGAGCACTAGAACCAGAACCTCTTTCCCAGAAAAGCAATTTATCTACTAAATTAGAGTCATGCTGCTGCTAGTTCAGTCTTCCTGAAGCTTGAATATTTTGTTGCACAGCTTCAACAGGAAAGGGGAAAGCATCCACCCTTCCCCACCAATCGAGCAGCTAATAGCTTGTGATTAGACCTCTTTATGGAAAGAGAAAGATCTGGGTTTCAATCCATTTAGAAAGGGAAATTGAACTCATGTCTGCTATTTCTCAGGTGACCGATTTAGCCACTAGAATATTTTATAAACCTTAAGCAGCACTATATTTTCTCTGGCCAGGTTCTCAAAGGAAATTTCAGTTGCACCTGATATTGTAAGTATGCTAGATGTGCTCAGCATAAATGTAGCTATTAAATCCTAGAACAACAACCTCTTTTTGGGTTATGCTCAAGTTTAGGCATTAATTTTTCAAACTAAGGGTGTGAGCATGAGCAGGAGCACAACTCTTGACACCTTGAGGAGTCTAAAGTCACAAGGCAACCCTTGCAAGCATGAGCTTCTTCAAGGTAACTAAGGGTAGATTTTGGGGGAAGTTGTTTGGAGCTTTAAATTTAAGTGTTTGGCTCCCAATTGTGCCTTGATTTAAATGATTCACGGTATCTCAACACTGCAAAGTGCAACAATTCATAAACTAACAATTCACTAAATGCGTGTGCAGGCTGTGCAACCTGTGGCTGCAGCAGCTCAAGTCTGGAAGCAGTCCAGCTGCATTCCTGCAGCACTACACCGAAGCCAAAAAGCTTTGCTGGAGGGGTATGGGACTATGGGAGTGACATTCTGCTGCATCAAAACCTGGGTCATTTACACCAAGCCAGATCATGGTGAGATTCAGTTGCCTAGAAATGACAGGCATCTAGTGCCATTTTAGACTCCCTGTTATCCCACCCATTCTCCTGGCATTGAGAAGGTGCTGTATCCTATTTACCTACACTATCATAATATCTCAGATATCTTACAATGTCCAGAAATCCTAGTACTTTTCAAAGGAACTACATAATACTAGTACATTTGTGTTTCAGTAACAAAATCGCTCCCCAGGTCCCACTGCTTGGTGTTATCCAGCCCAGATGTCAGGCTCCCTTCTGTGCTTGTCTTTACACCCACGGCAAAAACATGCCTGTATAGCTTTGCTGGACGTAGTCCTAGAACTATCTCTTTTTACAAGTTTGATCTTGAAAGGTGTTTAATATTCTCAACTTTCATTTAAGACAATGAGAGTTGCAGGTGTACTTGGCAGGACTGAGCCTTACAAGAGTAGTAACCAGTTTATGTGGTCAGGTAGGAGACGTTCATTGTGCCTTGTGTTCTCATTGAGAACACATGAGTGATGTCTCTGATCTATGTAAAGAAATATTCTCTCATTTATGAAAAATTTGCCTTCAGGATAACATGGAAATAAATCAGGGGGCGCTAGCACAGTATCCTTTTGTGGCTTGTATGTAACAAGAAGTCAAAATGTAATTCTTCGGACTCCAAGACTGACTCAAAAATAAAATATATTGGATGTTTTATATTCTTGCAAATAAAAAGAGGCTTTATTTAGGACCAAAAGGATATTTCTAGTTCTGCTTTCATTCTGTTTCTAATTTGATCACAAACAAGCAATGTTCTTCTGGAAGAGCAATCTGCTGGACTTGCTTGGAGAGAGAAGCTTGCTTTGAAAGCACCATTTCCACACTGCTATGCAGTTTTGTGCTGAGTGTTTCACTGTCAAAAAATGTATATATGTCCACTGGTCAGTACGCAAAGCTTAGACAAAAAAGACTCTTGTTTTGCTCATCATGATGTTCCTCTCTGTGATTTAGTATTTCCATTTGTTAAATGAGGCCAATCACACTGCGGTACAAAGTGTTTTGACTTCTACTGTTAAAAAATGTTATGGAAAGCCTAGATATTAACATTATCATGCACAGCTACTTAATCAATAGATTTTTTTTGAAGATAGAATAGGAAATATATCAGTTGTAAGGCTGAATTCCTAGTACGACTGTTTTGATAGAAATGTTATCATCTAGGCAAACAACTTTCAGAAACCAGTTGCTTTCAGCTTCTCTTGATCTGAATCAAATCTAGTCAACAAATGGAACAAAACCTACTATTAAATTCCCTTATCATCACACACACAATAAAAATAATAATTTAAAAGAAAAAGAAATTGTGTCAATTTGTTGGATTAAATTAATATCCTCACTGAATAATAATTTTTTTTTTGCCTTGGCTCAAAATATTTGTTCTCTTTTCTGTACTTTAGGATGTAAGTAAGGTATCTCATGAGGAAAATTGGTCATGTTAGAACTTCTTCTGGGTAAGGTAAATTTGAATTCAAATATAGAATTCAAATGTTATTGGTTTGTAATGCCCTTTTCTCAGCAAACACAGCATCAATTTTTAATAATGATTATGAATTTTGGTGGTTCAATATTTCAGTACCTTATGAGGCTGCATTCTCAGGTTAAAGATACGCATCATTTTGTGAAAATCACAGCATATATGGATGGCATTATGGTATCGCAAGTGGACGTCATAGTGATTAGACCTGTGCAAGGACTTTCTCTAACATGTAGGACCAGTCCTCTTGCAGAAGACCAGCTGTGGCCTCTATGTGGATGACAAGATGTAGCACAGACGAATGAACATAACTGCTGGTGTGGCACACAAGCTCAAGCCTCCATCCCAATGGCATAGGGGCCCATTTATTGTCTTCACTAGCTCTGAAACAATCCCATTTCTCCCAGCATCAGCTGTTGGACTACATCCAAATAATTAGAACACTTATACTTAGGGACAGCTGTGAGGATAAGCTAAAATGAATTTAGTTGCTTTTACCAAGACTGATTTTTGTTTCTTCAAAATAAAACAATTCGCCAAAATACAGACATAGGAACATAGCTTCTTTCCCCCAGTCCCAGCTCTGCTGTTTCGGAGGCAGTCCTAAGGTACTCTTTGTAATGACTTCTTCTGAGGATTCCTCACAGCAAAATAGTTTTCAGCCTCTCTGACCTGCTACGAGCGGGGCTGTGTTCTGCACCATCTGCTCGAGAGTGCAGAAAGACCCCTGTGCTTGCCTCTGTCTTCCTTCCTGAGGCCTGATTCCAAGTTTCTGCAACATTACCCAGGATGAATTTCCTTTTCTCTGAGGAAGTGACTTTAGCCTGGATCATGTGCAGCTAAGCCACAGCTCCCCTTATCTGGTCAGTGTTTTTCTTGACAAAGTCAATAATCACTTGGAAAATTATTAATATGCATTTTACAGACTTCATACTGTTCTCACTGAATTTAGAGACAATATTCTCAGCGAACTGAGTGGAGACAGTGCTGGGCTTAAAGCAAGCAACCCCTTTCCCCCTCAAAAAGCAAAACCAGAATAATGTTATGCATACAGTAAAAACTTTTAGTTTGACATGCCTGAGGGAAAGACAAGGAGACAACTTCCAGTAATTTTTTCAATTCCCATCAGTTCGTTCATTTTTTCCTGTTTGCAGTTAATGTCCTAAGCAGTGTTTTTTTTCCTTTTCAGAAAATGTTTCTTATTTTCCTTAAAAAACCTTATTTTCCCCCATCCCTATCTCATGATATATTGAGCACAAAGATTATGATGTAAAGATTCACACGCAAATCTCCTGGAGAGCTGGCTCATTTTGAAAATCGTTCCCAGGTGTTTTGTGTCTCTTTCTTACTCAAAGATTATATGATTAGCATTTTAATGTCCTGCAGCTTCTTGTCTAGTTCCCTAGGAGGATATGAAAATGAAGCTATGAAAGTTAAGCTGTTTGGTATTTATCATGCACACTCTGGTTGTATTTCAGAGCTCTGGGATTTAAACAGGACGTCAGTCTTTCATAGCCCATTTGGATATCTTGGTCTTCATATAATGCTGCTGGATGAGTACCAAGAGCGACTGTTCGTGGGAGGAAGAGACCTCTTGTATTCCCTCAGTTTGGATCGAGTCAGCGACAACTACCGAGAGGTGGAGTAAAAAGCTATGTATATTACTCACTTCGTGTTGTAATGTGTAGCATAAAATATCAGAGTTTGCATGACTGGAAATGAGATAATGGAGTTTTTGTAGAAGTTTCATGTACAAACCATAAAGTCATGTTTATATTTAAGAAAAATACACTAATTACAGTTCTTCCCCCAGTCACTCTAGGTGAAGAGATCCAGGGGTCATATATCTATTTCTTACTGTTTTTCAGCATGTTTACAGATGTTTAGAGCATCTCACACTTTGTGCATACCTGATTTCTGTATCTCTGCTATATTATCAAGGCATAATTTCTCCCTGGTATTTGTGGGGACGTTTTCCACAGTAAATAAATAATTAAATTAGGAGTTATTCAACAGCAACATAAACCATGCAGCTAATTTTTAGCCTTCTTTAGAAACTGGATTTTGCATTGGCTTTGAACCAGAGGTGCTATTAAGTAGTTTCTGAAAGTGGCATTTGAAGTCAACTCAGTGGTCTGTGGGAGGAAGGTGGTTTAAGTTATAATCCTACCAGAGAAACCACAGCTGACTGGCAAATTGGCAATTGAAGTGGAGAGGCCAGAGTCTGAGGTGTATTGAGTCTTGGCTTCCTTACTCACTTCTGCCCTTGGAACCTAGGATTGAAACATGCGGTGGCAATGGAAGCTGGAGGAGCCGTTGCTCCTGCCTCAACCCTCTCGACTGTGGACAAACAATGTCTTGAAATAGTTCAGTGTTTTTCTTATCTATTTTTTTGAAATTTCCCCAAGGTATTTTGATACATTTACTTTCATTCTTAAATTAGTAAATGAATGAAAAAGTGAGTAAATAAAGCCCCTCTGGAGAAATATGATTGTGTTGATTTCCATACTGCACTGACCACTGATTTTTCAAATGCTTTTCTTTCAGCCCCCTTGTTGTAAGTGAATATCACTTTTCTCATGCCAACACTCTGGTCAACTTTACCAAAAGCAACCTTGCTTATCTCCAAGTGTAATTAGTATATTCCTCTACTGTGAACAGATATAATATGCTTTATCCTTTTTAGAAACAGTTTGGGAAAGGCAATTCTAGATATGGGGAAGTGGATATACTCAGGGAGGCCATTTGAGAATTTATCTACATTTAAAAATATAAAATGTATTTCTTTTAACTCCTCAGAGACCAATGTTAAATACTGAGTTTTGCTCCTCCACAGTAAGATATGAGTTAACTCCTTTTCCATTTGATAAAAGTTATTAATATCCTGTGACAAGATATTAGAGCTCAGGGATATGAAAACATTTAGGAAGCAGTTGTTTCTATAAAATTAGCTTTTTTCTTCCTCTGTTCTTCCCCTGTTGGTAGTAAATCTGTATGAGGAAAGATGACAGGATAGAGCACTTTATACTTCTGTCCAACCACCATTGTCCCATCTGGACACACTCTTGAAGTTCTTTGCTCTCCTTCTTGTTATTTTTAGATGGAAGATCAACCATTTACTCTGAAACCATACTCTCTGTCTTGACACCTGTTTGCAGAGTACGAAAAATTAATGGAAGCTCTTCTTGCCTGCTTGCCTGCTTTTATGATGTGCAAAAGATGAGAAACTGGGATAAATGGAGCTTGACCTAGCGTGTTTAGAAACATGACCTCACTGGGACTTAGCTCCCTTGAATACAAATGTCACGATCCTTTTCTCGTTTCCCAGTGTTCACTCAGTGCAGATCTCATTCAGTGATAGCTGGGGAAAACTTGATTGTCCCTCAGCACTATCAGCAAAAGTGTGGAATGCGACATTTCTGTTACATGAGAGCTTAATTACTGCGATATACTGGGGGAAGTTCCTGGAATTGAGAGACTGGTTAATTCATTATTAGAAAAGTTCTTCATTAATCTGCCTTTAACTGTGTGTTGGTTAGCCTTTGACCTTTTCTTTCAGACTGAAGACTTTAGCTTAATTAATCTAAAACCCCAGTTATAACCTAGTGACACTATAAGAGTGGAGGCAAGTTTCTGAGTTTTATTCTCTCCCTGGTAACCAGGATGTGTCACTAGCTGCAAAGGAGATTTTTCATAAAGTTGGTAGCTTTGGGGCCGATTTGCATAGATCTTTTTTGCCTTCTGTATTCTAGAGAGCAGTTCATGTGTTTTAATTCATTGCCATCCCTTTTCCACAGTTCGGAATATGAATATGCTCTCTAAAAACCAAAGTGAAACCCGTTCCCAATTAGAGATGTATCCCTTCTGTTGTAAAATGTTCGAGTAATTCAGTTCTAGCAAGCGTATTAGAAGACTGCCAAAGAAAAACAACAAAATGTTTAATGATCATAAAATGCTTTTGCATTGAGACCTATTGACTGCCAAAGTAATCCAGCATTTCCAAAAAACTCAACTTGTGATGCACATGAGGTATGCATCCTATAAATCTGCGTTTACTAGACTAAATTTTTCCTTAAGGTTCAATTCTCTTCAGCTTTCAAATACAAAGCATCTCTCTGAAGTGTAGATTATAGCTTTTTCACATAAGCTATTAGCTGTTTGTGTACATCTCTACCAACATTATGTTAAGCATATATTTTTCTGACCACTTTTCATATCCAGTAAAGAAAAGATACACACAAAATGGTAAAAATCTTTCAGGGAAGAAAACTACTACTGTCATTCTTGCATTGGTTGGGGAATTCAGCAATCTGGTTTGAGCTCTCAAATGTGGCACATACTTTTCCATGTCATCTTGGACAATGACAGAGTCTCACTTCTCAATTGGTCAAATTATATTTCCTTTGCCTACTTTGCATTTTTTGTACCTTTTGTATCTCTCCTTTACATACAGAAATTTTCTTGCTTAGAATATTTAACGTATCTTACCATAAATTTTTGAAACAAAGTTAATCTTGCGCTTTGCTTTCTGTATGAAGAATGCCCTAACACTAACAATGGCAAGAACAAGGGAGATTATGAAATGTGTATAACAATATTTACAGAGAATTAAAGCCATACGAGTACTTGAAACTTTGTGTAAAGTCAAGCTTTGGAGGTACCCTCCACATGACCTTTGCTTTCTCTAACATCTCATTCCCTTTGACACCACCTTTGGAATCAAACTTTGTGCATATTTGGGATTTGATCCAAAGTCTTTAAGGCTTGTAACGATCTAACACACTGATAGAGAACTTTCTTTGATATGTGGTGCCAAATTTATTTTTAAAAGTATTTCAGTTCATTGTAATTGGTGCCAGAACAGATCTTTGTTGACAGCAAGCTTGAACCAATGCCAGTGGTTCACCACCACTGATCTAACAGCTCATAGAGAGGGATGACCTTTGGTTCTACTTTTCGTCTCTTGTTGGACTGAAATAAACTGCACTTCCTATTTGTCCACAAACTCCTTATAGACACTCTTTCTTCCTAGCTTCTGCTTCAAAGGGCTCATGAAGGGCTTGCTCTGAAGAGAACCCTTCCTACTTTGGTAAATAGACTTGTGCAGGCAGATTTTAATGTGCTGTTTCTGATCCAGTATGAGACAGCTCCAGATTAGGATTTATGTCTCTGTTGTAATAAACTATAGAGCTCTCATAACATATTCTGCCTCTAGTGAAGCTAGCTACATTTCCACACCAGAGCTGGCTGAACACAAGTCTGCAAGAGCAGGGATTGCTTGTGTCTCCTTTGAAAACCATGCAGGAATGTGCATCTATTCAAACCGAAATAAGAAGCACACAGTTTAACAGTGAGTTTGATTATCCATTGGAATTACCTCCCAGGAGGCACGGTGGCTATGTATTTGTTGATACAAATACTGGATATACATAATATCCAGTCATAATCAGATATTTTTGCAGAATTTGTGCTTCAGCCAAACACAAGTTACACTTGTGTAATTAAGCACTGTTTATTGACTTAAACCAGCGATGGGATAGTTGAATTGCTTAATTGCTCTGTCATATACTACAGTTCAGACTAGCTCACACAGTAGTCTATTTTGGCCTGAAGTGTTATAAAGCTCATATAATTTCTTTAACTGAGTTTTCATTAGACATGCAATCCTGTTTTTTAAGGCTAGTGGCTGAATAGGGAAGCTGCTTGGAAACACTAATTAACATTCAAGCTCCAATTAAAGTTTTCCCCCTATCTGAATTTGCTCAGTAGCTGTTGTCTGTAGTGCCTTATAATTCCATTCTTTCCCATGAGGAGTATATTTAAAAGTAGCTTTTTCCTGTCTTTTAAATACAGTGCTAAAATTACATCATCCAAGTCTCAAGAATGATAATATTATGGTGCAAGATGAGAAAACATCACTAAACAAGCAATTTAAAAATTTACTTCACAGTAACTTGCAAGGGTGAAAAGTTTTGAAAAATTATGTCCAAGCCAATAATTATGTCGAGGAGCCCAGTGAAATGTATGTTAGTGTGATATTATTCCAGTCTAGATGCACAGGAAAATTCCCCAACAATAGTTATTGACAGCTTGCCAAAAGATCTTAATCCTGGCAAAGAATCAGTTGAAAGTTAAAGCTGGTAGTTGTCATAACTTTAAAGTATAAACATCAGGAAAAATAATATGTAGCAGGTTAAGGGCTACCATTACAGCTGATAAATATCTGGATTTCCATGCAGTGCAAACACATCCTATGTTACGCTAGTTAAGTAAAACAGCAATAATTACACAACTATAATTAAGCACAGTAAGTACACCTTGATAAATTATTACTACCTTGAGCCACTTACTATAGATTTCTTTGCAAATGATCATAACAGACCAAGCAGCTCTTCTCAGTTGTTTTAACTGAGCTAAGAAATCTTCATGAAAATTTCAAGGTCAAAACCACTAAAATACTTTTTTTTTAATGTTTTGCAGAACATTTTTTTACTATGCACCTTTTTAACTACTGTGCTTAGACCCAAGATGCATGTAAAATCAAATTTTGAAATTTGGTATGGTAGCAAAATCTGATATGCAGTGGCTTTTTTAGTCTCTAGTCTGAAATAATCTTGAAGATATTAAAAACTTAAGGCTCATTTATGTTAAGACTCATAAGCCGTGTAGGAGTTACGAGTCTTACAAAATAATTTCTGGATAAAAAAGCTTCTTCAGGAGCCTCATATGTACTACTAAAGTCATAATTCAGACACATCTACTTCAGGCAATTAGCATGGGCTTGCCTTAGAGGTAGGTAATATGCTATGAGGATATAAGATAGATTCCCACGTTTTTGCACAACCTGTGGAAATGTAAAGTGATGTCTGCTTTTCTTACTCCTTCTGTTAGGCATCTTTTGCTAATATAAGCCATTGTAAGTATCCCAATAGGAAATACACATACGTCTGAACCGAGACAGAATCAGAGCTTTGTTTGGAGAAAGATTTGTGCAGGACTCCCTTTGGAAAGCAGATATGTAGCAGCAGTGGTAGATACAGGGACAGAGGGTAGCTCCTGTTACACATTAACCTTTTGATTAGAGCAACTTGATGAGGAAGCAAAGCCCTCCATCTCCTGTGCAAGAGGTTTGTGCACACATTCCCTGCTTCTCGTTAGATCACAGAACAGATCACCACAGAAGATATGTTGAAACATATGGAAGACAGGGAGGTGATTAGAGACAGCCAACATGGCTTCACCAAGGACAAATAGTTCCTGACTAACCTAGTGGCCTTCTGTAGTGGAGTTACTGCACCAGTGGACAAGGGAAAAGCTACAGATGTCACCCACCTAGATTTCTGTAAGGCCTATGATTCCTACCTCTAAACTGGAGAGATATGGATTTGATGGATGACCTATTACATGGATAAGGAATTGGCTGGATGGCCATGTCCAAAGAGTTACAGTCAATGGCTCAATATCCAAGTGGAAACCAGTAATGAGTTGTGTCCCTCAAGGGTCTGTATTGGGAATATTACTATTTAATATCTGCTTCAACAACACAGACAGTGGGATTGAGTGCACCCTCAGCAAGTTTGTGGATGACACCAAGCTGAGTGGTGAAGTTGATACACATGAGGGAAGGGATGTCACCCAGAGGGACTTTGACAAGCTTGAGGAGTGGGCCCATGTGAACATCATGAAGTTCAGGGAGGCAAAGTGCAAGATCCTGCACCTCGGTCGGGGCAATCCTCAGTATCAGTACAGAGTGTGGGATGAATGGATTGAGACCAGTCCTATGGAGAAGCACTTGTGGATGAAAAATTAGACATGAGCTGGTAATGTGCTCTTGCAGCCCAGGCCAGTCATATCCTGGGCTGCACCAAAAGAAGCGTGGCCAGCAGGTCGAGGGAGGTGATTCTGCCCCCTTCCTCTGCTCTGGTGAGACCCCCTGGAGTACTGTGTCCAGCTCTGGGCACAGGAAAGATCTGTTAGGGCAGGTCCACAGGAGGACAATGAAAATGACTAGAAGGCTGGAGCACTTCTCCTATGAAGAAAGGCTGAGAGAGTTGTTCAGCCTCAAAAAGAGAAGGCTCTAGGAAGACCTTATTGAGGCCTTATTTGAGGGGCTTCTGAGGAACACAGTCTTTTTACCAGGGGCTGTAGTGATATGACAGGAGACAAAGGTTTTAAACTGAAAGAGGGTAGACTTAGATTAGACATAAAGAAGAATTTTTTTACGATGAGGCAGGTGGGACACTGGAACAGGTTGTCTAGAGAAGCTGTGGCTGTCCCATCATTGGAAGTGTTCAATGTCAGGCTGGACGGGGCTTTGAGCAACCTGTTTTAGTGAAAGATTTCCCTGCCTATGGCAGGGGGGATTGAACTAGATGATCTTTGAAGGTCCATTCCAACTCAAACTATTCTATGATTCTATGGTTCATACTGTGATATGGACTAAATTCTTGTTGCTTACACTGCAGCTGCTTTTCAATATCCAGACAAAGTGGGGGCATTGGGTTACCTCTTTGGCTTTTTTCTCTTAATTCTGTGTACACATTTAATTCAATATGTATTAAGTGGAAAATGTGCATATAAAATGTTTTCAATAGCACTGGGACTAAGTATCCAAACACAAAAATAATTACCTACACACATATTTAATATTAGGTTACAAAGTCAAGTGTTTTATTCCCTCTGTGGTTTTTCTGTTCCTAACAGGCACCCACACCTGATATGGGCAGAAGCCCCCATTTTAGCCAGCTAGTCTGAACATTTCTTTGGGAAGTGGAAGCTGTGAATTGAAAATTTTAGGCTCACGAGATCCTAGAGTTCATATCCCCTTACTTCTAGGCTTTGGTTGCCTATTCAGTCCTTGACCAGCGAGTTAAATAGATGACTGTGGACCCTGAGTTTCGCACTGAATGAACCAGGAATGCTCTGACCAGGGCGACTGGATGAGTGCCCTCATGGGAGTTCAGCAAAGTTCAGGTACCTCCCCAGACTACGCAGCGGCAATACAGAGCCTAGATGAGAGTTACTTCTGATCATACATAGAGGACTATAGCACCATCTGACTGAAAACAAATGTTCTGATTAATTTTATGTTCCTTGCAGGATTTAGGTGGTGTCTGAACATAGATGGCCTGAATCAGGCAATGACACCTAAATACTGACAGGCTGCTGAAGCTGACAAGAATATAGCTGACCTCTTGCTTTTAAGCACTAGGCCTCCAGGATTTATAATTTATCCACGCTTTTCTTGTACTTTACTTTTCCTATAGTTTATCCCCACATTTTCTTGGGTTAGAATTATTTCAAGAAAATGAAGTTAATTCAATTACAAAAAAGGAAGAAAAAAAGGCTAGCAGAAGAAGGACTTAATTTTTAAATGTTTTCCAGACAGGATAATAATTTGTGATTGGACTATTGACAAGAATGCCTTAATGATAACACCAATTTTTTGATACTTGGTTTCAGCCAAGCCTGACATCACTGAAGTGAACGTGTTTTTGTTTTCACTTTTAAAAGTTCTAAGAAATGAAGTAATCGTTCCAGTCTGCTCAGTCAGTTTTTAACATTGTTTTCATCCAAACAAATCATGCATCTGGAATGAAACATAAATTTTATACAGTAGGTAACTAAAAAAAATCTCGCTTGTGTAATTTGGCTTCACTTCTAGTAACTGACTGTGAAGAACTGATCCTACTCCCATGAGGTTAATTGCTGACCCTCATTAACTTCACTGAAAACCATTTTCTTTCCTAAGTGTCACTTAAAGCAGGAAATCAGAAGTTCAAAATTATAAATCTGTGTTGAACGTCACTGACAACTTAGTGGAGATATTTTTACTGAATTTATATATAATGTTCATTACATTAAATTCCTTTAAATTCTGTTGGCTAATATAGTTTGCTGAGTTACCCTAAGCAAACCAGTTATGTTTTGACAAAAATATTTTTTACCTTATTGTAAACTTTTATAGATATTTAAAAATAAAACTGGAATATTTTACTTGACAACTGTTCATATGATAACAGAAACTTGATTAAAATTTATAATATAGAATTAAAAGTGTATATACAGTATGATAAGTATAAAGACAAGTGCAAGGTCCTGCACCTGGGACAACATAACCAAAGAGCCCGATACAGGCTGGGATCTGGATGACTGGGGAGCAGCCTTGCTGAGAGGGACCTGGGGTTCCTGGTCAACATCAAGCTGAACATGGGTCAGCAGCACGCTACCGCAGCAAGAAAGGCAAATTGTACCCTGGGCTGCATCGGCAGAGGCCTTACTAGCAGAGACAGAGATGTCATCATCCCACTCTACTCAGGGCTTTGTCAGGCCTCGCCTGGAGTACTGTGTCCAGTTCTGGTCCCCACAATTCAAGAAAGATGTGGAAAGACGGGAAGGCATTCAAAGGAGGGTCACAAACATGATCAAAGAGCTGAAGAACCTGCCCTATGAGGAAAGACTGAAGGAGTTAGGTCTTTTCTCCGCGGAGAAGAAAAGGCTTAGGGGGAGCTCATCACAGTATTCCAGTACTTAAAGGGCAGATACAAAGAGGACAGTTGTGCACTCTTCACAAGGAACCACATGGAGAAGACAAGGGGCAATGGGTATAAGTTGCATCAGGAGATACTAAAGGAATTTTTTCAGTGAGAACAATCAATCACTGAAACAACCTCTCCAGGGATACGGTGGTGGAGTCTTCATCACTGGAGATTTTAAAGATATGAAAGGACAGAGTGCTAGATAGGCACTGATCTAGGCTCCCTTTCCCACGAATGTTGTACCACACGATCTTTTGCGGTCTCTTCCAGCCTGAGCTCTTCGATGATTCTTGATTCTATAATTCTTTTCTGTGAGACTTTCACATGAAAAAATAATGGAAAAGCTGGATTGAAATGATCTGACTGCCAATTGAATGATTTTATATGTTTGGGTGTGTTTCTTTTCCTCAGATCCATTGGCCTAGTACACCTCTGCAGGCAGAAGAATGCATAATTAAAGGAAGAGATGCTGTAAGTATCATTAATTACAAATCAAATATACTTTAATTATACTAGTGTCTGGTCCAAAACAAGGATTCAGGCATCCCTAAACTTCAGAGAGATCACAGCGCAGATATAATACTAAGTGTTGCAGCTTAAAAATGTGTAACTACTGTGAAAACACACTAAATTATTAGTATAATTGCTTTCCAAACCAGCTCATAAACAGGCAATGAACACTTTTGATCATGTGAACTTTCTCCTAATTCTTTTTCTGTTGATATCCAAGAAAGTACCTTAATAATTCTCCCTTCCCATTTCTGTTCCCTTTCTTTTCATACACACAGGATACCTTCTCTATTCAAACTTTTCCACACTCTAATTTACCTCTAAAATTCACATTCTCTAGAATAATTAAAAAAAAGCAGTTAAATTATTAGTAATTATAAATTATACTCTAAATTGTTTTGCCCTATAGGTTTTTTTTGGTATATTAATAAAAATAGTCTGTTTTAATGAGCCCAAAAAACTGTTCTGTTCTTGTGATGCAGTGCTTTGACTGTAATCAGTTCCCGGGGAAAGACCTGAAAGCTCACTGACATACAGCAACTGATATCATTGGCACCACAGGATGAAAGTTCTTCTGGATGGGAGCTCTCTTCAATTTTGCAGTGCACCAAGCTCATTATCTGCACCTCATAAACACAGAGCAAGCACAACACCTAATAAATCCCCCAGCTGAGAGAGCTCACACTGTACCAAAGGATTTGAAAATGATGATAGTTTTACAGCAACAGTGACAGGAACGTAGGACATAGAAGGACACATGCACAATTTTCCCACACAAATACAGCAAATGGTCAGCCTTGACGATAACCACAACATATTCCCAGTGAGGATTAGGAAGCTATAAAGATTCCTGTTGAAGTAAAAGCATGAGAACTGCCCACATCAAGGGAATCTGTGAAGGAAATTGGAAAATAATAATAATATTAATGATAAAAAAACAACATGATACTTTACTCCTCACACACACCTGGCCTAGAACTGATCCTTTTTGAGGTATCTTGACAGTTCATTGCATTTTTCTGGATGCTTTTGTACCCTTGAGAATTTCAGGTGGCCTTGGTTGAAAATAGTGTTTTTCTACATTATCCAAACTTCGTGGTCATATTAAATAAATCCAAAACCTAAATTCTTTGAGCTTTATTTAATACTACCTCTCAGCATAGGCTGTTATTACAGTTAAAGCTCTGTCATTTTTCCTTCACCATTACATGATGGGATTTATTTTCCGATACTTTGACAATATTCTTTGGGTTAAATAAGTATGGAAATAGATACTGTTGTTCCAACATAATGTAAAGAAAGGTATCTTCCTCAGACTCACGAGATTCAATAAAATTCAAAATCTTTTACAATCCAGTTTGTCATTATGAGTCTTCAAATTCGCATTGTAATGAATATGATCATTTAAAGAACCTTATACGTTTCCTACATCTCTCTGTACTGTGAAAGTTAGGTGTCTCTATTTTTTAAAAGAAAACCACAGGATTTTTAAATAATCACAAGATTCCAGAACTGGACTCTTTAAGAAAAAGGTGTTAAAATTGTAAAAGCTGGAAATATTGTAATACCAAACAATACCAAACAATATTCAGTTCCTCACTTGAGACCTAATTATGTGTAGGACTATGGGAATGTGTAAAACTAATTAATTTCAGGGAAACCTTAGAAATTTTCATTAGCATGCTCAGTATTCAGGAAGCTAAATTACTCAACCTGAAAGGAATCTAAATTAGAATCAAAAACTTTCCTATTACTTTTCTTTTCACCTTCATTTTTTGTAGCCTTAAACCAATATTAGCTTAATGGCATTACATCTTAAAATCAACACTTTGCTATTTCTAATTTTTGAATGCTATATTTCACACCATAAAGTCTCAGAAAAAAATTACTTATCAGTTCTCTTTGAAACATTTTTGCTTATTTCCATGCTGTTTCTTTCTTTATTTTCCTTTGCAAAAAGATCCTTTACTTAGTGCATAATTAATATTTAGTATAACTGAAAATGTTGTAACAAAGATCTCAGTGTTGAGGTACTTCATGTGTTCTCTGCTACCTCTTTCTATATAACAGAACGGGCCACTTTTACAAGCTCTTACAACCTTTAAAAGTTATCAGTTCATCTTGTAGTAGTAAAACGGCAAGTACTGTAGTCATAAACACAGTTTCAGAGAGCTTGTAACAGACTTGATAGGACAGTCAGAAAAGCCTTGTCTTAACAACATGTGCATCATCTTAAACTCAGGAAACACTTTTCTGATCCGCACAAACCAAGGAAAAAAGTCCTTCTGCTCTCATCCAGTGTGCCAGGAAACACACCTGTTGGCCTGTGGTGTGAGAGCGTTTGATCTTTTCAATTATTTTATCAGAACTGGAAATCATTCAGATATAAAAATCGAATTCTGTAGTGATGACTAACTCCTTTACACTGAGAAGTTTCAGATGAATAGAATTCCACAGATCTATTAATATGTCTAGGGAATCTCCTAAAGACAACCACAACATTTAATTAATTAATAGAGTAGGAAGAAAACTTATTTTAATGTTCCCTTGGATGATGCATCTCTTCCTTGTTATGTGTACAGGATATTATTATTGGAGCCAGCAGCAACGCCTCGTTGCCTGACACTCCCAGAATAGCACCATTTTCATTTGTTTATAAATGATAAATCTAGACATTTGGAATGACTTTTTCTATATTTGGTATCTCCCTTGTCCTGTTTTTTCTGCATAAATTTTCAGGCATTTCTATGAAGGCACACAGGAGAGAAAAATGTGTAATTTTTGCCCATTTTTAAAAATTCCTAAGATCTCTCGTCCTCCACAGTGCTTTTGCGACAAAAATCAAGACCTGCAGGAATATGTGGATAAAAAGGGAAAATACGTAGTAAAGACCAGACCACCACTGAGAGAGAACAGAGGGGATAAGTCAGAAAGGTCATACTTGGAGGGGGGCGAGAATCAGGAACAGCATCAGTGCCCAGTAAACCATCTATTTAAAAACTGCAAAGCATCATAAAATTCCCATTTATTACCATTCTACTACCACCAGTCAGCAAGTGTTTGTGAAATGCACACACAAAGTGGGCACCTCTGTCTTTGAGTGCTGATCCATGTATAGAGGATCACATCCTACTAACCTCAACTCATTCTTCTCCCAATTTGTCTGACAATTCAAGCAGCATGTTGGGTTTTTTTTCAGTGGCTCTAAAAAATTTTGTCCGGGTGAGAGACCATGTGGAGAAATTTTCCTTATGATCCTTATTTATTTGTTGGAGCAGTTGGAAAACTTGCACTGAATGACACAAGGGTTTAAAGACAGAAGAAAGGTGGTTTCCCAGTTTAGAACTCTATATGGATTTGCAAGAGCTGAATTCTGTACCTAGCCCTGCCACAGACTCATCCTCTGTGACATTAAGTTCTTGCAGATGGTTAATAAGACCCAGGATTGTTCCCATATAAATATAGCAGTCTGAAAACTAGAGTAGTCATCAGTGAAGGTCAGCAAATTTTCAAAAAGGAAATTCCTCCCCTCTGTTTTACACATTCATTTTAGGATAGAATGAATTGCCTTTTGGAGATGTCTGGACTTCTTCATTGACTATTGAAAAATCCTAGGAGAATAGTATAAATTACATATCTAAACTTTAGAATAGCTAAAGTTAGCTAAGATTAATCCCATTATAATTGTTGTCTTAAACTTGGTGTGACTGTCTTAAAACCCAGGGTCTGAGTTGCAGAAATGTTGAACAATGAAAGGAAATGAACAAGAATTGTGCTCCAAATGCAGAAATCTGTAAAAGCAAGTCCCAGGAGTCAAAAATCAATGAATACTTTTATCTCACTGTCTCCATTCCTAGTTTAGCGCAGGAAGGATAATGACTGCACATCTCAAAGGGATGTTTGAAAATTTTTTAATTGTAATATTTATGAAGCTGCAAATGCACTAATGAGTCCCATAGTATTGCCCTGGGGGAAACGAAACATTTCTTCTTCAAAGGAGTGGGAACAGTGGGAACAGATAAAGCATGAGGCTATATAATATAAGAAAATATTGATTAGCAATAAATTACACAAGAAATTAATGTTGCAGTGGTCTTACGGAAAAATGTAAGAAAATAGTGTATTTTTCTTGAGATACAGTTTATTTAACCTGAGATTGAAACCATTTGCCGACTATTTACATCTCATGCTGTCTAATGTCTAGCGCATCTAATAATGTTTAGTAAAACAAATATTTAGATTTGCAGAATATCTCTGATATTAAGGAAGCACAAAAGTGTGTTTTATAACCTAATAACTCCTAATTGGTTAAGTATCTAAAATAAATTGTGATACATCAGTGCTCTAAACTTTTTTCATGTGAAAAGTGTTCATCCTTGAAATTGGTGGCACTGAGGTCCAGAGTGAAGTGGGAAAACTAAGATGTTAAATTTAACAGAATAGAAAGTTTCAGTATGCAGAATATCACCTGAGGGCATCTAAGATATTTTTAATTTTTTTTTAAGTACTAATATTTTCATATATTTATTTTTTATATAAATTAGGATGAATGTGCAAATTACATCCGTGTCCTTCACCGATACAACAGAACACATCTTCTGGCCTGTGGAACAGGAGCTTTTGATCCGGTCTGTACTTTTATTAGAGCTGGACATCCATCAGAGGTAAGAAATTTGTTTCACAGTAGTGACTCTTTTGGTTTGGATTCCAGAAAAGCCTCTATGGTTAAAAATAAATATTTAAATTCAAATGTGCAGATTTCTCATACGAACCATACAAGAGAGATTTTCCCTGATGAAATGCCATGCTGATTTAAAATTCAGTTTGTGACTAGAGGAACTCACTAATGAGTGACTAGAACCACATCACCAGAAACAACCTCCAAGGATCCAATCTATGCTGTGCACCTCCAACTGATGTTAAAATCAGAAGCATCTCAGAAGTTAAGACCCCAGCACAGCACTTACATTTGAAGTTATTTGAATTGTAGAAACACAGTGTCATCTCATATTGAGGAAGGAACTAAATAAAAAGCAATTTTAAAATAAGGCAGCATTGCATGTCATCTTTGCTCCTCTCATGATCCTCCTGTCAGGCTTCCGGGTACAGTTAAAGGAAGCAATGTCTGTATATTTAGGAACACTATTTAAGAAAACATAAGCAACAGGCTAATAAAAATAGAAAACAAACAAACAAAAAATGAGAAACAAGACTTGTATATAAGAATATGTGGCCTATGGTCCTCCCCTTATGTATCACTGTCCTTCCTTCCCTTCTTTTTGTTTGTTATTCTCTCTTGTCAAACTGAAGTTCTAAATTTTTACCCACACTGAAGTCATGGGAAAATTACCATTTCTCTGCTTGTGCAGACCAACAGGAACTATATTTTCTACACTAGTAAGTAGCTATATTAGTTTTCATTATCTGAAAAGCTGACCATTGGGATTAAAAAAGACAGGTGCCATGTGTATGGTAGGTTAAAAATAACACATGGTATGTGATTGAGTGGGCAAATGGTAATCTTGCTTTCTTTGACTGATAAGGACATCATGTCACTGCAGGAAGTGAAGAGACAAGATCCTTCCTCAGAAAATTGCAGTTCAGTCTCTGCTGATTTCGCTGTTTTGTCAGAGTATCCCGATCCAATGACTTCCGATTACTGTCCCCCCCGTTTCTGCCACCTCAGCTCTCTTGCCTCCTTCTCACTGTCTGACTGTCACGGAAAGGAGAGTAACATACAAAACAGTCTTAAAAATATAATGATACTATTCAATTTCTAAACGGGACACAAACACCGTCATTAAAAACCAGTAAAACTCAGACTTTAATTTGAAGGGTAAATGCTGGTTTATAATACGCAGTTATATACATTTAAATGCAGTTCATAATATGCAGCTGGCTGAAAGGAACATTTCTTAGATATTGTTGACATTTTTTATTAAAGGTATTGAACTTCAATATAAGTAAAATCTAACTCTGTTCTGCAAACTAAGTTGCTTCTGAATAGGATCTCTTTAAGTAGCACAAGGTGTATTCAAGGTTTATATAGATTTGAACAATGACGCTTTGCAGACATGTTGAGGTATAAAGGGTGGGAGGTAAAACGGAAGCCCTTATAGCAGACCTATATATCTAGGTACCTAGCTAACACAGCCTATGAAGCTAGATTCACTCTTCCATATGGACCCATGAATCAGCAGTATCAACACAGAGGAAATACTTGCTCTGTGGTCAGGGACATTAACCATAAGTTTCAGTAGTGCCTCCTGAGCTGATGGTGAAGGGAAGATGCAAACCTCTTAAATTACAAACTGTATATAAATACAACTTAGCGATATAGGCATTTAAGAACATGATAGAATAGCAGGACTATATTTTCTACAACCTTATCTCTCTCGATTTACTGAGAAGGCCAAAAAGAAACAATCTGGTGGAACAAAATATCCAGTTGTGGCTCTTGTTCTTGGTCTTCACTAGTCCCATTTTGCAGGAAAATGTATTTCATTGCTGGCTTGCAATGAAAGTTTACATCAAGTCATCCATTTCTGAAAAGCCGTTTGGTAAGAAAACGAAGCATTGCTGTTTTTCCTTTGAACAGTGAGAATATCCCAAAGCCATGATCATAATCATACTGTTTGGCATCCTGATCTAGTATTTAGCATGTTTTTGTGAGGTGCAATCCAGCTTATGAAACAGAGCGTTCTGCCTCCTCTATAAAGTCTTACATTCTTATACAACTACAAATTCGTACTTTCTTATCAAAACCAGGTTTGAGCTGTGTCTTGCAGAACACTGAGCTCTTGTCAACAAATAGTGAAGCCCAAAGGAGATTTTTGACTCCAAAAATAGGCAGAATTTCATTGCTTCGTTGTCAGATCTTTACTCCTTGGAACTTACTGAAAATCAGAACATCTAAGTTTCTCAAAAAACACAGTAAAAATGCCGATTCCTGTAACCTGTCTCTCTAGAAAATATTAACGTAACTTACTATGTAGTAATTGAAATGTGCTTTGGAATCTTTCACAATCAAATTGTACCATGATACATTATATATGTTTAAATTCTTCTTTCATGCTTTTGATGGTTTATAGAAACTTAATGATATCCTGTATGTTGTCTTAATATAAACAATTATATTTGAATATGTTGATCATATTAAACAACAAGCAATAAATGTTGGATTTATTGAATTCTACCTCAAACTTGTGTTGCACCACCAGGGTCCAACCAAATATATTTTTCTGAATCAAATTCTTTATAAATTCTATGATACATTATATATCCATTTGAAAGATTAAATGTATGATGGTTTAATGAAGTCCTTCTATTTTAATATTGGTTTAATTGATATTGCTTTGGAATTCCAGGCTGTTCACTTTCGTAAAGCTGTTGTCAAATATTACCTTTCTACAAATATACAAGTATAGTCACTGACAGTAACATGCAGCTTTTTATCTTTTTCTCTCTTTCTAATTACTTTGACTCTGATGAACGTTGTTTCCCCAAATTTAAACATTTCAGAAAATTACCCAATGTTTTTTCTGCCTATTAGAAATAAATTATGAATTAGGAAAAATAGGAGTGCTAACTTTGCAGGCAGAACAACTATTGGTGTTTGCAAGAGAACACATTACAAAATCTTGTCCAAAAAGCGTAAGCAAGTTAGTTGCCAGCCAGCAACTTAATTCATTATCACTGACTTCATGAACTGCTTCCAATTGTCAAAAATCTATGCAGGTCAGAAAAGGCTAGTTTTCTCCAGTTTCTATCTGTCTATCATCCAGAAATGAAGGAGAGTTCATGTCATTAAAATCAATATTGTTTTTCCTGAAGAAAGCAAGAGTCAGAGACCCTCCACCCCAAATTTCCCATGATGAATTGAATATGCCTCCTTCCCATGTGCTCTGTGAGAACAAATCTGAGATAAGTCCTCAAACCAAGTATAGAAGATGAAGAAAAGTGCAGAAAAAAAATTTACTCTGTCTCCATTCTCACCAAATCAACTTTGGACACTCCTGTTGCCTTTCATGCCAACAGGGAAAAAAAAAACAAACAAAACGACAAGAAAAAAAGCATCTCCATCCAGTCTCTTCCTTTTGCATTGGTATAAACTCAGTTTTGGCAGTAGAAGATGAATGCTGGAAGAAGTGCTTTCTGTCTCAGTCTATGTTTCTTCACAGCTAGCTGCTAGTAGAACGGTACTCCACTACTGTTCTATATAGCTCAAAATACCCTAGGTGAATTATGACCAACTTAGATGAATCAGGTGAGCTATCTGCAGTCAGGCAATGATTTTATCTTAATGAATTATTTATTTAGCAAAACAACAGGTGTTAAGGGTGCTCCAGAGGCCTTCCTATGATCCAAACTGCCTTATTAACTAACTCACAAAGCACCTTTAACAATTCCAGAGGGGAGTTCCACCAAACATGGCTAAAGAGATTACTGTGGATCCATAGAACCCGCAAAATGAGTGGTAATCCCAAAAGAAAACAATATGCAGATATAATATCCTAAAGTTTTGCATACTATATGGTGAAAGACAGACCTGATTTCTGGAGGGGAAAGCATCTCTGCATGATGAAACCTGTTGGGGGAATGAAAGTTATGGGAAAGGACAGTACATCAAGAGTTTTTCTTCCAGAACTTGCTGTAAATTTTTAATATGTACATTGAGCTGGCAGAGTACCATTTTCAGTGTCTCATCTAACTCAATTAACTGCCTACAGCTGTATTTCTCCACCTCAGAAGGCTGATGGACTAAGTCATCCTTTCCACAAAATGCACTGGTGGTTTCTGGGTCTCCCTTAGATGCCCCTAATCTGATGCATTGCTTATGACTCTATTTCCTCTTCAATTATCCAGATGAGATTCTGCTTATCAGGGAACAACAGCTCTAAATCCTAAGTCTTTAAGGCCTGTTAGAGAGGAATTGCCTTCAGTGAAGCAGCAAGTGTATTTGCTTGGAGGACAGTTTAGACAAGGTGGAATTTCTTCTTTCTAGTCTATGTTGTCCTTAATATTTCATTGGATGTGGGGAGGGGCACTTCTTTTTTGCATGTTCTGTGATTCAAAGCGAAAACAGGATAAGGTTCAACTGTGCAATAAGATTTCCACTTGCCTCTCTCCCCAGACAAATGTAGGCAACGTGAGCTTCTCAGCTCTTGCTTTAACAAATTGATGTGAATTGTCACGGAAGTTAAGAGAAAATGTTCCAGTCATATCTCAGTTTAATTTTTATATGACATAATTTTTCTGTTCTTGACCAGCATTTGGTAATATCACCATTCTTTCTGCATTGTTATGAAACAAAGCCGTATAGATATTTATATCTACTATTTTAGGATATTGTTTCTGATGTATCTTTTTATAATCAAGACAAACAACGATTTGCCCAGTTACTCCCTCTCCATTTTTTTTCCTATTACCTCATCTCCGCTCTCAGTTTGCAGAATATTA
>VYZM01009219.1:0-31830 GCA_013398915.1 Dromas ardeola
CCTGCCTTCCTCTTTGTCAGTATGCATTGCTCCTGGACATGGAGCAATTCCCTTTTCCCTCAGTCTACTGCTGAATGGCTTTTGTGTCATACCAGTGAAATGATAGTCTAGGCTCAGTAAACAGCTAATGCATGTTATTGAGAAGGTCTTAGAAGGTCTAAAGTACTTTTCAGTTGCAGAGTTTCTCTAATGGGTCTCCAAAATATATGGTGCAGTTAAGAGAAGCAAAGCCACTCGGAGGGTTTTTTTATGGTCTTTTGGACAAGAGCTTCTGAGAAAAGTAGTTCTGAATAACAGGAAGCCTCCAGTCGGTCTTCCAGCAAGAGATCTGGGTTTGTTCCTGCTCTCTTCATGACACTCTGAAGGTTTGCAAGATGCATCTGGAAAGGAATTGCTGGCCTTTGGCTCACCTGCCAATTGTATGTCCTTCTGCTTTATTTTATGGTTCCAGTAAGGATAACAGTATCTGGTTGTGTTTTGTTGGGTTTACTCATTAATAAAATGCCAGGAAATATTAGGGAGTTGTAAGGATGAATAAAGTTTGGTTTCTGTGATAGCTTTTTTTTTTTTTTTTTAATAGTACTATAGTAAATGGTATTATTATATAAGAAAGAGTTTCACCGTCTGGAGAAACAACACATTTCTGAAATCAGAACTACTCTTTAAAAAGACAGCACTTCACGAGAACTGGAACAGCACACTGTAAGTCTAGGGTTTTGCCTCCAACAGTGTGCAAGATTTGGTGGCTTGGAGGAAGATGTGCAGCTGCCAGAAGGAACAGTCTGAAAATGACATGCCAATGGCAGAAGTTGCTTCTTAACACGAGACATATGGTGAATAACCTTATGAAAATGCTCTTATTGTGTTTGTATTTGAGTTTTCTATAAAACAGTATCATTAATGTAAAAC
Source organism: Dromas ardeola (assembly GCA_013398915.1). Taxonomy (NCBI): domain Eukaryota; kingdom Metazoa; phylum Chordata; class Aves; order Charadriiformes; family Dromadidae; genus Dromas; species Dromas ardeola. The sequence continues at coordinate 910 of VYZM01009219.1, forward strand.
AGAGAGATCTCACCAGAATTTAACAAACATCTTATTTTCAAGGCCCTCTGCTTCCACCACTGGATGCAAAAGTATTAAGAGGACCAACTTTTCTTACCATGCGAAATCTGTTAGTTGTGATTGTAGAGAAGATAGTGAACCCCAGATATGAATGCCTTCTTGCAGGGATTCACATAAAGGAGCTGTTGATCAGAGCACAGTGTGGTCCTGATGCCTGTAGATTAGTGGAGAAAAACTCTCTGAAAAAAATTTCTAACCATATAGGAAATCATAACCCGCAAATGAAGAGCTTCTACAGCTCGACCTTAAGCTAGATTGTAAATCACTCCCAAAGTAATTATTAAAAAGCAGCCTGTGTCGAATGCATTTCTGGAAACAAAGATGAAAAAAACAAGAGGGACATCAAGAACAACCTGGTTAGACTGCAGGTAAAAACTCATAAGGTCAAAACCTTTTCTATCAATGATGTATAGACTGATTGTGCAGCTCTTTCTCTCTCACTGCTTTCCTAGAAGTATTAACCTTATCTCTGAATTAAATTTAATCTGAAATGATTTCATCCTGGTTTTTATTGCCCTTTTCAATGAAATATTGGAAAATGGTGGAAAGGTGAATAAAATTAGCCAGTAACATGTTTTTATGTGGAGAAACTGCCATGGTAATGACCCAGAAACTGTCCTATTTGTGGACTTATTTAAAACAAAGACAAAGAAGTGATTCGAAAAAACTGGAAATCAAGCCAGAGTTTAACTGAGACTGAACCACACACAAATTTTTTTTTAATCCTTTATTGTTTTTATTAATCCTCATGCTTAAAAAAGCAGGATTTTCAGGGCTGATGAATATTTTGTCCAACATCATGATCAGAGCAAGTCATGGATATTTGGTACTGTTTCTGCAGAAACAGTTGAACTACAAAGGGTATGAAGAAGGGTGACAAGAATGATCAGAGCTAAGTTAAATATATTATTGTTTCTTCAACTTGAAGAAAGGAAAACCGAGAGGAGTATAAAATCTCAATGTCTATAAATCTTGAATGACAAGGAGAAAGTAAATTCATTATGTTTTACAATTTAAGAACTAAAGACTATCCAATAAAATTACGATTTAAATGGCTTCATACAAACTGAGCTACATGTTCACACAAAACATAAATTGTGGAAGAGATTTCCATGGGGCTCAAGTATCCCTTCTAGAAGGGATTAGGCAAATTGCTGAGTGTTGGGTCTCACAGAGGCCAATAAAACTTTAGTAAACACAAAATGCCTGTCTTCAGACATGTAAGTCTTCAATGCATTAATCTTTGGAAAGTACCTGTCTATGAGGAGAGCATTCACCCTATTCACAGTCTGTTCGTATTCTCTTTCCTGGATGTTGATGGAGATAAGATAATGGAGAAGATGAACGGGTGGTGTGACCCAATATGGCTGGGTTTGAGCTCACATATTTTTAATGTCTCACAGCATAGACAGAATAGTGAACCCAGTGGTCACATAAAGCACATGTGCATGGATAATTGCTACAGTGCAGTTCTTATCATAGATTGTTTCTTCATGGTGTATATTTTTCACTACTCTGTTGAAAGTTGACAAAGTGTGTGTGCGAGGAAAAAGGGGGAGGGAGGAGGAAATGCTATCCAAAGTAGACTTCCAAGGTGCTTTGAATTGTACCTGTGTCCCTTTTATTGATCATATAGATACGCAAATCCAGATTCTCTTAATCAGGCCAAAAAAAGAGATGCCTACAGTAACTTAATAAAATTAGTGTAAATACTCCCCCAACAGGCTATGTTTGGATGTTCCAAGTACTACTAGTTAAGGCCATCATTTACTATGTTTTCTGGGTAAGGTACCTCCTCTGTCAATGCTGCTTCCAAGAAATAACCTGCTGTGGCAGGGGGGTTGGACTAGAAGATCTCCAGAGGTCCCTTCCAACCTCTATCATTCTGTGATTCTGTGATTCTGTGAAATAAGATCACGGTAAGTTTTTCCTTCATATCAAGGATACAAATCTCTTCTTTTAATAATTTTCTCAACATTTCTGCATGGCAATGTGAAAACACAGTCCTGTGACATTTACTGCCAGACTAACATATGCAGAGTGCTGACATTGTTAAAATAATAATAGCCATTCCCTTCATATGAAAACTAGGTGCCTGCTCATAGTCAAATAGATTAAGTAGGTTTTGACATTAATTTTCTTGTTGAGTCAGTGTCTGAAGGAGCAAATAGACAAGTAGGGTGTCTAGCTTGGGTTGTTGTAAGAAAATCCCTCCTACTGTCAATCCTGAGAAAAATAATACATACTGCTAAGTGCTTTTAATCATGAACTATGATGCTAGACAAACAGAAATTTACTAAAATATCACACCCCAATCAAAGAGAAGCAGTTTGAATGGTGCGGATGAGCCTTTGGTTCAAAGTTGTGGGCAATAAAACACACTTCATAAACTATGGTTTTCTTCCCCCTACCCTACCCCTCTTCGCTGAATGACATCTTCCTGTTGATGGCAAAAGCTTGGTGTAAATATATGAAAAATAGGTTGAATGGAAGAGAATGTGTTTTCAGTAAAAATGAAACCCATGTACCACAAGTAGAACTGAACATCAAACAAACTACAATAATCTGATGCATAACAAAGAAACATGAGACGTTTTATCAAATAATTTCCTCTGACAACCCCACTGAAGCTAAAATTATTTTAAGTGTTCGAAAGAAATTCTAGCATGAACTTAGTAGAGAAAATTAATATTTAAACACAGGATATCCACCAAAGTCAGGATATATAGATAGAACCATAAAAATAAGTGATTCTCCAAAGCCAAGCTGCTGCTTTTCTCACAATCTACTGCATATGTGCAAGTCCTGCTTTGGAGTTCAGTGTGTTAGCAGGGAGATTGCTGGCTTGAAGATTGGTTTTCATGTGATTTTTCCAGGAAAAAGAAACAACACTGCTGAGCGACAGTAGTCTGCAGATCTAAGTCCAGCTCCTCACGTGCAGCAGACCAATGCCAGGTGCACCAAAGAAGAAGAGTGGCATAGTCTGTTGTCTGCCATTTTACACTTTTTGGCTCTAGAGTCTTCCAACCTTTTAGAGTAAAATATCTCAGCCTTAGTACTTGAGAAAACTGGCTCTTTAGGGAACTATTTGGCTGATGAAGATCAGCAGAGCTTGACACCTCTTTCCTTATATTGAGCCTCTTTCCTCCTGCCCAGTTCACTCTCTTCCTTACAGTTTCTGAAATGCAAAAATATTTAATTTACCTTTACGTGATGTAGAGTTAGTTTTGTTCTGAGTTCATTATTGCTCTGAATACTGCCTTTGGGAGTAAGACAACTGTGATATCTGCTTCAGTTTGCCTAAAAGTATAAAATATTTGCCTTATTAACATTGCTGATGTCCATGCAGAAACAGCAGTGTGAGTGCTTTGCTGCTTCTCACCAGAGCTCACTGAATTCATTTTGAAGCTTTTATGGTTTATTTCAGACAGGAAGACTAGAAGAAAATATAAGGAAATTACTCCCTAGGTGCTAAATACCAACTGCAAACTTTTGTTTGTAAAATATGTGTTTAGCCATGCCTAATGAGCATGCGATATATAGTTCTAATGTAACTGTAGTACTGAGTGGCCAAAAATAAGTGGGCTGCATGGAAGGCCTGGGAATAAGAGTGTGCCAAAAACTTTCCCTCCTCTTTGTGCCCCTGCCAACAGGCAGACTGCGCAGTACTGGTTCTGAGGCAGCAGTGCGATTCTTCTCAAAGCCTGCAAGAAAAAAGGCTATTAAAGTGATCCCAGCTGGATGCGCCAACCTGCCGAGCAAGGGTACAGTGAGAAACTCGTGCCTCATTTGTGGCAAGAGCACCGAAGTGACTGATGCAGCCTGCAAACCTTTGCTCCAGTGGAAATGTGATGGTATTAATAAATGGGAGTTAGAAAGACAGAATCTGGTTCTAAGTAAATATTGTTGCCTCACCTATTTGTTTTCCAACCCAAAGGAACATAGATTTCAAAGCTGTGTTATTAGGATGTAATCTGTAAGTCAGATCCTCTGCGGCACTTTCTGTACCAGCGGCTATCCTCTCCGTTCCAAGCAACAGATATTACAAATAAAAAATATTTATTTTGTTTGGGGCTTTCCCACAGACTATTTTTAAATAATGACTTTTGAAGAACTGTTCTGGCTGTGTTTCAACTGCTCACAAGTTAAAGCCATGAGGATTCTTGTTTTAAGCTCTTTACTTCTCGTCGGGGAAGTAAGAATGCCTGGGCAAGTTCTGCGCTTAGCTGCTCAAGAGAAGAAGAGAATGCGAATCCCACTGCCACCCCCTGACACTACTTTGCAGCGTCTAATAGTCCGTGGGTCATGTAAGCACAGCCATTACAATATTATACTCTCAGTTCATGTCTAGTTACAGGGCAAAATGGAGAGTATCCGCATGCTTTATTCTAGCTCTTTAAGACAAACAGAAGGCAAGTAGGCGGTTTTCACTAGTTTCACAGGCAGTGAGGACCATCCCCTTATCACACAAGAGGCAGCTGGCAGACACTGTGATAAAGCACTTGGTACTGGGCTGATTCACATTTCTCCACTCCTCCTTCCCTCCATGATGGAAGGCAGGAGCTACGGCCCTGCTGTGTGTTGCAGACTCACCGTCCTTTCCCAGCTCCGGTTGGGAAACCGTAGCCAGCACAGGCTGGACAGTGAGCCTCCAGTAAGACAATGTGTCACATATGATATCTTAACACATAACAGACCGTAGGCTTATTTGTGAGCTGAAACACAAAATTACGCAGAAGTGACCCTACATCTCAGAAGGGTGAGGACATGAGGTTTGCAGTAGGCCTGGACTTTGGGAAAGCATACAAGATGTTTTGTCACAAAAAGAGATGTCAGATACCTTTGCTTCGAAGGTATTTCCAGAGCTCATCTCACGTTGTTGGAGGGAACAACTCACAACTGTTTTTCCTATGGGTCAGTTCTGCAGAGCATCTGCTCATGTGCTTATGAGACTGAGTATTTAAAAGGCTTCTGACTCCAGACTGTAGAATTTGACAGCTGGAACAAGGATACTTTTGTCTAAAATGATAATGAAATATTGGCTGCTGTTGGTATATTTTTGATAGCAAAAGGTTTGAACATGAATTTGGAAGGAGATGGAGATAATAGGAACATAATCAGTGACTGATGGCATACGATGTAAGCCCATGTAATCGAAAACATCTTAAAGGTCCCACAGGACAGTAAATACAATGATAAGGATAGTAAACCAAAATGTTAATAGTTTTTTTTTTCAAACCGTGGAGCAGGAGATGGAAACACAGCCACATTCTGCACAACTTCAAGAATTTTGGAGAAGAGTAATTGCTAGATTTAATTTAATACTGAAGTTGGCCTTTCCAATGAACTCCACAGTTTTTACACAGGAGATAACACAAGTCTGTCAAAAGCTACAGGGCACAAGAAAATATTTTGTTAAGAGCAATTTAGTGTCTACAAGATTAATACTCCAGAAATAAAAAACATCTGTATCTCTTAGTACTGTTGAGTTGTAAATTGATTTGACAGACCTGGCTAACCTGCTTGTGATGTATCTTCATTTCACTTTTAGATCTGAACGTTACATCTATATTTTCAGAGTTGTGATTTCGTCCTAGTGATTTATGTGTGTTATTTTATATTTACTTAAGGTAAAATGCATGTTCATTTTCAACAAAATAATATCGCTAAACAGCACAGTATCATGTAATATTTGGTAAGTAAGGAATATACTGTTGGACCTTGACCTACATGAATGGTTTGGAATTCTTTCTGTAACTGCTGTAACTGTTTTATTGTTAGTTAACATTATGGATGAAATCCCCATGGTATCGCATTTGATAGCAATGCTCTCATTGTCTTAAAAGGATCTTTGGTTTCAGTCTCTCTCTTTAATGGGTCTCCAATTACAGGTGTCATTTACCCATGTGGTATTGTTATTTGTTTCATTTCTTTGTGACTATATTCGTTCCTAGTAGCACAGACACTGATTGAAACTCATTTTGTTAGAGGTTGTGCAAATCAAGAGCAAAACCCTGATGACTACTCAAAACATCTTAAATAACTTAGATAACAATCTAAGAACTCAGTCTTGATTTGGAAATGATGGAATATCCCACCATGCTTCAGATGAAGACAGAAAAGCAGGGGGGAAAATCCAATGTAGGTCAAACTTCGTACTTCTGGCCAAGAACCTTCCTGTTAGTTTTTCCTGCTGGACTAGAAAAATAATTTGTTGGACATGGCTATTGTCTGGTTCTGTCATTGCCATTTTTTTTGCTGCTTGGAATTTTTCTGGTCTGGAACCCAGTTTCTGTTGTCTTGTACAGTGGAAAAATAAAGGAAAAGGGCCCCAGACTCTGGATTTTGAACAAACTGCACTGGAGAAGCTTGTTTTGGAAAGCTGAAAATATGCTGGTACACACTGCTTCTGAGGCCCATTCACATACCATACAGATAGGAGAAGGTAAGCTCAAGTAACTTGTAAATTAACATATTACCTTGGTGTCTGCAAGCCATTAACCCATACAGTTGTCTAGCTGTCCAGCATATTTTTGGGTGTTTGACTTATCTGATGTTTTTATTAGTTTCTTTACTTTTGGAAGAAATTGACTTTCAGTTTGCTTAAAAGCCAAGGTTTAGCTGAGCATTACATCAGATGGTTTCCAAACCCTTGGGAAATGGCCAATGCATATGGACATATTAAACAGCACAGCCAAAGGATGAGAGATATAATGTCTGCTGAGAAAGTCAGTTCAAATGTTAGTAATTTCCTTTCACATTTTCTTTTTCTCATTGAACAAAACTGTTATACATGCTGCATATCTGAAGAGCAGGGATTTGAGGTAGGGCTGTCTGGATCTGATACTTCCTTCTGATACATGTGGTTCATGTGCCATATTCTCTGTTGTCTTTACATCTGCCACTGAAAGTTGGTGCATGCTATAACCAGTCATCTTAATGTCTGCTGTGTGATTCAGAGAGATGGTTGTATCTCCATTTTACAGCTGGGGCATCGATACACAGAATTGAATTGATCAAAGCCAATTATTTAAGCCACGAAGTCAAAGAAATGCATATAGAAATGATTTCTGTATACAAATTCTGGAGGTCTGCCTGTTGGGAAGGATGGGTTTAATTTTGAAGTGGGAGGAAAGGGAACAAATTAACTAAAGGTCTTCTGGGGCATGTTTGTGGTTGTGTTGTCTTGACTTTAGGGTGTGGTACAATATTTCTGGCTCCCTCTCTGATTTTTAACAATCAGGCTGACTGCCCATAGCATGCAGTGATAGCGAAATGTGCATCATACCTCAAGGATGTGCATCACAATAGTACCTTGGCAGGCCTATTTCTATATTGTGAAGACAATGAACATGATTTGTTTTCACAACGGAATCCAGAAGCTCTACTGATACCCAGCTGTGGTCTGTCCTTTCCCGATGCTGACATCTGTAACGTACTACAACTGTGATATTGCCTTTAGTCCAGAAAATAGGTGGGGTAACTTTTTCTAGCAGTTATTCACTGTAGATCAGAGTGAATACTGATCCATAGCATGATCTAGTTAATCCAGAGGCCATAGTGGAAGTATAAACTAATTGAATAAACTGTCATACAACTGTTTGCATTGTAAATTACAATCTTCTCTTTCAGGCCACTCTCAGAGTGAATTAAATAAGTAATAACAAAAGCGGAGTTGGAACCTGCATTAGGCAACTGTTGTCCAGGCAGCTAACATAAAAGCTGAATCATAATACAGGACTTACTCTGTGGCCCTTTCCTCTATTCTGTCCTACTGTTTGGTATGCATTTATGGGGACTATATTGCAATTGTGAAGGAAACAGAGATGATATAGGTAACCCTTGAAAAATGTTGGAGAAAGTTGAGAGATATTAATTTTCTGAAGACGGGGATCAAGACTAAGACACTTTGGGAGGCATTGTCCTATCTAGTCAACAAAAATACCAGCTGAAGCTAAGGGACAGCTTGTTTAGTTATAAAGAGGAATAACTTTCTGCAGAAATGACTCTAACTGTTGTATGTTCCTGTTCATTCTGAACTTGGCTGTCAGGAACCAGTCAAAGATTTGAGTGGTAACTGTAATTGAAAACACACTGATGATACTTTTGTGGTTTTATTTATTAATACTTCAGTACTCCTTAGAGGCTTCAATAAGAGCTAACACAGAGAAAGGGCCATTGGGCCAGAGACTTTACCCAAGAATGCAGACAGACCCTGATTAAAGGATTATAAGAATACTCAGAGAATTAAGAGAAATTATCCCAAATGGATTTCAGTGTTATACAGAGTATAGGCACAGCATAAAATGTGACAGTAAAGGTAAGTGTGTTAGTGTAAGCTAGTAGTCTTGGAGGGTATTCACAAAGATTTACTTTTGTCAAGTGAGACTTTTTATCCTTTCTCTGTAGTCTCTGACAAGAAAGGAGCTACGTTAGCCTCACTCTAAGTCACCCTTTAAAGAAATTTATTAGCTACAGAGGGAGCCTATTTGGACTTGGATCCCACCAATACTGAACGTTAATTTGCTACAGTGTGCTATGCATCCTCTTTTACGGATATTAAATTCTAGCTCATTTTTTTCCCCTCAATTTTTCAAATTTCCAGATGACCTCACAGAGATGAAAAGCCAGTTTTCGGTCCCTGACACACATGAATATTTCATTCAGAATCAGTTGCCATTGCTGACTTCCCATCGCAGTTTGTTACTAAGTTTCACTGGTAGCCTAAAGAATTTTTGACTCCCTTTCTCTTTTCATTAAATGAGTTATATTTGGCCATAGATACCTCTGAAGTTTCAACTGTCTGCATTACTGCCTGAAACAGTAATAATATAAACTCAATATACTCTGAATAGCTCAACTGTTTGGACTAAGATTTATGTAGATGCATGATTGTATTACCATTTTTGTGGTTTACAAAAATCTTTTATACTTTAACATTCATAACTGTTACTGATCTGTTTGTATAAACATGTTCCTTATTAGTTACTCTTAAAATATTTTGTTGAAACAATGCAAAGGAAAACGATGATCTTCAGTAGAGGGAAAGAATAGCATGAATCAGGGATAAAAAACTTAGCCCTTTTCAAATGCCTTTGCAACATTGCACAGAAGATTGCGTTACAGAACTCATCAGGATACATGTAGTCACCTTCATTAGAGGTTATGAAAAGACCTCACTTTTTGTAATTCTTGGATGCTACTGTCTCTTCAGTCTTTCAGCTATGAAGAACCATATGTATTAATATGGATCGCAAATAAGGGTCTGCCATAAAGGATGGACACGTAGTATTTTCCGGTAAACATTTTACCACACTGCAACTAACAGTGCTGAAATGTATTAACAGCATCTGATCTGTCAAAAATCAGACAACCATGAATTTATGTGAAAAAATAACCAAGCTTTACTCTATGGAGAACTACTGCTTGTTCATGCTGTTCTTATTTTAGGTAACTATGGCTTCTGTAAAGATGCACCTCAGTTGGTTTTTTTTTGCCAGGAAAAATATGAATGTTATATATTGGTTCATCCTCATCATGCGAACTCATATTCTGCATTTTCACAAGGTTTTCCCTTGGCAGATCCGCAAGAGCAGTTAAAGCATGAATCTTCTATGATCAACAGTAGGCAGATGGAATGAAGCAAGTCTGATCGAGAATAAGAAAACTGAGAGACATAGATTAAGTAGGTTGCGCAGGAAACCTGTGGCAAGACTAACATCACGTGCTTTTAGCTCATTATTGGATAACCCGATATGAATGAGTTAGGTGAATGAAAGAAAATGATATCTGGGGAGCTTCAGCTGCAATGTGATAGTTGGAACTATGCAGTGAGGAGCCTGGTACCATATTTTGCGTTTAGAGATGCTCATGCACCACTCAGTCCTACAAAGAGGGGAGAGATGGCTACAGTTCTGGTTAGTGTAAAGATTGTAACCCAAGTGCTAGCAAGTACACTTCTTTGAATGAATATAAACTAACTATAAAACTTGTGGAGACAGAGTTTGAAACTAGTAGAGGGAGAACATGACAGAGCTTTTCAGACACCAGAGTCAGAGAATGACTAACAGGGACCACTGTGGCATGATGTCACTGTGACCTACTGTATATTTTGGAAGCAGAACTGAAATCCTACCAAACCGACGACACATCAAACAACATTGTGAGTGTGTATTTGAGATATTACAAGGTGAATTGTCAAATTTACACACTATTAATTACATACTTTTCTTTCACCTCATTCTTTATCCTCCTGCATTGACACTGATCTCTCAAAAATTTGATGTAACAGCGTACACTTCTGGAACATCTCAAGTTGCCAAAGAGATGCAGGAAACACTCATAGCTACAGTAATGGCAACAGCTACAGTAGCAGCACTTGTGCCAGGAACAGCAGCCCCAGCAGCCCCATGCCAGATATACACAGCTGCAGATGAGCCACTGCTGATCCGTGCAGTATGCTGGTTCATTTACTTAGTATGTGTCGGGAAGTAGTTCAACAGATGCAAAAGATTCACAGCTTAGTTAAGTGTTCTCCCCTTCTCGTTTTCAGCCTTTTCCTGGTCTTATGCAGTATATGTTTTCATTAGCCTATGTCCACGTGTAAATACTATGCCACTGAGCTACCACAAAATCACAGTCCACTCATGCTCAGCCAATTTTATCTGACTAATATAAGTTCGGAACTGTTTGTGCTATATTTTTAAAATATAGAAAGATGAAGAAAATATAGAAAAATGAAGAAAAGATGCCGAAAGAATACCACAGCTGCAAAAGCCAGGAGGAAAAAAAACTGAATGGGGGTTGAATCATTACTTTACACGTTTATTTTCCCCTAATTCCTGCACTTTTTCTATGCCTGCTGGCAACCAACTTTTCACAAACGCAACATGATGGTTAGCCTGATTCCTCCTCTTACGCTAACTACCTGGCCATAGGGAGAACATTTGAACTCATGAGCAAATCTCAATATTTTCAGTTCCTCTATCCATCACCAGAGGGTCTCCCTTTCCAAGAAAAGGAAAGGTCAGGAAAGCTCAGGCGTTTGGAGTATGCACAGTACACAGGGATCTTTAGAGAGTTTAGCTACCAAAAGCTATCAGAAGATGGCTAACTGAAGGTGGACTAACTGCTGTGGTTAAATGCTCATCACATTGAAACTTCACACAAAACTTCAGCAATGAAGGGAAAAATTATATGGGTCTGAAATTCATATGAACCTGAAAGTATATGTTTCATGTGGGTCAACCTTTACTGCTAGATAACTTTTTAAGCATGATGAAGAGTGCTAACTAAAATGATGAATCAAAATTATATACCTTTTAGAATTAGATCACATTTATTATTTTTAAATGGATTTGAACAGAGGTGAAAGATCTAAGTAAAGATTTGTTGTCACATACTCTTCAGAATGGAATCCCTTAAGACTGACAGTGTGAAGGCTGATGTAACTCATCCAACCAAGCACCCATCCCCATCTTCATAGTATGTACTGTGTTCATTTTTTTAATATGAAACTCAAGCTGGTTTTGAGTGAATGTTGAGTGAATGTTATGAGCCCACCAAGAGAGGTGATTCTAAAAATCCAAGATTTAGGAAGTTTTACTGCTATGGCTTTAGGAGGTTGTAATGCATAGATAAGAAGATGTGCGATTAAAAACAAAAATGTAATGCTAATGAAGAAACCTTGAGAAGAAAAAGGGAAGAAAATATTGTCCATGCTACTGTGAGATGTTCTACCAATCTACCAACCTGTCTTTGGGAGTGATTCTGCAGGTGGTAGTTAAAAACAAAAGTGGGTATTCTGACTTCAGTAGGTGCATATACAGAAGTACAAAGCCTTTAATTCTCCTGGGATGAGGAGGAAAAGAAAAGGAAAGAGCTAATGGAAGGAGCAAACAAGCATTTCTAAATAGTTTTCAGGGCGTACCAGCCATGATGGAGGGTGAAGTACAGTGCACCAACTGGGAAAGATCTTAGATGTTTGTGATGCGGCTAAGGAAGATCTTGATTACTAAGTATAGTCATGATTTTCATTGCTTTATTTTTTTGTTCTTTCTTCGGTATCTCTTGTCATTTACCAAGTAATTTAATCGTTACTATAAAATGATATAATAAATACTTTTTTAATCTTTACATTTTCTAATAGCTAAGCTGGTTTTGAGCAACTTGAGTATCATTCCACTCTTTATGAAATTCTAGACATATGGCCACCCCTCTTGTTTTGAGTGCTCCTGCACACTCCCACAGATTAGGGGTCTTCAGGAGTCTGAGGACCATGCTTCCACCGAACTTCAAGATCCCGTAATGAAGTAGTACCATATATTTGTGAAGAAAGTATCTGTTAGAAAGCACTGGCCCACACCTTTTTTGGAAAACATCAGGAAAGCAGAAGGAAATGTTGAGATGTGGTAGTCACACACACCCTAGTTTTTGCCAGGGCAAGGGATTTTCAAATAGGGCTTTTTGTTAAGTTTTGGCAATTTTTCTACAAAAAGAGAATTTTTGTGACTTTTGCTTTGATTTTGAAATCACGTGGAAGGAAGATCTTTGCAGTGCGATTTAAAAAAAAAATGAGTTTACTTGAGTGTTTTAAGAAATTGTGCTTCTACTCTATAACTTTCTGTTTTCCTTTTCCCTCATAATTTAGAAAAATCCATACTTTGATCCCTCAGACATTCTCCTTTGACAAAATTCTAAAGCAGGCACTTCACAGTTTGTGCTCCCACTGATTCAGGTATGTCAAAAAATTCTGCACACCTTTTGGCATGCTTTTTGTTTTTCTATTTAGTGGAAATTACATTAATATTGGTAATATTTTAATGACAGAAAATATGTTGAAATTACTTCTCAGACACAGGGCAAAGTATGTAATTGAATTCTGACAGGCATCCAGGCTGGCTAAAATTTTAACTGTATTTGAATATCAGACTAGAAGAGCTTAAGTAGAATGACATCTTTAATTAATACCCTGTTTCTGTCTAAGAAATCAAATTCACATTTTGTCTGATTTTCAGGGCACGGTGTTTCCACATCTTTGTGTAAGTTCGGTCTTTTTCATGAATTGCCCATTTCAAGAGAAGTCTGCCTTCTGATAAAAAAAAAACTATATGTTTTTAAAATTTTAGTAGCACTAGTGATATTTTCTTTGGATTCTATGATACAGATTCATAGCTGTCTCAGGACACTCTTTTTAGTTGTTTAGTTGCTTTTCCTGTCACAGTAATATCTCTGTTTTGGCCCTAGTATTGTTCAGATCATCTTTTCACAGTGGCTGCATCCAAGCTGTGAAACCAGTTACAAACTGCCCTTTTCTGAGGTTTTTGTGTGCATGCCTCTTAAACTCTGGATGCACTCAGTTCACTACTTCCGAACTACGATAACTGCCCTACCTTGTACTTGCACTTTGGAACTCATATTAGGTTATAGCATTACATTTTCCTTGGAGCTAGTATAGCTGGAGTGCTTTTGGGCAGATTAAAGATTTATGAATTCCCCATACGAACTTTCATAAGAAATCAAAATTTTAGGGGTCATGTAAATGTGGTCAAATGTTGTCTACACATACTGGAAAATATTGATGTTGAATATATTTTTTAATATATATTTTTGGAAACAATAAGGACCATAAAGTTAAGAAATAAAGAGTAATACGTGGAGATATTTGATTAAGCTCTAGTAAAAACAGGCTTGAAATGGATATTCCTCTGGAAAGTTTTGCCCGATATGCTTTCTGCTTGGATAATGAGTTAGCTATATTGGTGCTATCAGGAAAAGAGATGAAACAAAACTATGGCCTTTGACTAGAAAGAACCTTAACTCTCCTAAGCCTTGACAGTTTCTCTAAGTTAGTAACCGAATCATGCCCATAACTAGTTTTAACTTAGATTTTTAAATTCAAACCCTTCCATAAAACCTCTCTTGAACTGTAGAGATTCAAAGAAGGAACAAGCCTGCCTTAGAGCTTGGTTTGAATAACTGATGTTATCATCTCAGACTTCAGTAATGGTCATTTGAACTTCACCCGCTTGCAGTCTAACTCTGCTGAAATAATAACACCACAGTAGTGAAGAAATTAGATATATATATATATTCTTAATATTTAATTGCATATGAAATACATGTAACATAAGGTCCGAGATCCACATTACCAACTGATATCATTCAGCGCTGTGTGTTTGTGTTGAAAAATGCCAAAAGTATTGTGTGAAATATTTGTGTGTGTGGCCTTGCTTTTAAGCAAGAAAGTGGAACAGGATCAGTAATTACTATAAGAAAAGGAGAAGGGAAGGGTAGTGAAGCTTAAAATTTTATCAACTCTGCTTACCGAGGAACCTCGATCTTTATGGGAAATTATTTTTAATTATTTCTTATACTACTCCTCGAGTGATCTTATTTACCTATGAAGTCAGCATGATCAGGGCATCAGATCTGGTCAGACACTTCCATTACATTTAAACTTACCTTGTCTTTCCATCTGGCCCAGTGTCTTTCAGCTTACATCCCTTTGTTGATTACCCGCATCACCTTTCACTGAAGAGGTGACCATTCATGAAAACTTATTTTTCATAACATTTTAGAAAATACAAGGATAGTTTAATATTTACCACAATAAATTTATTTTGTATGACATTTCAGATGACTGTTAAATTAAAATTCTTCTTGAAGGTTGTAAGGAAACTGAGAATAAAAGGCACATTTTGTGACTGTCAGATATGCTGGTTACACTTAAGGTTGGCAATGGTGCTGTGAATTTCCCCAGGGCTTCTGGAGGTCCAGATAGAAAGGGATGTTTGTAAGCGCTTTTGTCTGGCTGTTCTCTTTCATACGCAGACTTTCCTTTAGAGCTTTATACCTGCTTCACTTACAGACTGGATGTTGCAATGCATGTGGTGATGCATGTACTTTATACTATCTGAAAAAAAGTAAATTATGCAGAATGACTCATTTAGGAAGGAGATCCTCTTTACACCTATGTTTTGGACTCTAGCTTCTATCAATATGAAGCTGTTGCATTGATTTTGACACACAAACTGTTTCAATACTAAACTACCCGAATCATAAACATGCAGATAATCTGAAGAATAACAAGTAAGTATATAGGAAGTGGAGAATAAATGAAATTATGAAGGAAGACAATACCAACACAGCACTAGGACAAAGAGATGAAGCACTATATGCCAAGAAACATTCAGAGGAATGAGAAGTTGAGAGACATTTGGAGAAAGACATACAAACACAGGGGTGTTCAGGGATATTCATATACATTCAGAGAACACGAAAAATGCTTGAGCACATCCTACTTACGAAGTACTCTTCGTATTCTGTCTTGAACACAGAATATGTAAGTCAGCATAGCCTGCTTATTATCATCCTGTGATTCTGAAAGAACTCTCAGAAAGAAAGTGATCTACACTTACTCAGGAATAATAAACAAATTACATACTGCATTGGGAACCTGGCAGGATAATAGGAAGCAGTCTGAGGGACAGAGTGAATCCCATGCTAATCAAATTTCTACAATGACAGGCAGATGCAAAAAATACTGAGAAAATAAAAAAGATCAGAACATGAAAGGTACCTAAAGTGACCCCTAAGATCTACTTTGCACTGGAAAGCCTTGTCTGGGATTGTGTAACAAATTTGGGGTACTGCAACCTAAAAAGACTCAGTTCAGTTGGAGGCAGTCTGGTAGAGTGTCAGAGCCAAGACAGGACTCAAGAAGGTATGACGTGAGGCAGAACTTAAAAACCAAGGCTTGCCAACCTAGGGAAGAAAAAGCTGAAAGGGGATGTGATTATAGTCTTGCAACATTTGCAAAGAAGGGAAACCACTGCTCTTCAGAGTTAGAGTGGATAGGTTATAAGTTAAATTGTAGAAAAACAGCCTAGACATTAGAAAACACTTTCTAACATTGAGGTTAGCCAAGTCTTGGAAAAGATTCCCTGGGGAGATTGTGAAATATATAATTGGAGGCCTTCAAAAGAACAAAAAAACTACCACTGACAGGCAGAAGCAGCTGAAGTCTTCGCCAGCCTTAATGTTTCGGTGATACAATGGTTTACATCCTTTCTATCTCACAGATCCTGTGTAATCTATGAAAAACTCTACCATGGAGGATTAAAAGAGCAGGCGTTTAGTTATTTGTTGACTGTTTAAATGGTAAATATGAAGATACTTTTATTCTAAAACTGCTTCCATTTTGACATAAAACATCTTAAGCATAATAACTATGATCCCTCTTTACAAATGCCTTGCCTTCTCTCTGATATTTCCATAAATATTAAGCTGACTGCAATTTGTATCTTGGCTCATATTGTCAGTTTGTAATCCATTGTGTGTGAGGGTAGAGAGCTGTGTTTGAACTTGTATAAATAGATCCAAAAAACTAACATTGGAAACACAGACAGTGAAATTCTGAATTTTTTAAAATTTTAAATTTCTTACTATTTCTAAATTTCTACTGATATCACTAGGTATCTGCCATGTAAAGATGCGATACAGTATTTGAAACATACTTTTGGCAAATATTTTTTGTACAGACTAAATGTACTGACTACAGACTAAAGACATTCAAGGACAAGAAATACAAACAAACCAGAGCCGTTCCAAAACTATCACTATACAAAAATTAAGAGCAAGGTATAAGTACTTGAGTTTTTTTTGGTTCAAACGGTCAAATCTATTTTCAATCCACTTCCATCATAATATACTTCACTTATTTTGGCTCTATGTCATATGAAACAATAAAAGTGGTGATGTGTTGAAGCAGAAACTATAAGGTGAGAAAGTAAAATCTGTTTTCTAAATTTATGTGGCCTTTTGGGCTTGGATTTATGTTATAATTGGCTATCCAAATACTATAATCAAAACCTTATTTCTGATTTCAAAGAAAGCCAATGGGTTGGGTTGGAAATAATGAAAGCACACTCCAAGAAGTTGTATGAGATCAAATGTTAAATGAGAAGTTTAACTGTGAGTAAGTTTTTATATTTTTTGTATATAAATATGAAAAAATGTTAAAGAAATAAACATTTCTAACACAAAATTAAATATCTTTTATACCAAATAACCACTTTTTAAAAAAAAGGAACATCAAAACAATTGAAAATGGTGTATTATTATTTTAAGAAATTCACACTAGTGGAAGCATTAGATGAAACATGAAGAACAGTTTTAGACATTGTCACTAGTCTCACAGACCTCTCCCTTTGAAAGAATTATCCAGTCACTCTTGTAACTGCAAAGGTCTGATTTTCGTAGTGAATCTCTAATCCTATCCTGTTTGTATTTGAAAACGCATTACATGATGATAACTTCAATGACATCTAACATCTGAAATTCAGGTATTGAAGATACGTGCACCCCAGTGTAATAAACATGCTGTCTGCAGGACGACTGGATCTGCTTTTAGCACAGACAGCAATTCTCTGAAGATAGTGTACATCACCTAGAAGAGAACATTATGACAGCTACAGCCCCAAAGTTAACATCACCTCTGTGACAGGGAAAAACTTAAACTGAGGCACACCTTCCCATTATTATGCAGCATTAACTCCATGTATTCTGAGACTTCTCAGAAACAACCTTTCATTTGCCATTTACAGCTTCCCTCTATGTTAAAACCTCTTCACTTGCACAGCCTTCAAAAATGGTTGCCTAAATACCTTGGAGTACAAAGGAAAGTTTTGCCTTCTTTATGTATGTGCATATATACATAATACATACAAAATGTATGTATGTACATATGTACATAAAGACTTAGAGCTGCGCTTTGAATTTATGTAAGCATAACATCACTCCTGTATAAAGCGTTTAATCAGAGGACTTACGTCTCTTCCTATACCTCATTTATTCATGACCTGTAAAACCAATTTCCTGGGCAAGCATATACAAAGACCAACTCTAAAGAGAGAGAGGCTACCTCAAAATAACGCCATCCTTTCCCATATTCCCTATTTAAGTCTTTTACTGCATCCATCTCCATTGCCAGTATGGATCAGACAAGACAGCAGTGAAAAGGAAGATGGTCTTAGCTGGTCAGCAGAGAATATCACTAGTGTCACTGCTGCCCCAAACATGAAGCAAAATAGAAGAGTTACAAGACTGAAGTTCATGTTGAGAAAGAGCAACTGATGGAAAATTAAGTGGCAAAAATCAGCTAGAGTCATCCTTTTATAAGTTTATAGTTTTTGATTACATTGGGGATTTCTCAAGATCTAGGGAATTACATTAGTTTTTGAATTTCAAAACATACAATAGTTCATGCACAATATGCCTACTTGTAAAGACCAAGAGAGTATATGGCACAGTGTTGCCTGGTTCCACTGTCTCTTTCTTAATGGTGGAGAACTAAGGTATCTTAGCTCTAAGGTATCTTAGGTATCTTAGGTATCTTCCCTATCGTAGATCTTGAATCACTCACTGGCAGTTGCTTCTCTTTGCATCTTCTCTTTTTTCTTGCCTGAAACCCTGCAGGAACTACTGCTGCAGCTGGTTTCGGATATGAACTGTGACTTTCTCAAAAAATACACTGGACTACAAGCCAGATACAGCTTTTCACCTTGTTTTCTTCAAAAAGACAGATATTGTAAATATGACTTTGAAGTAGCTGGAGTACTTTCATACTGGTCCATGTTACAAAGCTTAGTAACTTCAGATCTATTTAATTTTACACATTCTGTACATCAATAATCATTCCAATAGTTTTTGATGATAAGGATCTGTTAAATCATCTACACCTGTAGAAAGGTATAAATCACTCTGATTTGACAGTATTTTCTGCTCGCTTTGCCTCCACATAAAATATGTCAACAGTTCAAAGCAACGGAGAACTTTAACACTGTTGTGAGTAGCACAGCTTACATAAATACATCCATTGTTCAGAGTCTTGGCATCACTAAATGAAAAGGTAGTGTCAGCACAAGGCTAATTTAAAAAAAAACAACCCTCTGTAACTTTGCTGAGGTGAGTTTCCATGAAGGCCATATTTTGGGAGAACAAGAATTTTTATTACAGAACCATTCATAAGGAACTGGAAGAATTTTCTGTCACATTTACATAAAAACCAAAATTGGTTAAAGGAGAGACTGCAAAAGCAATCACTCTTAAACCTTAGCAAGCCACTAATGTAGTCAGCTATTCCTCCAAAGACTTGCTCACTACAATAGCTTTCTGAACCTTTTTAGCACTCTTTGCAGGAAAGATTTTTTTTAAAAGTGACTTCTCTGGGTTTTCAGATACTTTTTACTGAATAACCAACACACAATGAATATGCACTTTTATATGTTGGTCATGCAACTATTGTTTTATTACTACAGAGGCTGGATTTTCAGTAAAAAGTTTGAAGCATAAATATTCTTTGTATGCAATTTATCCCATGCCTCCATGCACATAGGCTTTTCAGTGAATAGAAAATCTAAGACTGATTTCAACAAGAATAAGCATCATACACCAATGCTATCTGCTCTATGATGTTCTGTAGCAACACCAACATTCAGGACAGTTCTACACCATATACAGGGGGTTCTCAAGAGGCAATAAGCTGGCAGGCTTCCAGAAACTACCTTTGCCAAGCGTACTGATGCAGCACAATTTTACCCTTGCTCCAGAGGTAAATTTATCGGTTAAGTAATTTTTGCTGGCTTAGCTGCACTATGTGTGTAAATGAAGGGGCACCAGGAATCTGGTACTTCTGGGACAACGGTCAGTGAAATATCCTGGTAAAGTAAGAAGGAAGAGGAAGTTTACTACTATTTTCAGAACTGTGGGAAATCATGTTAACTTTGGTGGAACTGCAACAGCCAAATAATGGTAATCACAAATTAAAATCCAAACTAGAAGTTAGTTAAGATATTCTTACTTAGGACAAGAAATTTAACAACTTCAGTTAATGGCAGGCTGTTTACTAAGAGGCAACATCTGCCAGCATTTTCAGCAGTCACATATGTTTAAATATCAAATTTGAAATGCTGTCTTTGTCCAGTGTCTTTATAAAATCTGAAAGCAGCTTGAAAAATGTTTGAAACCAACTTGAAAGCAATGACAACATTGCTCACATAAGACTGTTGCCATTTCCTTAAAACAGCAGAATACACAAATGCTAGCTTGTACCCTGTGTGAAACATGAGAGTCTATATTTTCAGTAGAGTTCTGGCAGAAGCCAGTATTATGTAAGTTTTAAACCAAAGATTGCTTGCCTTACAGAACTGAAGTTCACAAATTTAATTGTTCAAATTTTAGCTGAGAAAATGAAGCTGGCTTAAAATAGAGGACTAGCACACTATAATATATTTTTTAGGATTTGAGATTTCATTTGACATGGACCATATTTTGTGTGTTTCTCAGCTACGAGATATGATGAAAACTGTCCAAAACATACAATACCCATGAGCACAACCTAAATTTGTGCTTTGCTCCCATGTAACTGTTGGCCAAAAGTAGAGAGGTAATTTATCTTCCTATTTAGTGTAAAGTCCCTTGTCATCTGCTGATTGACTGGCGTAAATCATTATTAACTTTTGGAGCTCATAATATCCTATTTATTTATATAGAGTCAAGAGGCTTATAATTTGTTTTGGTTTTAACTTACAACATATTGTGTCAAACTAATGTCTAATGTAGCTTCCAGATTCTACAGTTCTTTAATCAAGAAACCATTTATAATTCTTTCAGTAAATCTCCAAGTAGAAAGCATATGGCAAATCTGGCCGTAATCCTTTCAGAAAGAGAATTCTTTCTTCCTTCCTTCCTTACCTTTCCTTCCTTATTTCCTTCTCCTCCTCCTTCCTTCCTTCCTCTCTCCCTCCCTCCCTCTCTCCTTCCCCATTCAGTTTTTGCCCCTTCCCCCTTCCTCTCCTTCCCCTCTCCTTTCCTCCCTTTGTTCCTCCCTCCTTCCTTCCTTTTCTTTCCCTGAGAGGAGCAATCATTAGAATAAAACAGATATCCTCTAAAACATTAATGATCTCCATATTATTTAGAGAACCCTCATCCAGAAAAACAAACAAGTGCTTTTTGTCCTCATATTAGCTTTTACAACACTTCTGTGGTCCCTGATCTGGAGAGATGGAGTGATATATGGTGGCACAGGCTACCCTAAGAGTCACAGTGGTCCTGATTGCCGTGGCTTGTGTGTTCCTGGCTGACCAAGGTCTTGCTGGAACACATAATGCGGGCTTGCTGGTTTCCCCGCAGCTACTAAACTTCCCTAAAGCACAGCTGCATATTTGTGTCACGCCCACTCTCTTCTTACAGATCTCATTCAAAAAAGTAAGATGAGGAAGAGTGGAAAGAAGGGTTAATGTTAAAAAAACATTTAGTGATGAAAAGGACAGAAAATAATACAGGGATGTCAAAATACACTCTATTGTAGGAAATGCACTCTGACCATTATAACTGTGGCTTCTAGGATTGCCATATATGAAACGGAGGTTAGTAGATGCTGCAGTTTGTAGAGGTGATTCAAAAAGTGGAGTTTATACTTTCTACTCTTGAGCTTAAACATAGACTACAAGAGGTTCTGAGTTTTAGTGAGAGGTTAAAGACAAAAATCTATAGATGGACTATTTGGTATTTGAAGAAAGTAAAAAACAAAACAAAACAAAACAAAACAAAACAAAACAAACAAACAAACCCCTCTCTCAGAACTATACCATTCCTGCCAAGCATTCACCTAGACCAGCTTCTTTGCAAAGCAGTGCCAAAGATGTATACGTCTTTCATCAGGCAGGTTGTCATATAATCTAATATGCCATTAAAATCCCACATCTATTTCTACTAAAAGAGCATACTCCAAATTCAATGCAAAACGGATCCTACTGTAAAATACTGATTCCTTTGTTCTTTATCCTTAAGCTATTACTTATTTTAAAAGGTAGAGTTGTACTGTCAGAAATCACATATCTTTTCTTTATAGTTGTTTGAACATATGGCGACAGTCGCATGGAATTCTCTTTTGCTTTTATTTTTCAGGATTCTAGAAAAAATGCTTTTCTGACTTCGTTGCCATTTTTAGCTCGTCCATTTTTAGCTCCAAACATTTTCCTACAGGGTGAATTAGGTCCATCACTTTTATAGACAAGTGTTTTATTTTGTCTTGTACCACGTGATTTGGTGCTACCAAGCTATATACCCTTTCCTATTTCTTCTTCCAAACTTCTGGTTTCCTGGTAAAATTGAATTTTTGTACCTGAACTGCTCAAATTGGCCCCGATTTTGTTAGTTTCAAGCACTTGCCTTGTTGTTTTTGTCTCTACACCACTAAGAAAAAAAAACAATAATCAAAGCCCCTTTGAGTCAATGTAGATACAAGCTTCTGATCTGTGCAGAAGAGGTTGACATGCCCTGCTCTAGCCTTTAAGAGCATGATCACACAATAAAATCCTTGTTTCTCCCAATACCCGATTCTGTTCAACTTTATTATTTATTGCTTTGTACCCGCTATAGTCACATGGAACCATGCTGCTTATTTTCCTGAAAGACTCTAAGATGAAGGACAACATCCTAGGGTCCAGGGGGATAGCTTTGGGAATGTCTTCCTCTCCACAGATCACAGAATCACAGAATGGTAGGGTTGGAAGGGACCTCTGGAGATCATCTAGTCCAGCCCCCCTGCCAGAGCAGAGTCACCTAGAGCAGGTTGCACAGGAACGCGTCCAGGCGGGTTTTGAATGTCTCCAGAGACGGAGACTCCACCACCTCTCTGGGCAGCCTGTTCCAGTGCTCTGCCACCCTCAAAGTAAAGAAGTTCCTTCTCAGGCTACAGATAGCCTGCAGCGGTTCAGGTAAGACTGAAGAACAGGGGCAGCTTCGTCATCAACCACAGAATGTGCTTGGCAGGGCTGTCAGAAGGAAAGTAGTGAGACCAAAGTGCATTAACTGTGTGAACTCCTGCTATATACTTGGTTGCTCTAAGAGACATGGTGCCGGGGCAGAACGTTGCCTCCCAGAGTACCTCCCTGAGCAACAGGGGCACACCTTCACTCAGTCTGGTTTTGTTTAGAGATATTCTGTATGTCTCTACAGTCATGACATTCTTCCCTCAAAGATGTTTTCTGTCATTAAACTTTAACACTCTCTGTCTTTCAAAAAAAAATAATCCTGGAATACTCTGTAAATCTTTATTTCACCTAGACAGGAATTGTCATTTTCCCCAGTATATAAGATTGGGGTCAATTTAGAAACTTTTCATAAATTTTGCCACAGGAATTCTTGCAAGACTGGATTAATGAGATAGATTTAAGTGGATTCAAGATGAATTAAGGGAGGTGGTGTGGTGCTACCGGACACACAATGTAGTAGTGGCTGCACCGTCCTTCTGTGGACCATGTAGCTATAAAGTCTTAACTTTTGCACCACTTCTTACATCTTTCCCATCTATGCTTGAGAAAAGTTGCACAACATAATTTTTTGTAGAAACAGAGCTTGTAGTGAAAACTAATTCCTAAACAAAAGTGAGGGTTGTGATGCAGCTGAGTTATTTTCTGCTTTAAAAGCTGGTAAATATTAGATCATCCAAACAGACAACAGTCTCTGTCTGAACAGACACACAGTCCAGGAAACACAATAGTAAATATTAGTTACTCGAAACAACAGTTGCAGTGAGCAGGGTCTGAGTGATCCTTAGGCTGCAATGTCTCCTTACAAAACAGCTTTTGGACAAATTCCAAGAGTGGACAAATTTGTCAAGGTTACAAATGAGTGAAATCTGGCCAGCAAATGATGCCCCTGAGCTTGCTTGTTAACTAGATGAATTTCTTGCTTGTTCATGGAGCAGGAAAACATGCCACTTGTCTGAGTTCTCTGAGTTTTTTGTGGATACTTTCCAGTTCCAGGGGTTTTACTGTGGTAGGGGAGGATTTGGCTCAACCTATATGTGTTTTTTTTGTGTTACATAAAATTGTAGGAAGATAGCTCTGCCAAAGGGCACAAGTCATTTTTTTTGGTCTTAACAGCCCAGAGTTTTGTTGATCATTTTTCCCAAACAGGATGTCTGTGCAGAGGGGAAACATTCTTTTATTTAGTTTATTTTTGCTATGATTTTTTAAAATTTCATCAAGTTTCTTTTTTTCAGTACCATACCCTAAGGATAAAAGTATTCACTGACTCCATACATTATAATATTGTCATGAAATAGTATATAAAATAATTGGGTTTCCTGTTGGTAGTGTGAGGCAAATTAATCTTATCTGAATGAGATCTTATCTCAGGACATCCTCCTAGAAGCTATGCTAAGGCACGTGGAGGACAGGGAAGTGATTCGAGGCAGCCAGCATGGTTTCACCAAGGTCTGATTGTTAGCTCTCAGGGGGCAAAAACTTTACCCCTTGAGAGAAACACCACCTTTCTTTCAATGCTCAGCCTAGCAGAGTTCTAGTGCATGTAAAGGTCTTGTTACTGTAGCATGAATATTTATTGCTTCTAAAAGGAATGCTGCTTTAGCAAGAATGAAGACTATAGAGTCTTCTTTAATAGCTAAAAGCCAAAATTTAATAGCAGATATAAATATTACATGACACTCCTGAGGAGAATTGCCAGGTGAAACCTCAAACACCCACCCTCCCCAACAAACCCAAACTCCTTTCCTTAAATTATTCCAGAAAATGAAGTTCTTCTGTTTTATAGACCAGCCATTATAACTCAGGGAAAGGTTCAAAAGGAGAAAGGACTTGTGATCACCCATCTGGCCTTAGGCATTACACACACCATAGACCTTTGCTCAGCAGTTCATACATTTACGACTTCTGGAAGAGAGAGACTGTGCAGTTTAGAGAGCTATCCATTCTTGTTTAAACTTTATTTGATCATACCTACCAGATCTTAAAGATCTTTACAGCATAGTCATCCTTTGGCTCAAATTGCCGTCTCAAACAGACTTTATGTAATGTATCGATGATCAGTACCAATGGCCGTTTACACTAGTGGTCTGTTAGGTCATCTTCAGCCACATTTTGTCTTCAGTCTTCTGCAACTACACCGGGATTCTGAGATTTCTTAAAAATCTACATTCACAGTTTCTGAAAGAAAAAAAAAAAAACAAACCAGAATGTATGTAGAATAAGATCAATTATTATTGCTGTTGTGCAACTATTCGCAACTTTTTAATTTACACCTCCAGGCTTCACTTATCTGTATTTCATAATTGTTCATATAGACCTATTATAAAATATTCCATTTCAGATTTATTATAGATTGAAAATTCACAACTGTTATAATGTCAGTTCTGAAAAAGGCTTCTTTTTTTTCTTTTAACTAAGGTAAACTTCCCTCATGAATGGAAAACTACAGTGTTTCAAGATAATTTAATTTGCTTCCAAATGCTGTCATTTAAAATTTATCTCTGAATCATTTTTTGGTTTTAGAACTGGCCTTTATAAAGCACCCTGTCTGTATGCATGCATATATATTTGTGTATTAAAAGAAATGTGTGGAGGTAAAAAGGGGGAAGAGCCTACTTGCAGAGAATACATTTTACTAGTTCATGTTCATTGCTTCTAGGCAATCCTTAACACTGAGTTCAATAATCAATTTGTTCTTTTTATCCTTGGCTTTTTGGTGTTTTGTGTTGCATTCCTAATGTTTTTCATGCAGGGTTGTTTTTTTGTTTGTTCTTGTTGTTGTTTTTGTTTTTCTTCTTTATTTTTCTTTTTTACATATCATGAATATCACAGATTAAACAGTGGATATCACTTACCTTGACTTCAGCAAGGCTTTCAGCATGCACTCCTACAGTAACCCTGTAGCAAACTGGAGAGATACGAATGAGATGGGTTGATTACAAGTTGGCTGGTCTGTTGAGCTCTAAGGGTTGCAATGTGAAGTCCAACTGGCAATTCTTTACTAGTGGCATTCCTTAGGTGTCAATGCTGGGGCTCATACTATTTAACATCTTTATTAATGATTTTGACAGCGCAATGGAGTGCACCTTCAGCAATTTCATGGATGACACCAAGTTGGGAGGGTGGTCAGCATGCTGGAGTGTAGGGCTGCCATTCGGAGGGGACCACAACCAGCTGCAGAACCAAGCTGGCAGAAATCTCACGAAGATCAGCAAAGGCATATGTAGTGTCCTGCACCTGATATGATATGATACGATAACCTCATGCAGAAATATATACAGGGCACTGACTGGTAGAGAGCAGATCTGTAGGAAAGGAGCTGAGAGCTCTGGTGGATGACAAGTTGAATATGATGCAGCAGTGTCCCCTTATGCCGGCTTTCTGGGCTCTGTTAGCCAAGAGTATGTACAGCAGGCTGATTATGTTCAGCTGGTTGATTACTTTTCTCTATCTGTTATTTGTGAGACTGTATCTGGAATACCATGTTCAGTTTTGGTTCCTTATACAAGAAAGACATTGCCACGCTTCAGGGGGTGCAAGCAAGGAGGAGTGCCTTCTCAGGCACTACTTGAAAAGATATCAGTGATGTCAGCAAAGGTCAAAGTCCCTTACCTGTGCATTTCCGAGGCCTCCAACAATCTTTGATCTAAAAATTTGCTGATATACCTGCACTAAAAACTGGACTTAGGTTAGCACAAGAGTGGAGCAAGGACACGGAAGATGCTTGGCCTTTCAAGAACATGGTCACAAGGACAACCTTTTACACTGGGACAGTGGCATCGCAAGACTGCAAGAATAATGACTAGCTGAGACGGAAGAATGACAGTGCAGGTGATCTTTAATGTTGTTTGCCTATCAAATGGGAAGAAAAGAGTTTAGCAGATAATAAAAATCAAGATATCTCAATGATTGATCTACGTAATGTTTACTCATTTCTCACACAAGCCTAGCAAGTAAGTTGGACCAGTTTTAGCTATCATTTTACACTGAGGCAGGTGGAAATGACTTGTAGGGAAAGTCTCCAGGTTTAATTTCATAATCATCTCAAAAAGGATATTAGGAACAAGCAGAGACTCTACAACAATGGGAAAAAATAAGACTGGTCAGCCAAGAAATTCGGTCTTAAAGGTCAGGAAAGATAAAGGTGGATTGCCAAAAGTCAAACTGCATTAACACTTGTAAGAGGTATTCACACAAGCAGAAAAAGCTTCTTCCAATGCAGAAATAAAGAAGGAAATTGATGCTTGTGCACTGTGGTAAGAGCTGAGATTGAAAGTAAATGAAATATGTTCCAAGAAACTAAGTTAATTATTTGCTTCAGCTGAGATAGAAAGAAAACGAAATGCTTAAAATAATCAAATTTCAAGGCCTGGAGAATATCTGTTTCCAGAATTCTCAAAACAGGAGTATGAAACCGTAGATTGAATAACTGATATGACGAATAAATATATCAACTAGGGATTAGCACAACGTAACTAGAAAATAGTAAAGGAAGTTCCTAAGTCATAAAGAAAGAAAATGATCTGATAAATCCATTTCTATTAGTATGTCTTCAATAGTATTTAATGCTATGAGAAAAGATTGTAAAGGCATGAGTAATTATGATGATGCAAGTAAAATGGGATTGGTGTAATATACAACATGTTATTTACCCCATCTAGATTACGCCAGACTAAACAAATGGGTAAGAAAACAGGAATTCTATACAAAGGAAAGCATGTAGAGATAGCCTACCTGGGTATCAGTGAAAAAATGAATACAGCATTACAGAGGAAATTATTGACAATGATGGCAACACTGAAGATTAGAAGAGGAGCCATCAATGTGTAATGAAAAGGGACGTAATAAGATGCAGTGGTGAAACAGAAAATGTCTTGCTGAAAGAGGTTTTCAGTAGAGATTCTAAAGAACTTGAGTTCAATAATTTATATTCTTTAAGAACATATATTATCTGAATTAAAACACCCTTAAGAGTTCTTAAAAAAATTGCTGTATGTTATTTTCATTGATGTCTTTGGCACAAATAATGTGTGCTGAAGGAATCAGGCACAGCTAGGAAGCACTGCCTCTGTGAACAAACTTGGAGTTTATGAGAGAGCTTGAAGACTTGAGCGGTGGAAGTGATCTGAAATTCTTGAGTATATAATACATGATTTCTATGCTTAGGAATTTCAAGGAACTCATGCTTTAAATTCAGCAGTAGGAAACAAATTTGAAAACAAAGGTGGAGCTCGGCATACCTGGATAACTAAAAGCTAGATAGATGAGGCAAGCTATGAAAAAAGGAAAATATGATTTGAGAATTTTCTAACTGAGGCATTTTAAATGAAGTTTTGGAAAATATTTCAGTTTTGTTATTGTTACCTTAAGAAATACCATTTGGAATTTAAACTGCAATAGAAATAAAGAACAACTATTTATATGATCAAGGGAATGCATAGTTTGTCATAGGAACAAGTATAATTTCCTGTGCATCAAAGCAAATATAAAACTGCTATCACTGTAAAGGAGTAACATTGTGCTGTCGTCATGCTTTTCTGCCTCTTCTCCTAGCAAATGCAGTGGAAGTCCAAAAACTTATCGAAGAGGCTATGTAACATGGTTCCTCACCATGTCATTGACCTGCAGTTATAGAAATAGCCAGCTTCATTTTTCTAGGTTCTATTTACCAAATTTATTCCTGCAGTTTCACATGACTTCCCTTATATAATTTGCAGTTATATATCATATGCTGTATATTTATATGCCACAGGCGTATGAGCTTTTATAACTTTCATTTCTTAATGTACATACAAGGTAAGGAGGCTAAAATCATGTGTTTTTAATCGATGGCATCAAACAAAACAGATCCTTTCAACCTGGTGATTTAATGTCTGAGAGCTTGGCTTAATGAAACACCTAGACTCCCAGATCCCCCAAACCATATTGCCTGAAGGTAAAGTCACTGGTCTGCTGCTGTAGATCAGTATATCTCCACTCAGCTCAACAGAATTACATCAGATTAGGCTGGTTAAGGGTCTAGCCAGAAAAACTTAGCACTCTGAAGTACTTTGGTTTGTACATCTATAACCAGTGTCCTGCCTGTTCTACATAAGTTTTAAAGCAGCTTTCAAGGAATTAGTGGCCTCCCTTTTTGTCCCTGTCCAGCTATGCTGTCTGCATCTTAGTTTGCAGCGTGGATGGTTAACTCCACTATTCCCAAAGTTTTTTTGTAGAGATGTATCCAACAGAAGTTGGCAAACAAACTGCAGAAACTCAGGTCGTGTCCCTCTATCATGAATGGTTTGCTTGTTCCTGCCCCAATTTGATTCCTTGTATTTCTCAAATGTCCAAATTTTAAAATCTTTACATTTTATTCCAGTGCTTCAACCCAAAGGTAATCGGAGGGGTAAGGAAAGTTGTAAAATAAATATTCTATTGAAAGTATTACTGCAGTCAAATATAAAAATTTCACCATCTAATTTCTATACACCCTTAACCTTCAAGCCTGAAAATTTTTTTGCAGCATCATACCCAAGTGCATTACACAGATTTACTTTTATAATTACTGATTTTTAGCTTTATTTGTAAAGGCAAAAGGCTTTTTCTGTGTTTATGTCTGCTCTCCATTATGTCTGTTTACGTCCAGTTCTCCTTTTCAGTAACATCTGAACCTACTGGCTAATTTCAACCAACTTAGACACAGCAAAAATATATTAAGTTTCCACAAAGTTTTTTTCCTTTTTAAATAGGAATTAGATAAAGAAAACACACCATTAATAATTACAATAAGGAAAAGATAAAAGCTTTCCTTCTTTGGACTTCTGAGGAATCCACAAGGATGGTCATTACAGCTCAGGAAATCAGTTATTTATACTCCACTTCATATTTAAACAGAATGGGCTTATTTAAGGGCAAAAAGTCCAGACTTTGGAGGGGGTGGTTGTGTCCTGTTGTTCTTTTCTGGAATTAAAGACGGAAAATCCTAAACGTAATTAATATAAAGTAAAAATGACCAGCATCTCTTCCTTGCTCTCTGCACCTTGCAGAATCAATGTTCCTTCCCTAAGGCCATAGTCCTGAAGTTTCTAATTGAAAAGCCAACATGCTCTGACATTTTTTTGAGCACAGGTGTCATCCAAAGAATTAAGAGATGGAGACTGTAGCATTCTGTAATCGTGGAACAGAATGACATGTTCCTGCAGATAAGCTGGGCATTTATCCAAGCAAAATTCACAGAGCATTTATCTTAAAGTATAAGCTTCCAGCATGAGAAAACTGCTGTGTAGTCATTTCTGTTGTAGCATATGACATTGCCTTTACACAGTGACCGTGACCAGATTAAGATAAACAAGCACAAGCCAATAGAAATCATAGGTACTTCTTAATAATATGAATTTGCTAGAACTGACCGTGTTCTGTAACAATTTGACATTTATATAAAGCAGAACAATAGGGATAATAGTATATTACTTGTGCTTCAAGCTGAAATTGAGATCTGGCCTTGCTGTGCTGGTTACCAAAGAGAAATCTGTCTTTTCCATAACCTGACTGCAATACGAAGGATGGAATAAATAAGGTGTTAGCTCTCTTTTGCAGATGAAGACATTCAACATGCAAAGATCAGGACTCTTGTAAAAGGTTGACGGAAATTCTGAAATATTACTAAGCATTTCATCCCCAGCTGTTGGAATCGCAGGCCAACATTTTAATCATATTAACAGTCTTTATTTTTATATCTTTTCTAGATTATCTCTGAAATTAGATTTATGGGATCCCAGTTTGTGCAGATCTCAGGAACCTGTCAGACTAAGTGGATTAAATCTTAACATTTTCCTTAGGAAAAAGCTATTCTATGTCTCGAACAAATACCCTTAGCTTAACAGAAATACATGGTCACTGTCCCAAAGTGCATGAAAAGGTGCAGGAGTAAGAGAACTAACCCTCTGTCAAATAGTTACTGAGATGATAAATGCGCGCTTTACATCAATCAGAAAGTTGGTACAGAAAACCAGAACTTCTCTATTCATTAGAACACTCCTTGTTA
>VYZM01009219.1:47252-81876 GCA_013398915.1 Dromas ardeola
TGGCTCTCTTTCTTTCTCCAATGGCTGATGTCTGAGGAGGATCCCATCAGCTCATCTGCCTTTTGATCCCAGTCAGTGTGTTCCAGTTCCCATTTATCACTGAGTCCAGTCTGGAACTTTCCCAGTGCCTGCCAGTGACATCTTCTGAGGAACTTGATTGGGTTTTGTATATGTTTATTTGTATTTTATCTATTTCTTTATTTTTTTATTTTATTATTAATTTTTCATTAAAGTAGTTCAGTTTTTTCTAAACTCATAACTCTCTCTCTTTCTCTTCTTCCTCTCCTTGGAGCAAGAGGTGGGGGAGAGCATCTGTTGTCATTGGCCAACCTGCCCCAAACCATGAGACTTGTCCTGGGATCAGTCATGTTAAGTAAGTCACAGTTCTTTTTTCTTTTTTTTGCTTTAACTTTCTATGGTTCTGGTTCTCTGGCTAGTCAGATCAAAGCAACTTTATTGATTGATTTTGTGAGTTAAATGCCACTCTAAGAACTCCTATTTGATTAAAGAGCAAGATATGTTTTGATCAAAGTCTTCCTTTTGATCAATGCAAATTTGGTATATGTATGAACTCTGGATACACAAGACTAAGCCTGGAAGAGGGACTGATGTCATCATAGTGCTGACAATCAGTCTGGCATGCCTACCTGGAGGAACAAATTACAGAGTCACAGAATTGCAAAAATGTTGGTTGAAAGTGTTTTAGTCAAACCCTCTGCTTGAAACAGGGCTGTTACCAACATTAGACCAGAGCTACCAAGACATTCTTGTTTTGAAAATCTTCAAGGTCAGAGTCCATAACTTTTCTGGGCAACCTGTTCCAGTACTGCACTGGCCCCAGTGAATGTTTTTTACTTGATATCTAATCTCAACACCCCAAGCTGCAGTTAGAGGAAAGTTTGTTTTTTTATCTCTGTCACACCACTTCAAGTAGTATTAGATCACCCTGTAGCCTCCTTTTTTGCTAGGCTAAATAAGGCCAGCTCTGAGTCTCTTCTCATATGTCCTGTGCTCCAGGTTGCTGATGAATATGTTGAATGATATGGGCTCGTATATCAACTATTGGGATACTGTTTTTGCTGGCCAGTTGTAAGTTGAGCCATCATCCATCCAGTGAATTTTCAGTCCACCTAACAATGTGCTCTTTCAGCCTCCATAGACTCTACACAATTGCTGTGGGAGGCAATGTCAAAAGCCTTACTAAAGGCAAATTTGTTACTACCCTGCTTTTCCAGTTGATCAATAATTTTGCTATCAGGAGGACAAGTAAAAGTCAAAAGTACATTTTGTCTTGAGGAACCTAAATAAATTGATATTTTGTGCCTGAAGTGGTGATGAAAATTGTTATCTTGAAAACGTTTATATTTTAGAGGAAAAAAACCCCTCTGCTTTCACTTCTGCAGTCTGTTCCTTTTCTTTTACATTGACACATCCTTCAACTTTATGCATGCTGTATCAGATAAAACCATATGCCAATATGTGGTAATGATTATGCAATAATCTTATATTTTCAGTACTAAATAGAAGCTTTCACATTAATTACAGTCAAAATGACAAACAATTAAGTAGCAATACTGTGAAAACTGAAAAATAATAAACTGCCCAGCTTTATGTAGAACTATATTAGCAGATACCACTCTTATTTCCCAGAAGTTTCTAGACTGGAAAAAACCCACAATCTATTAATGGTTATCTGCTCTCCCTCATCTCATTCATGTGTCATAACAGTCAATTCTTTCATCTAGACACATCTGCTTTTTTAATCACTAATAGCTCCACCATTTAGATCCAGAAAGACATCTCTACAATTTTTTATAACTTCCTTGCTGCTTACTAGTTACTGTAATAAATTCTTGATCTTATCGCTTCTCCTCTAGTTGTAAAAACCAGAAGTTTTAATTCCACAGGCTGAATTAGAGGATAAAGCCCTGCATTCTGAGTTACTCTGAGTCCTTTTATTTTGCCTTCCGAGAACAGCTTTTGTAATACTAAATTGTGTTTCTGTTACCTTATGAAGTTACTCAATGGGATCTGGAAAAATGGCATTTTAGATTTTTAAAATGGGATGTCTCACATGTGCCTCTAAAAGCAATTTTTTGTGTTGTGTAGTCCAGGTGGAGTAAGTGCTCAATACGCTGCTCTACAGCGGACAATAAAATGAGTTGAGGTCCATTCTCTGTCCCAAAGGACCAGTGGCATGGCACAGCTTCCATCCACCTGGCCAGCCTCTCTTCCCCCAAAACAGGGCGTTGTTTTCCACACCGCATGTTGGCTACAGTTGCAGGTTTGTGCTGCCCTCTAAATCATGTCTGCGCTTTGTCTGTGAGATGTACTTGCCATAAACCAAACTAAGCTTGGGAGAATGCAAACAACTGAACTGTGTGGATGAATTCTGGTCAGTGTTCAAGACTGTGCCCAGGTTGTCTTTAATGTATTAATGTAGATGTCATCAGCTGCAGGATATTCATGATTAGACAGATATTGTTACTGAGGCTGATGGTCAGTGCAATCATGTAATATAGAAAGGGGGTCCAAATAATCATGTAGGAAAAAGCTTTTCTACTTAAATTACAAGTGTAGGGTAGATTGTAAGACATTCCAGACCAAGATATATCTTGAAGTCAGACTTGGGAAGCTAAATTAGTCATGAATAAGCATTGTTATATAATGAAAACAAAGGTCTCAGGACTCAGGGTTTTGTAGGACTCGGTGCTACAAAATGCAAACCTTTTTTGGAAATAGAAACACATTCCAGGAACTACCCTTCTGTTGTGGTTTAACCCTGGAGGGCAGCTCAGCCCCATGCAGCAACTTGGTCACTCCCCTCCCGTGAAATGGAAGAAAGAACCAGAAGGGTAAAAGTGAGAAAAATTGTGGTTGAGATAAAGACAGTTTAACAGGTAAAGCAAAAGCTGCATGCATGAGCAAAACAAAATCAGGAATTCAGTCATTACTTCCCAGGTGTTCAGCCATCTGCAGGAAAGCAGGGCTTCATCACACATAACAGTTGCTTGGGAAGCCAGATGTTGTAACTCTGAATGTCACCCACTTCCTCCTTTACCCCAGCTTTTATTGCCAAATATGATGTCTTATGGTATAGGATACCCCTTTGGTCAGTTGGGGTCAGCTGTCCCAGCTGTGTCCCCTCCCAAATTCTTGTGCACCCCCAGCCTGCTCACTGGTGGGGTGGTGTGAGAGGCAGAAAGAGCCTTGATGCTGTGCAAGCACGGCTCAGCAATAACTAAAAACATCCATGTGTTATCAACAGTATTTTTATCGCAAATCCAAAACATAGCACCATACAAGCTACTATGAAAAAAGTTAACTTTATTCCAGCCAAAACCAGTACACCTTCCTTGTCCCTGGGCTGTGGTTTTATGATTGTCATAAACATAATGTGATTAATGCATGAACACAAACCAGAAGTAAAAGATGTATTTGTCTCATTAGTGCTTTCAATTTGTATAAGCCAACACATTTTGCTGTTTTTTTATTTATTTACTTCCCTGCATGATTAATATAGTCCTGAGGCTGAAGCAATGCAATGACATTTGCAGAAGTGGGAAAATAGAAGTTCTCACTGGACTAACCGCATTTTTGCCAAAGTTTCTGGTTGTGAGACTTCAGGCTCAATTATATAATCAGAAGACATAGCATGAAGGTACATAAATACCTGGAATAAAGGCCCCAATCCCTAAAGGTGAAATCCATAATTCAGGGGTTTAAGGTCAGTGTTCCATGTAAGAAAATTGGAAAGGTATGCTAATATTTGATGCAAACACCATAAATATTCCAGTTTGTATATACATTGTTTTGAGTACATTAATTATACTCACTCCTATGATTAGGTATGGTTTGGGTTGAAGTGATATCTTACTACTAAAATAAGTATAGAACTTGGAGAGACAGCATATGAGAGAGTCTGTACCTGAAAGCCCTTAATCGCAGTGTATTTAGTTATGTTTACTGTAATACCCCAATGCCATTTCCAGATTTACAGGTCTGGAAGTCAGTTGCACTGTAGGTGAGAATGTAGCTCAATAGGAGGCAGATGGATTCTGTTTCAGTCTCCAGTATAACCAGGATGTAGAACTGAAGACAACATGTATCTGAAAACCGAGTGACAAACGCATGCATGAAGCCTAGATCCAACAACCAAACCCAACCCCAAACAAAAACAACAAAACAGTCCAAAATCAAATAAACAAAAAAAGATTTTAGCTTTCTGGTTAATAAAGACGAAAAAATGCAAACATTTGGGATACAGCTTTTCCCTAGTTCCCTGAAACAATCATGAATAGAACTGTGCCATGATTATTTGAACATGATTATATCTTATTGATATTCTTCCACTCAGTTTGTTATGATTTCGATCTTATTTAACCAACTGCCATATAATCAACTTCATCATACATTTAAGAAAAGCCCACAGAAACAAAGAAACACTTTTCCCCCTTCAATTTTATCATTTTGGATGAGTTGTAGTAAAAAATTTTGAATATAATCAGCACACTAATATTGTTTCCTTTTCTACTGAACTTCTACATAGGATTGCCAATAAGATTAACATGAAAATGTTAGATACGTAAAGATCCTCCTGAAGTATTTTTCAGAGGTGGAATACAGTCTTACTGTTTTTTGAAAACACGTGCCTGCACATAACAGTGGATGATTGATCACTAAAAGTTCGTTGATGCTGGATCGTTGGGAGCTCCAGAGAGTACCCAGAATTTATCACGGTGTGGTGGGAAACCTTGTTAACTGCAAAGTCAGTGGATGGGAGTCCAAAGTGGAATGGCAGCAAAAATGTGAAACAATTATTATCAACCTTATATGTTAAAATTTTTAACTGTGGAAGGTTGAACTCATTTGCTCACCTTGGAGAGACTAGAAGGGAATTATTCTAAGTGTGCATTTGGGAAGGAGGAAAAAGAGGATGGAAGGGAAAGACACTGAGCACCCTGCATTTTAACTTGCCCCTCTCTTTCATGAAATCATAAACTGTAACTCCAAACCAGACTCTTTGATTATATAATGTCAACTGCTGTACATTACAAAATACAAAGTTCTTTATTGTTATCCTGTGTTATCCTGTAAACCGTGTTTTGTTAAAATGTATCTTCTAAAACAGTATTTGAATACATCAAAGGATGCATAATTCTCCATTTTCTTTGCTTGTTCATTGTCACTTTTTTAAAAAAGTGCTTTATTGCCAATTGAACATCTCTTACAAAAAGACTTTAAATAGCTTATGCTGATACAGCTATCCTGTGAGATTGTCAGGTAAAAAGTGGCTAAAACCTATGCAACGTTACAGTTACAGGTCATTTTATTTTTTCCTACAATCTCAGTGCAGAAGACATTTAAAAGTATAAACAGAAAGCTTTGCTCCATCTCTACCCTAGTAAAGATCCAGCTCAAACTCCCTCTACTACAGCCTTGGGATGAAAGTCCAAATCATTTGTTGTTTTGTCTGACTATGACTGTCTGTGTCTAGTTAGATACCACAAAAGCTGCCAGCAAATTCTGCATAGGGTAGGAAGCAAGAAGGGGGGNNNGGGAGGAATCTAAAAAAAATCTGTAAAACAAGCGTGGAAGAATTTGAGAAGAACAAGTATAATATAGGAGGCAAGGTAGTTCCTAAGAAAACCAGCTAGCCAAACTGTAGTAGGGATCTTTTAACTTGAGGTCAGTCAGAAAGGCTGGGGAAAATGGGAAAAACCTAAACTCAAATCAAGACCTCTAACTTGGTCTGCACACTGGTACTGCTGCTCTCCATGCAGAGGATAATAAAAGAAATCCTCATGCAGTAGCAGGCAGAATTTTTATTTGTAAACTACACAATTATTTCAGTTCTGGTCAGAAGTAATTTGAGTAGCATAGCATCTAAAATTAATAGTGTTTTATAGTAATTAGTGGTAACATCCTTACACAAATGCATTTATCCTTCCTGTTTACAAAATAAACAGTGATGCTCTTATGCAGGGATGGGAGATTAAAGGAAATGCAGATGAGGCTTTGGAGGATTCATTTCTACTGCAGTTACATTGAGTTTCTCTGGGCAACACCCATTTAGCTATGTAATACTCTTCGTTTCGGTGGCTGTTAGCATGAGTTTAAGGCATGATAAGAATTCTCATCTTGCACCACTGTACTTTTTCAGAACTTTGTATAAAGTAGTCATTAAGAAGTAGCAGAGTTTGGCTCTGAGATTTAA
Organism: Dromas ardeola; assembly: GCA_013398915.1. Classification (NCBI taxonomy): domain Eukaryota; kingdom Metazoa; phylum Chordata; class Aves; order Charadriiformes; family Dromadidae; genus Dromas; species Dromas ardeola. Next base: position 53,470 of record VYZM01009219.1, read on the forward strand.
GAACCACTGAAATATAGATTTATAGTTCAATCCTTTGAGAGGTGACTTAAAGTATTATAGGAATATTTAAATCTGTCCTGGTGGCTTTCCATATTTTTTCTGCCTTCTCACTGGAATAATTACCAGAAAAATCAACAAAAGTCTGGATAGCTTGTGTCAGAAAAGACAGATTGGAAGGGAGCAGCTATGGGAATTCTCATCCTCTCATCTGCACTTTCTCCATTATTTCTGGCTTATGCTTATATGGTTTGTGTACTTCTTGCTACTCAGAGGACAGGTTGTAGACATCTTTAACACCATGCTTATTTATATAAAGTTTCTTTCGCTACCACATTATTATCAATCATTTACAGGGACTATTGCTTCATTTTAACTTATTTTTAAGTTGGTTTTTTTTTTCCACACATGTGGTAAGGATTATGAAGAAATAAGTGTAAATTGCTCTAAAATTCTTGTTACAAGTCTTCAGAAAAGCTCCAGACTCTACTGAAAAGCTTTTTCCCCCTTTATTTGGCTAGAAGGAGAGCTATGTTTCGTTTAGTGTAAGTCATTCTCACTCAACGGCTCAACACTTTGGGGTCAGAAGTTTGCAGATTTTGTGTATAGTGCCCTGAAAATAGTTTTTAATACTCACTTATTTAATTTTTTTTTAAAAATACAAGAAGGGGCTATGGAATTTTGGAGCCTGTAGATTGCGTTTGCAGAAAATGGCTAATCCAGAAGCTTCTGTGAGTAAAGAGAGAGAGTCACAGAAGTATCCTGCATGTTGAATGGATCTAGTAGGGATTCTGCAATTAGTTAGAATTTGTATTACTACAAACATGAAAAAGACCAATTAAAGCCTTAATGTAAAATTAATGTAAATGTATTGATTAAGAAAAATTCTTACAAAATTAATGAATGTGCTTCATAATTATTTCTCTTTTATTTTGTAAAGAAATTTCTTAAAAAACATAGCTCCTCATCTGGACTAAAAAAACATCCCCTCTGTGATATGTTTTCCAGTTAGTCCATATAAGTCTTATCTGGTTTTGGAAAGAGTCCATCTTATTTGCACTGGGTTTCCATTGCTACTAAATACACCCCTTTGTTCAAAGTTTGATGCTGAAATTCAACAGTAAAAGCACTCCACAGACAATGCAAGGAGCTCCATTTCTGCCTAAGGCTTTGACTTTCCATGATAACAGCCGCCCTCAAAACCAGGAGTGAGCTGTCAACCATAATAGTGAAATTAGACATTACAATAGCAATGAACAGATTTCCAGGAGCATCTTCAGGATTTAAGAACAAGGTCTGATGGCTCAAAGTTACTTGCTCATTTAGAAAATCCTACTCTAAAACAAAAAGTGGTGATACTTCAGAAAAAAACCACTTCTTCAATGCGTTCAGACATGACAGTGGGACTCATGAAAGGAAAAAATTGGGTATTTTCACTGATAAACTTGCATGAGAACCAGATGATAGCCTGGAATACACTTCAAATTATTGCATGCTTCCATAACTCCGATCTGTTCTATGTGAGGTTTCTGCCACTGATTTTGCTAAATGTAAGCAGGTCAGAAGATTTGATTATCCTTTCTCAGTTTAGATTTTCTGACCCATCAGCTTTTTACATTTCTTCTGATTTGATCTTTTGTGGATGTAGATAACGAGACTTTTTTTGCAGTATTCCATAAAAGAGGACTGTATATAGTATTATTTCCCTGCTGTCTGTTGACTACTTTACTTCCTACATCTTTTTCATTGCCACATCTGAAAGCAGTTCCTTCTTGGTATTGTTTTCAGTAACTTCGTACTGGATGTTCTGTTATTAATCCCAAATGCACTTATTTTGGACTGTTGAATTTTTTTTCTTTCCATTTTCTCCTGTCCACAAAGTCACCCAACTTTTCATCAGCAACAACACTGCATTAACACACACTTTTTCTGTCAAGAGCATGAATGAATTAGTCTTGTCCCAACAGCAATCTTTGTGAAAGTCTATACACATTCTACATTGTCTAATATAGGTATTTTCAGTACTTTTATATTTTTTCACTATTTATTTTCAATAAATATTTTCTATCCTTGGTCTTCCCTTTTGCCAAAATCCTTACCTTCTCTAGTTGTTCAGCAATTTCATTTCAGCTCGTAATTTCCCATAGGACATTATACCATATATTTTATGCAAGCATAGTTATGTTTGAGCTACAATATTTGTTTCATTAAGAACCCAATGTATATCAGCAAGGAAAGATGGTTTAGTTTAACATAATTTTATAAACTCAATTTTATTTTTTACTTGAGTCTATTATTTTATTGTACTTTTTCTTTCCTCTAAATTAATAGTCTATTTCCTTACAAAATATCAAGGTTTGACTTATGTGTAGTTGCCTTGATAACATCTTTTTTCCTACCTTTCATATAGGTGCAAAATTTTCTATTCTTTAATCTTACACTTTCATCCACAATCTCATTCTTTTGAAATTCCTGCCCTACCTGCTGATTATCTCAAATTTTTGAAATGGGTGATTATCCAATTATCTAATCTTGACTGTATTAAGATGTCTGAATTTTAAATCAAGTTCCATTCTGATAATTTTTGTATCTTTATTTCTGTTATTCAGTTTACCTCTTCCATTTCATATCAAAGTAATTAGTCTTATTGAAAGCTGAGGCAAACTATTCATTTAGTATGGGGGTCACATCTAGATTATCTTTAATCTCAACCTTGACCCTTCTTCTTTTTTTTATTTTATTTATTTATTCTGTTTTTATTTATATTCCCAAAGTGCCTTTCTTTCCTATTTATTTTAATATCCTTTAAAGGTCTAACTCAGATTGACTTTTGGCTATTTTCATTTCATCTCTAGACTTCTTGACCTCTAAGAGATGATTTCTTGGCTGATCAGTCCTTTTTTCCATTCCTTGCAGCTCTCTGCTTACTCCTAATACCCTTTTTGTTTATTCATCCAGTCAGGTCTGAAGCTCTTCATTGTATGTTGTGTTGTTTTTTTTTTTTCAAATGGAAGCATGTTCTAGATGGTTACGAACCTTTGCCTAAGTCTTGAGTTCAGTCCAGATGACTTAATTAACTCAGATTCCCCTTTTTTAATCAGATTTGTGCCATTGGATAGAGGTAGTCATTATTTTTTTCATTTATTTTAAACTGAATCTGTCAATGAACACAGGCACAATTCTCAGAACTCCTTGCAATGTTATTTTCTTATTCAACTATTTTACAATGTCTTCAGAGTAGATCTGTAACATGATTCTTAGTTGTCTCAGTAATTATATGTATATAGCTATCATATTTTTAAGGTCTCATCATGAGTAATAGCATTTGTTTTCCAATCTATATCTGTGAAAGCAGTCTCCCACACTATTTCACCTTATAGAGCCATTGCTCTGTAATAATACTGTAATGATTCTTCTCCATAGCCACACTCAAGTCGTGGCTTCTAAATTTCTATGAGCTCAAGACCAATAAAATTCCTTTTTTTTTTTCTTTTCTCCCCCCCCCCAGTAAATCCCAGTGATTGTTCACCTCTTTTGTCCTTATTCTTACCTCTTCTGGATGACTTAGTTATTCTTCATGTGTGACTGTTGTGCTTCTGTTAGTCCCTTTCCAATCCCATTCCGTAATTCTGCTCCCTTCATTTTGTTTCCCAACTTGCTTGAATGCATATGTAAAATGTTTTTTTCTTTCTGTTCCTCCATACTACTGATCAGATCAAGTTTTCTACATAGACAACACACAGTGATTTCTTTACAAATTAGGCAATATCAACTACTGTTAATATTTTCTTCCTTTGGACTGCTTATCCTAGAACCAGTGAAATTCCTTTCTCCTTTGCCAGATTTTTTAAATTGATTTTATTCTCTCTCTTCAATAAAACTTAATGCATAGGTTTCATAAATTTCTCAATATATGTCTTCTCATCATAAAGATCTTTTGATTGCCACAACTATCCATATGCCATTGGAAATTTCCTTTCCCTTCCTCCAGCTTTCATTTCTCTTTCCTTTGTTCCCTTCATCTCACCACCCTCAGAGTAATGAATTTATTCCTAACATTTAATCTAAATTTACCCTTTTTCAGTTTAAAACCGTTACCCCTCATCCTATCACTCCATTCCGTGATAAAGAGTCCCTCCCCATCTCTCCTGTAGGCCTCCTTTAAGTACTGGAAGGCTGCTGTAAGGTCTCCCCAGAGCCTTCTCTTCTCCAGGCTGAATAACCGCAAGTCTGTCAAGCCTGTCCTCACAGGGGAGGGGCTCCAGCCCTCTGATCATCTTTGTGGCCCTCCTCTGAGCCTGCTTGAGCAGGTCCATGTCTTATGCTGGGAGTCCCACAGCTGGATGCAGTACTCCAGGTCAGGTCTCACAAGACACTTCTTTTGATGTCGAAACATTCAAACCTCTTGAGCAATCGTGATCCATCAGAAGACATACACTGATGGGCCAGAAAGTACTTTGTTGCTATGTTTCCTCACTGCAATGTTTCACCAAAAAATAAAAGGAAAAATAATGAGGTAGGTACGGCGTGCATATATGGATATATGACATTAATAGACGCTGTCCAGCTTTAACTAAACAATGATTAAAAGCTGCAGCATGCAGTGGCCTCACCAGCAGCCTGTGCAGTACCACTGAAAACTCTCAAGTCATGTTTTGTGCCTTTGGGCTGACTTTGCAGGTGCCTTCCAAAAGAACCCATTTAACTCCCCATCCCAAGAGCTGGAATGTAACATATGCCCTGACTTGCAGGAACTGTCTCAAATAATCCTTGTTTGTTTAGAGAGGATTCCTTCTTGAAAAATATTTCTTCCACAAAGGGGGTGATATGTATTTTTATAAACTTCAACCAAAAGATGTGTCCTGAAAACACATTTTCAATAAAAATAGTTTATTTTGGACTGATACAGCATTCATGTTTTTTAGCACATTAACAAAGTGATCTAGTATTTCTGAGTCCTTGAGTATCCATCTGTTGTTATTTTATTCCATTGTAGAGAACACATTAACACAAGATCATTAGAAAAAGGCATTTAAGTGACCCGAATGTGAGAAAAAATTCAGCTCCGTGCCTTTATTCCCACTCACAATTCCTATTTCTCTCTCTTCTCTCCAAACCAGGAGACCCTGAGTCTATGTGATGGTCAATCCACTAACCCCCTGCCTCTTATTCCCTTACTCACCCCTGTCTGGTCTTCTTCTCTAGTCCTAAGCCAAAAGTGTGAGCCTGGTGATGGCCATCTTCCTGCAGGTCCTGGAGAACAGAAAGAGTCACTAGCACATACAGCAGCAGGTATAAGCAATGCAGCCCAGCTGAGACCTTACGCAGAAGTAAAGACACTCGCTGCTGCTGCAGCACATGCCTTGGGCTTTGAAGCGTGTGCTTCCTTCGTGGCACGTGTACCAGAGCTTGAGAATCTCTGGTCTGAAAGCGCAGCTACGCTAACTCCTCTGGACACAGCAATACCGATCACACCGTGAGGAAGTAAGAATGCGAGTGGAATAGCAAATAAATATGTATAGAAAACAAGATGTTTGCTCTTGTATTGTGAGGGCATTTATTTTCTTCCAAAGCATTTCCTGAAAATAAAATTAGGCTCTGTTACAGCCAGCATATTTCTGTAATCTATTTTTATCACTGCAGACACTGGAGAAACAGCAAAACTGTCTAACATTCCCTGCTCTATTGACTCAGCCTGAGCCTTTTGGAAACACTTTATAGACTCATGCAATGGGTGATACTTGATTTGATGCAATGTTTCTTTTGACCAAGAAGTCCGAGATCTAAATCCTGGCCACAGAAAACAACATGAGCTGTTACTGTTCAGGTCTCAGTTGCTGAACAACAGCAGGCCAGTTTGTTTTCTGTGTAACTGAGACATGAACAGCCTCACATGTGGAGGGCACTACGTGTCTGGTATGTAGGTACTAATTTACCTAGAGTTTAGTTCCCCTTCCTGCAAGGTGAAAAGATATTTACTTGATTAATTCTCAGGACTATTGTACGACTTAATAGATAAAGTTTTTTGAAATTGCCACACAAGAAGATTCATGCAGATGTTAAATATTTTTTTACATAGCAGCAATAATTAGCTACGGAATTGTATCGGTAACATTTCAGCACTGACTGCTCCTGCGGTTTATCAGTTGTTTAACTGTGAATGTATCAGCAATAAAAAGAACACTGAAGCCAATATTTTTTAACGTTCATCCTAAGTAGAATTTTATTTAGTTATTCAAATAAAATCTAAACGTTGCTACTTCCAAAAAAAAACCCAACCCAAACCTAAAAAGGAAATACAACCAGCCTGCTTCATCATATAAAAATAATTGCAAAGTGTCAAAATGGTTCATTAAACAGAGTGTTTAGTTAGCTGCACATTTTTCCTGGGCCTGGTAATATTGAGAAACGGCATTTTCTCGGCCTTAGATTCTCTTTCGTTTGGTTTGCTTTGAAACAACACATGAACAAAATGGCAGTGTGAGCTGATTAGGCAGGCTTTGTTTCATCAAACTAAGAAGTCATACATGTGAACTCAAAGAAATAAGAAGGCTTCTTCTCCCTTTCCCAGTATTGTTGTTTGCCTTCACAAGCACAACTTTGGGACATGTAATAAAATAAACAGATTGTTTTTAAACAGATGTTCTTGTGCTGGTCTGCATGGGAACAGCTGATATATGAGGGAATAGTCTAAGACCAAATACAAAAATAATATTTGAATTGGAACAAGTGCTCTTGTGATTTACACCTAATGTTGCTCTCACTCTGACGGACAGCCAAATGTTACAGAGAAAATATCTAATGTGTGTTCTCATGTTGAAGCAGCACGGAAGATTTGTAGAGAGAAAAGCATGAAGGGTGAAAGACACCTTACAGAGTTAGCTTTAAGATGCAGTTCGATGAGTTGTAATGAGCTTGTTGATTACGGCTTGGACAAACAGCTACTCTCAAACTTTTTAAAAAACATTTATATTTTTAGTAACTAGTCCGTCTTCAAGACTAGGAGTTTCAAAGGTGTCTAAGAGAGATAAATATTAAATTACTTTTGAGTTTGACTCCTGAGCTACCATTTGAAGAACCTGATCCAACAGGGCCCCTGGGAGCTAAGAGCACAGAGCACGTTGCCAGATCAAATTTTATGTCAGCTTCTAAATCTCTCCCATACTGTGCTAACAACTAAAGCTGCACTCCAAGAGATCACCACCTCTGCTAAAAGCACTCTTTGAGTGCTCAAAGAGAAGAATGAAAATCTGCCAGATGGAAAATCAGCGTTGGGGGCATTCTGTGAAACGGTGAAGTGGTGAATGATGGGGGACATTGTGCACATGAGAAAAGTTTGTCTCACAGAGGACAGAAGTGCAGATGAGCACAGGACGTGTATGGAATTTTAGAAGGAATGTAGGATAGCTGTTCCTGTGGGTCTTCTGTTAAATTGGAGGAAGAAAATGTGCCTTGGCCAGAGCCATGCTAAATAGAAGAACACACCATTTCCCCACTGTCTCCAGTCCATAATGCTGACAGTCAGCATGCAGAAAACCTTATTCCGGGCAGCAAGCATGATGCTCAGATTTGGGGTAGGCTGCAGAATAAATTTGATACATGATTTGGCAGAATTATGCAAACTGGCCCACAGTGCAGAGAAGTAGTAGAGAGGAGTTAAATTCCCCTAAAGAGGGAGTTTCAGTAAGGGGAAATCTATAAAATCCCATCCTACAGTTTGTCATTAGGGCACTAATAAATGAATTGCTGTAACCATGCAAATTTCTACAGCTTTATTTCAATTTGGAAGACCCTGCCAGTGGTATATGTGGTATATGTGGTATATATGGTATATATGCTCTGTCTATATATGAGCTCAAAGTTTGATGTGAGGTGTGGTAGTATAAGGGCCTGAAATGAAAAAAGAAAGAAATGGCCTGCATCAAAGCAAAGGAGAAAAAGTCTAAGCTTTATTTTATGAAGGTCACACACTTCTTAGAGCTCCGCAAGGAGCTTTTGTAGAGGTTGCCTTAGAGGTCATGTCTGGTGGCAGGTCCTAGGTTAATTCTCTAGCCGCTGCCAGATCCCTCAGTGGGTCACATCGTACAATGACGGCTACCCTGGGCTTTAAGGAAATAGTTTAATAATGTTTCTGGAGTGGCTAGCGCAGTGCATGATGAAAATGCCTGTGCCCCTGCCAATATCGAGCCAAACCAAACATACATAAGCCTGGGATACCCTAGAGTTGATCTTATTACCAAACTTCCAAATAAAACTCAAAATATTACAACTTCCTTTCTCCTCACTTTTTAGAAAAATTGAATGAACTTTTTAGAAGAGAGAGGGGAAAATTATAAGTGGAGAGAAAATGTTGCATGATCCCTTAGCTAGACGTCTGGAAATCAGTCAGCCCTTGAGACAATCTTGGACTAGGGATCTGATTCCTTTATCTTCTTTATCCACAAGTCTAGTTCATATAAATACAGATCAAAACCCAAACTCTACCTTTGAAGACCCAGAAATATATTCCAAATATTTTCAGTTGCCTTTCTTGTTTGGCAGGAGATGACAATCTTGGATGAAATTATCTTTCCAGCCTGCGCTAGTCTGCAGTTTGCAACAGAACTGATTTTTTTGTTTTGTTTTTCTTTTTAAAGCAGGGATTTTTCAGGAACGTTGGTGATTTAAATGGCAAAACATTTGGGCCCATTTTTTTCTGTGCTTTCCCCTCCTTAGCCTATAATTCCGTAAGATTGCCACCAGATGGCCAAAACATCCAAGTGCTCTCTGGACACAGTTCTCCAAAGTGCTCTCAAGAATGAGAGAGAAGGTAGAATTCGCCATTTGAGCTCTGTGTCGTAGGCTTTCTCATAACCTAGGGTATGGTACAGTAGGTTTTTCATACTTCTAGCACTCAGGATTTAAATAATGATCCCATCTATGAACAGTGAGAGCAAAAATGTTAATAAAGAACTCTGTGTCTTTCATATGGACATAATCTTTCCACAACATTATCCAGAGGACAAGAAATGCTACCAAATTCTTATTCACAATTCTTTCGCTGACTTAACTTGGTAATCCAAGTGTTATATGTCATCTCAGGTCAATAACTTTTATGTTATTTAACATGTTAGGTGCCAAAGAGATATTAAATAACAGTAATCCTTTAATGTAATGTGATACCAAAATACTTATGCCTACGTTCTCACACAAAAAGTGTAAGGTTCTTTAGATACAGTTATGAAATACAAAGGAAACAGTGTTTGAAGCTGTATTTTATTTGTATATGCAAATACCTCATCTTGTAGTACTGGCTAAAATAAGCCCTCCAGTGAGAGCCCAGTAAGAACTGTTCTTGAAAAAGGCTCTTTTGCATTAATCTATAATAACAATAATGTCGAAAAGCAAAGTAGCAGACTAGGAAGAAATTTGCCAATGCAAAGAGGTCTTAGCAGGATTCATCTCTATTAATATTCTCAAATCGTCTTCATTTGGTCTTGTGACCAGAAGGATTGTGAGTATATGCCACGGTCTGTGGTGGGGTCACTGACTGCTTCCAGGCCACTTGCCCATTGGTCTTGTGAAAACAGAGCAGCAAAGGATAAGGTGGGCTTCAGAGTCTCACCCTTAGCTGGGATCAGCAGAAGGAGAGAACGTGACTGCTGATGAAAGGCCCAGTTGCTGCAGCTTCAAAGATCTGTCTTTCTGTACTGAATATAGTGGGAGACTCGTGAGAGCGAGGAGATGGGGGAATTTCAGAAAGGTTCCTTCTCAAATCACCGATGATAATCTAGATTCCTCTTCTGAAAAGCTATTATCTCTCTATTTACTAGCAAGGGGAGCTAGGGCAAAGAGCCTCACCAGACTACTTTACCTTATGCCAATCTCCTTCTAAGCTCCTAGTATAGATATATAAATAAATGCTGAAATTGGGTGATATAACGACCCCATGTTGATATGTTGGTATGATATATGATATTTTTTCTCATTCATCCTTCCCTCATGGTAAAGTAATATTTAGAGCCCTATGGTTTTAAGGTCAAAAAGATGTGTCTTGTTCTGGCAGAGTTTAGTGAGGTGCGTAAAAGACAGTGATGATAAGGTTAGTTCTCAGGGGGGTTTCACTGCCTTGTTTTTGGACCAGTCCCCAGGAAAACCTTGCATCCGGTGCAGATGAAAAATAGCAATAAAGTAATAAATTTTAAATTAAAATACTATCTTTCTTTGAGTTTAAAATTGGTGCCTTAGTCATAGGTCTGATTCCTGTGTTTGCATTTTGAATCATTTCTACTTGGTTTATTGACAAAAATAACATTTTGCTACATTTTATTTTGTCCAGGGCCAGAAAAATATGAAAGATAGAGCTGCACATTTGGTTCTATCTTTTCCTTCCCAAATTTGAGATTTTAAGGATCCTATTTTTTGTCATTATAATAAGCAGCAGTTTGGGCACTTTTTAAAGAAAATCTTAGATTTATCCCTAGATTTCCTACAACAAAACTGAAGTGGTGCAAAAGTGCCTCTAATCACTTCATTTCACGTAAAAAGTTTCATGACCAGTGGTGATGCTGGAAGACAACCAGCATAAATTGAAGAGTCCATCTAGAATCTAGGGAGTATGTGGAGTGCCAGTTAGAGACAGCATTTCTGCTTAGGAAAGTAGCATACTTGCTTCAGAAGTCATTGATATTTAATAAGTATGGAGTCTCATACTGTCTTTTGCAGCAAAGTTATGCCTTAAAAATTGGGGATGGCATCATTTCTACTATAGTATTCCCTGCTAGCCTGTATAAACTCAACATTTCTGCTACATAGATGTAATTCATTACAAATACAATCACTTTTCTGTTCCTGTATGATATTTTCTTAAGTTTAAAGGACTTAAATATTTAGGTCCCATGTAAATAGATTTTCTTCTGAAGTGAAATATTAAGAAATGAACATTAGCAGCGTAAATCCTAGGGATTTGTGAACCTTCTTCTAGCTGTTTTCAAAAAGCTTCTCAAAGTCTGCATTTTCCTCACAATTTCAGAAAGCAATTATGTCAGAACATCTTAACTGAAAATCACTGTAAAGAGCAAACTTCTGAGGAAAGCATACTTGAAATTAAAACACAAATTGCAGAAAGAGTCCTGAGAAATAAGTCTCAGGTTCCCTCAGAAGATTCAGGAACTGTTTGATAAATATAATATCAGTTTGAGGATGCATTTCCTGCAGGTTAATGATCATTTAATGGTGACTTTTCACAGCTCTGGTTATTATTGCCTGCTACCTGTACACTCTAAGCGTACACAAAAAGATGGACCAGTTAAAAATACCCAGATGTTGATGGGAAATTTTTCTTCCATAATAATTCCCTAGGTCTTAGTAGGTATTTTTAAATAAGAAAATTTAGCAGTCATTTAAAATACCATTCAGCATAAAATATTTAATTTTATGCTGAATGGTATTTTATAAATGTCATTTGTGTCACAGTAATACCCAGCTTTGGAAACCTTCACTTCAGACTACTTTTGCCACTCAGTTTCTCCTGGTGGATGGAGTTTGAATGTACCAAACCTCATTCCAGTTGTAACTTGGCAATGTTAGTGTAGTACCATAATTTTCAAACAATTTATTCTACTTAATGCTGATGTAATTTACATCTAAATATGGCCCCAAGTGCTGGTATTTGGTTTGGATAATTGTTTTTTTAGATGTAGTAAATACATGTGCTAAGCTCATTACAAAGTATATTTGAACTATCTCCTCAAGTATTTTTCAGCTTTTGAAGCAGCAAAGTTGCAACTAAGTGCCAAAAGAAGAGCAAAAAGACCTGTTTCTTAATGATGCTAACCCAGGTGTGAAAGCAACAGCACTGTACTGTAGTAAGGTAAACTGATGAGCTTGGTGAAAGAGGTTTCATCCAGTTAAGAGACAAAAACATGAAAGAACAGAAGAAATAATTTTCAGTACAAAATTTGGTGTGACATAAATGATATTTATCTCTTTTTCAGATCGTTAATATCCTTTTATTATTTTAAATTACCTATTTAGAAACATTTTAGAATGAAATGACAAGGGGTATTTCCAGTTAATCTTAGTAAAAGGTTGGTGCTTCTCCTTAAGGCCAGTTCATGCGTCATACTGCTTTCATTTGTCCAGCTGCTAATATAAATGATGGTCTGTTGAAGTGCATCTCTCTTGGCAATATATAAAGCTGGCAAGGATTTCTGGACAGTCGTGTGCATTTACTTTATGAACAAGTACACCATTCTGTGTATCAGCACTTAAATTGCATTCAACAGTCTTGCAAATATAGAGTGACTTTCTGAGACAAACCTTTTGATTAACAAAATTTGATTAACAAATCTTCTGTTGCAGGGATCTAAGGCTTGCAGTGATGGTGGCTTCTGTTTTGTCAGGGCTGATATGTCTCTTTAAAAATTTTGAGAGGGAGAAATTAAGCAAACTTGAGAATGAACAAGAGAATGAATGACTTCTGTCTTCTTTGGTTTTTACCATATCTAGACTTACCACAAATATCTGGAATCAAACTATGGTCACATTTAACAACAGACATACTTTGACTTCAGTGTATCCCAGATGACATCATTAACATACGGTCTTCCCTGTTCTGTTCTTAGAGCAAAATTCTGCTGCCACTGGTTACGCTGAAACAGTAACCACTTTTAGGATAATGTCTGGTGCGTATGGCTGGGAGAGAGCAGTAGTATTTTTGGGGAAAATCTTTTGGAACTGCTAATTTAGCCTGGTTAATGATCTGCTCCATGGAGTGGGGGTGGATGCAAGATCAGACCCTGACTGATAAAGATTGAGGCCTGTACTGGGAAGACTTTATTCGGATGTGGTTGGAGTACCATGTTTTCACTTTTACTTTTTAATCTTTGAGTTGATTGAAGACTATTCTGTGAAAATTGGACCTTTTCTAATGTCCTGGAAGCTAAGATGTTACAGCATATATTGGAGTATTCTGTGTTTGCTTATACGGATTATTTTCTTAATGGAGAACACTAAAACTACAAAGACAGACAATGAAAAACTTATTTTTGCATTTTCGCTGTATAAGTTTTTGCACTGTTGCCAGCCCATCCTGTTCTGCACCTATGCTGCAGCATTTTAATTTTTATAGCCTTACAGAATCATGCTGAAAATCTAGAAATGCTTTTTTGAATATGAACATAAGTTCAAATGATGCTTTGGAATGGAAAAGGTTGTAAGAAAAATACCCATGAAATCTCATTTTCTGTGTCACTATATTTATGGCACCACAGTTCACTGATGGCACAGTACAGTGATTATAAACACAGCAGTCAGAGTTTAATCATTCCCATCAGTAGTGATTTCTCTCATCCTCAGATGTCCTTAAATGTACCATCTTTAAGCTGACACAGCACAATCTACCAGTCTTGTGCCTATTTGTTGAGAAATAAGGCCCTTCACTCTAAAATGGGCTGCTCAGGAACTTGTAACCCTAGAATTTAAAATAACTAAAGGGACCTGTATGGTCACTATATAACTCCTGGTATAATGCTTTTTCACTGCTAGAGAAAATGCACAGGTATGAAGAAGGTTCAAAGTAAGATTAAGTAGAACGTGAAATGGTGATTTAGCTAGTTGCATTTGTTCTTGTAAGTCAGTAATGAATCACTGACCCAGCATCATTTTGGAGGATCAGATTTTCCTATAAAATTTGAAATGGAGTACTTGACTAAGTATAGTCATTAAAGATCACACTGAGCTCTGCAGAAGAGTGGAAGTATTTTCCTGGATGTTTTAACTGTATTCTAACTTGGATACTTGTATGCAGCCTTCTTATATTTCCCCTGATGATTGACAGGAAATGCTCTAGTTTTTAATCTAGTGGGGGGGTTTTTTGTTTGTTTTTGGCTTCTTTTTCTGCTGTGTTCTGCTGTAAGTATTTTGTGCTGACAAGGGCACAGCTGGCTTTGGCACAAAGAGGTGAAAAATCAGTTCAAGATAATGGCCGTGGATTGTCAGCTTTGTACTTGAATTTAGCGGTCTAATGAAAATAAGGTGCTCATCTTCCTATTTGTATCTGGAGTTTGCACCTGCAAGTAGCTGTTGACCAATAGCTGACTTTCTGGCAAATCTAGTTGCTATAATTTATACTGGTATCTGACTTAGGGATTTTAGTCTCACTAATTTTCAGTGTGACTCAGGTGATGTAGACACCTTTGGTAGTGGATATGGAGAAGCCTAAGGTACTCACTGGCTTTTTTGCCTCTGTCTTCACCGCAAGTGCTCTAGCCACACCACTCAAGTTGCAGAAGGCAAAAGCAGTGTCTGGCAGAATGAGGAACCACCAACTGTAGGAGAAGACCATGTTCAAGACCATCTAAGGAACATGCAGGTGTACAAGTTCATGGGACCTGATGAGATTCATCCACAGGTCCTGAGGGAATTGGTGGATGAAGTTGCTAAGCCACTATCCATCATATTTGAGAAGTTGTGGCAGTCCAGTGAAGTTCCCACTGACTGGAAAAGGGGAAATATAACCCCCACTTTTAAAAAGAAAAAAAAGGAAGACTCGGGGAACTACAGGCCAGTCAGTCTCACCTCTGTGCCTGGCAAGATCATGGAGCAGATCCTCCTGGAAACTCTGCTAAGGCACATGGAAAATAAAGAGGTGATTGGTGACAGCCAGCATGGCTTCACTAAGGGCAAATCCTGCCCGACAAATGTGGTGTCCTTCTACGACAGCGTTACAGTGTTGGTGGACATGGGAAGAGCAACTGACATCGTCTACTTGAACCTGTGCAAAGTATTTGACACTGTCCTGCATGACATCCTTGTCTCTAAATTGAAGAGAACATGGATTTGACTGATGGACCACTCGGTGGATAAGGAATTGGCTGGATAGTCACACTCAAAGAGTTGCGGTCAATGGCTCGATGTCCAAGTAGTGTGCAGTGACGAGTGGCGTTCCTCAGGGGTCAGTACTGGGGCCGGTGCTGTTTAACATCTTTGTTGGCAACATAAACAGTGGGATTGAGTGCACACTCAGCAAGTTTGCCAATAACACCAAGCTGTGTGGTGCTGTCAACATGCTGGAGGGAAGGGATGCCATCCAGAGGGACCCTGACAGGCTTGAGAGACGGGCCTGTGCAAACCTCATGAAGTTCAACAAGGCCAAGTGCAAGGTCCTGCACATGTGCTGGGGCAATCCCAAGCATAAATACAGGTTGGGAAGAGAATGGATTGAGAGCAGCCCTGAGGAGAAGGGCGTGGGGGTGTTGGTTGATGAGAACCTCAACACAGTCCAGCAATGTGCGCTTGCAGCCCAGAAAGCCAACCGCATCCTGGACTTCATCAAAAGAGGCGTGGCCAGCAGGTCAAGGGAAGCGATTCTGCCCCTCTACTCTGCTCTGGTGAGACCCCGCCTGGGGTACTGTGTCTAGCTCTGGAACCCTCAGCAGAGGAAAGACATGGACCTGTTGAAGTGAGTTCAGAGGAGGGCCCCAAAAATTATCACAGGACTGGAGCACCTCTCCTATGAAGACAGGCTGAGAGAGTTGGGGTTGTTCAGCCTGGAGAAGCGAAGGCTCCTGGGAGACCTTATAGCAGCCTTCCAGTACCTGAAGGGGGCCTACAGAAAAGATGAGGAGGGACTCTTTATCAGAGAGTGTAGTGATAGGTTGAGGGGTAGCAGTTTTAAACTGAGAGAGGTTAAACTTAGATAAGATATTAGGAAGAAATTCTTTCCTGTGAGGGTGGTAAGACGCTGGAAAAGGTTGCTCAGGGAAGTTGTGGTTGGCCCATCCCTTTAACTGTTCAAGGCCAGGCTGGATGGGTTTTTGAGTGTCCCTGGTGTCCCTGCCCATTGAAAGGGGCTTGGAACTAGATGATCTTTAAGGTCTCTTCCAAGTTTAACATTCAGTGATTCTATGATTCTATTATAGCTAACTAAAATTGCAAACAAAATTGCAGGTGAAATAATTTGTCTGTATGGTTATTAAAATATTTGGAACACACCCATTGAGATGACTCTTTTAAGACTTAATAAGATGCATTATTCCTGTTCCTCTGAAAACTTCCCTTCATTCTTTTTGGCCAGAACTGTTTTGTGCTATTAGGATAAGACAATATATTTCAGTTTGTGGTAATGTCTTGCATTACTGAAAGTCCCTCTCAGTTAATGAAGAGTATGAAATTTGCTTAAATTAAGCTAATTCTCTCTAGCCTTCTCTCTAGTGTATTGACACTGACTGTGATCCATCACTTTTGTACATTTTGAAAAACTGGTAAAGTCAAGTTGTAAACCATTTTTAAGGTGAAATTTTCTGATCCAAGGCCCTTCTTTCCAAAGACTTCTGTTGAAATATAGGTTGAAGTTCTTAACATACTTTGGGATAGATCATATCATCCGAACTTCAGTATTCCTTCCCAGTCTTCAACATCTCTTGAGGCTGAAAGTCGATGAGAAGCCAATAACATTTGTTTTATGTGAGTACAAATTAAGTTATAATTTCATCTAGCCTTGGAGGTGTGTTAGAACATTTTGAGGTCATAAATGGTGCCTATGGCTTTAGCTTTCATTATGAGTACAAGATGAGCAAGTGGTGTCTTTCAGCAGATCACAGCATCACTGATTCTTTAACTTCTGCATCACTAATTATCAGTTATTTTTTCTGGCGTTCAGGAATGCTTGCTCTAATTTTTCTTTCAGAGGAGAAAAGATATTCTGTAAGACATAACAAGTGTATAAGAGTAGCTCATTAAAGGGTTATGTCTCTTGTAATCAAGGAAATTCAAGGTGTAGCCCCAGGTACAAATGGAAGCTGTTGTTATATATGGATTGAACTACTTCAGTTATTTAATATGCCAACATAACTTTCAGCCTTCTTAGGTAGCCTAGATGTGCCCTTCCATGTTTCTTTACATCACTGTATTCTTTAACATATGCAATATGCAATATGGCTATTGAAAGCACAGGGTTTTGCAGTCACTAGAAGTGTCTGATTTCAGAGACCAAAAATCCCAGCAGGAGGATGACTGAAATAAGAATGGCAGCTTTTCAGTGCTGAGAAGAACTATTCCTGTATATAGCTTGTAAAAGACTTTGTAATCTTCCTAGATTAGGGTCATTATGCAGTATAAAATAGCTATTAGCAAATTAATAAAAAGAACACACACAGGAACCATGCAAACACAGAGGCCAAATGAAACCCCGGTGTAATCAGTGGAACTTAATTGATTTCATATGAGCTGTTCCTACCTCCACTTTAGTTGAACTTAGTCATTTATGTGAGTGCTTAAAATAATTTTGTGAAATCACTCTGATTAGCACTATATCAAAATGTCTGATAAAACAATGGCTTTGTTTTACTAAATTAAAGGATTTTAATGTCATAATTCATTATATTTTATGAATTTGAACTTTGATCAAGAAAGGAATGTCATTTTCTTACCAAAAGATCAGCATTGTTGTATACAGCTGGAAAAAAGCATTCAGAAGGGCATCAAAGAATAATATTGTGCTCTGTCTCTTGTTAATACAGAATGTGGAATTCCAATTTGCATTTGCATCACTTGGCAAACCTGCTGTAAAAACAAACTCAACACCACCATTCCCCTTTTTTTAAATATTTTGTCTAGTTGTATTACCAGAGATCTTTGTCAGAGATCTTTTCTTGAGGTCAAAGAGGCCATTGTATTGCCTGTATTCATAAAAGTGTAAATAATCTAACAGGACATAGAAGATTGACATGAGTTGAAGGTGTCTCCTTTAGTCTTTGCCAGTTTTTTCCAAATTGAATGCAGATGTGTTCAGGGGAAAACTACTGATGACAGGAGTGATCTCAAAATGAAGAAGTTAAAGAGTTACCCTTCCAGTAACAATATTTTTAATTCAGGTGATATAAATAATAGAAATGGATCTCTCTTCAAATCTTTAAATCTTTCAAAGGAATAAGCGCTACAAAATTAGTTGTAACAAATCAACAATAAAAAATACACCTTTGCCCAAGACCAAGATTTAAATTCAGGATCAAGCTTGATAAAACCATTGCCACCATTTCTGTTCAGCAGTAGGAGTGCCTATTACCCGTCCTGTCTGACTCATAGGGCACAGTTTCTCCAGAGTCCTTCCAGTCAGTGTCTCACTGACAACTAAAAAGTGTCATTTATCCTTCTTCTCTAATGAACGTCCACATCATGCCCACAAGATGCTGCAAACTTCCTAGGAGCCAGTGAGTCCCACATGCCTTGCCTAAAATGGAGCTAGTTCATTGCAGTTTTCCAAGCAGATCGCAGAACTGAGCTTCATTTCTTCTATCAATTTTAATAAGAAACATAGAAACAGATGTGAAAGTTCTTTAATATGAAAGGACTCTTAGTTCAAATGCAGCATTACATGTTGCCTGATTTTTACACAGTGTACTTTCCACCTCTTTGTTGAAAGTAAGGGCTTTTATATATTGTTTAAGAAAACATTTTGTGAACCACACTTGGTCCATGGGCTGCATATTTCAGTTTATATAGAAAATACGAAACAAATGAAAAAGTTGATTTACCCAGGATCCAAAGTGATTGGGGTTTCTGCACCAAAAATGTCAACACTAAGGAACAAATTCATGTAAGGCAAAAATTCCAGAGGTAACCAACATCAAACATATGTCTGATGCTCTTTCTCTCTGTATCGTTAGGGTTGGACTTGCTTGAAATGCTTATAACAGCATTTCTTAACAGGAGACAACATATAACCATAAGCAAGAAAAGGAGAATATGAGACTCATGTTTCTTCAGATGTAAATCTGATACCTTGCTGAATATTGTTTTATTTTTCACTTTACAATGACTGTTGAACCATAGGGAAGCAGACGAAATGAATGGGGAAAAATGCATAGAGCCCAAGCTGCAGACAGCTATCCTTCACATGTCTACAAAGGGGGATTCCTCATCTGAAAGGCCTGTGATTGCTTATCTTATCCTTATGCGTGAATAACTGAATGACAATATCACC
This sequence comes from Dromas ardeola, assembly GCA_013398915.1. Classification (NCBI taxonomy): domain Eukaryota; kingdom Metazoa; phylum Chordata; class Aves; order Charadriiformes; family Dromadidae; genus Dromas; species Dromas ardeola. The sequence continues at coordinate 72,431 of VYZM01009219.1, forward strand.
TCAGAAGTGGACAAAAAAAATCAAAAAACTTTTTGTTTACTAGTCATTCCTTAGAAGGAGGAATAATGAAGAAAAATGACCCAATTTTCTTCAGAGTGAAGAAAAATTACCCGATTTACATGAATCTGTTCTTTATCACAGGGAATAGGTTATTCTGTAAAATATGTGTTCACGTTTCTCACCATCTTTGTTGCATGAACACCAGGCTAAATTATAGGCACAGGACTCAAACAAAACCTGCAGAGTTGCTTTTTCCTCTATAAAAAAGTCTTTTAGATGGCAACTTCACTGAATATAATTGTAGCTGGATAAATAGTCTATATTTTCTCATTGATAACTAGTAAAATGGGAGTAGTGTTTCAAATTTAGAGTGGTTCAAATGAGTGAGTTTTAATGTCACTTGACTACTTTGCCTATGGACAAAGCTAAACTATACCACATTGTGAGCAAATAATTTCACTCAGCCTAAAACATAGCACTGAAAGAATAGCATAGCAGGCTCTTCAAAAGTTTTGGGAACCAAAACATGAAATCATGTTAGAAATCAGAGTAACTTGAACCTAAGTACAAAGAGAGTTAACATGCTCTTCCTAAAATGGGAAGAAGCCTTCTGTAGATAGAGGATTCTTTCCCCTGGGTTCTAGTGTCATATGTCATAGGGTTGAGATGAAGTTCAAAGTCGGACAAAGTCAATATCTTTGACCTTCTCTTAGCAAAACAAACAGTAATGGTGCGTGTCAGTGAAAGCTCAATAGCAATGAATGTTTTTCTTAAAGGGTAGAGTAGAGTCAGAGACACAGCTCTCCCTTCCTTTCTGAGGGTGAGCTTGTTCCACTGCTGGAAGGCTGCATCTTAAGTCAGCTCAGAAATTGAAGGATGTCAGCGTGTAAGTGTGGTGAAGGCAGTTCCATGGACATGGAAGGTGAAGAAGGAAGGATCTGGATCACAACAGTCCTGTAGTTAGTGAACACATAAGTTCTTGCCTTACGACCATACATCATGGAGGAGATGAATCTTCCAAGAAGCTATTATTACACACTGATTCCCAGTCTACCTTTTCTTTATCATGTGTTTAAACAAATATTTATTCATTGTTTTTTCTAACTTTGTACAAAAGTTTAACTGACTTTTTTTAGAATTTCTTCTACGGCATCTGTTGATTTGGCTTTTCACTTGCTACGTTTAATCAATTTTACTTGCCTTTAACCACACTTTTTCTCCCTGTCTTCCTGACTTTTTATTATAAACCTGTCAGTTAGATCTTCTGAAACAAGTCTAAGCCTTGTCTTTCTAAGATTTTGATATACCTTTACATTTAGTAAAAAATGACTACATTTTACCTGTGTTCCAGGATTTGGAATTCTTTTCAAACTTTTTTTTTAATTTCATACATGGCAGTGGTATGTGCCTGTGTATCTCACTTCTAATGAATAACGGCTTCAACAAAGGGTTGTTCCAATCTCAGGAGGTAACCGTCTCTGCAATAATTCTTGACTGTTGCAGAAGAAATGACATTGGCTACTGCTGCATTTAGTTCTGTCCAGTATTGTAAATTCTGTTTTCATGTTTAGAGCATTTCTAATCTTATTGCTTTACAGCTGCAGTGTAGACTTCTCCAAAATAAAACCTCTGTTCAAAAGCAGGACACAGTTTAGGCTATACTTGCTTCAATTGTATATGCAGTCTTTGCTGTTTCTTGAAAAGAAGAGTTGCTTCCTGCCTAATTTTGTTTTTGTCTTACTGTCTTTTCAAAGCTTTGACTTGATGCTGGATATTCCTGTGGGGTTATGCTTTACAAGTCCAGTCTACAGCAGTATTGTCCTGCTTTTCTTTCAAGAAATTGATCTGGCATTGCTCTGCAATCATAGAATAGCTCAGGTTGGAAAGCAGGGTCAGCTCTGAGCTCAGACCAGTTTCCTTAAGGCTTTGCCCAGTTGGGTCTTAAAAGTCCCCAAGAACAGGGATTGTGCAAACTTCCTGGGCAACCTGTTCTGTTTCTGGACCATCCACATGACAGAAAAGCTTCTTAATATATACCGACTGAACCTCTTGTTTCAATTTATATCCATTTCTCTTGTTCTTCTGCTGTGCACCACTGTGAAGATGCTGGCTCCATCTGCTCCGTTACCTCCTCATAGCTTCTGCCAGACTGCTATCAGGTCTCCCCCAAAGCCATCTCTCCTCCAGGCTGAACAAGGCCTACTCTTAGCCTCTTCTCAGGGCAAATGCTGCAGCCCTTGATCAACTTGGTGGCCCTCTGCTGAAGTCAGTCCAGCCTATTGGTGTCTTTCTTGTATTGGGTGGGGTGTGTGTGTGGAAACTGGATGCACTACAGTATGCTGGATGCTGTCTAAAAACTGCCAAGTAAAAGAGAATAATTGCTTCTTTTAATACATCCCAGGAAGCTGTCAGCCTTTGATGCAAAGACATACTGCTGGCTCATATTCATTTTGACTACCAAAACCCCAGGTCCTTCTCCACAGAGCTGCTCCCTGACGGTATCCCAGTAGGCCCAGCTTGTATCAAGGGTTTCTTCCCAGCTGAAGAATTTGGCAGTTGTCCTTGCTGAGTTCCTGTTGGCACATTCCTCCAGCCTATCATTTTTCCAACATTCTCCACCTTCTCAACTTCCAATCAGTCAAACGTAGTAGGGCTTCCCCTCCTTCTGTGCAGTTGGGGTTCAGCCTCTCATCTCTGCTGGGTCTCTGTCATCTTCCCAGATGCTGCGCAGTCTGTTTTTTGTCCCATATCTCCTCAATGTGGTGACCTGACTCCTCAACGAGCACGTGGCTCCTGCAAGCAAGGACAGTCTCCCACCATGCCAGCCTGTAGGCTAGGATGTGGATGGCCACATCCTTCCTCCAGAACTCTGCCTGAGTCAAGGCCTCTGTTGTGCCAGAGGCAGCTGCTCCGGACAGGGCTGGGGGCAGCACCCTATGGTTGTTACCAGTGCCACATTGTCTTCAGTTACCAGGCTCCCTGCGCTCACCCAGCGGCACAAATTGCTGTTCTAGGAGCTGCAGTCAGGGCCTGACAGTTTTGTGGGTCTCTTCCTAGCACTAGTTGAATGGCTGCTTGACACTCCTGAAGATAAAAGATGTGTGCACCTTTTGGCCATAAATAGCTGACTGAAGTATTTAGAAGCTGCTAGATTTGGTAGAAGAAAAAGTGTGGAGTAGCTACCTTTTCCCAGCAACTTCACTCAATCCAAAGTTCCTAGAAGGAAGACTTCCTAGAAGTCCCCAAAGATATTAGAAGAAGGTCTCAGAAGAGCCAGAAGAAGAGACTGGAAACTAGTCTGCAAACTATTGTGTCTGGTAACTTCATTTTGGCATATTTTAGTAGTTATCATTTACGTTAAAGTCACATTCTGCTAGCAATCTCATTCTCCATTTTGGGTCTCTGATTCTTATTACAATTTAGTCTTGAATTAGGGATTCCATAAAACCTCAAAATTACATGTTTAACTCAACAGTCTCAAATCTGTTATAAATGTTTGAAAAGTTTCATCCTCTCTTTGAGTTTTCATAGGAAACTGATATCTTTCAAAAAGCTCTTTCCTTCTAGGAGTTCTGTTTTCCTAAAATATCTGTAGTACAGTCTGATAAGTGCCTTATGCCATTTCACTTTTCTGGAATAATAAATCCTCCTCATACCTTTGGCCCAACCGTGTGTGTGTATATATATGTGTGTGTATATATATATAAAAAAATATGTATAAAATACCTTCTTCTTTCCTTTTTTTTATTTTTAAATTGATTTATTCATCCTTAAGAAGAGACGAAATCCATGCTCAAGATTTCTGCTGCATTTTTGGGCAATTTTTACTGCATTGAAATGTTTAGCTTATTAGCTATTAGGCGTTTAATAACTCATGATTCATCTGGCATGTTTTGAGAAACTGTTGCTTCCTCTGTGTCCTCAGATGGTGGTCTGTGGGAAACTTGTGTCAGAATGAATTGTAATGCTGAACAAGTTAGCAACATAAAAATAAAAAGCTTGTGAAGGTGAGAAAGAGAGAGATCTAAGCAGATCCTCTATCACACACACATAAAAAAGGTTAAAAATCGCAATACTCACACAATACTGTATTCTACCCCAGGCCTTAAAAGTTTATCTGTTTCATACAAATAGATGAGATGATAGAAAAAAGACAGGAAGGCATTTAGAGACACAGATTTAGACACTTGCCTGAAGCTGTAAGCAGTAAACTACATTGCTCAGAGTCATAAAGAAGGTCAGCAACTCATCCAGAAATTGATGTTACTTTTTCTGCTTCCAATACAGTGAACTGGTCAGCCTTATTGCCTTCAGAGTAAATATTTAGAAACTTCTTCAGGTTTAAATTTAATTTCCTTAAGCAAAGTTCATTTGGGCATATTCAGGTCAAACATCATTTAGAAGGTTCTTTTACTCACAGAAGTGCATATGAAGGAAAATGAATCCTCTAAAGGTCAGTAAAAATACTGCAGAATATACACACCCATTCCTCAAAAGTGGTGCCAAGTTGCTACATATCTTTCCATTAAAAAAAGAAATAATAAAAGTTTTGAAAATGACACACAATGCTACAATTAGAACCCGGTTTGCAGTTGAAAGATGTTGAAACACCCCCCCCCAAATATTATTCTTTTTGACTTCAGTATTCTTCAAAGTTCTAAAAAGGATGCTTCAGTCCAGCAGAAATGAAACATGAACTTCTGCACTTGGAATGAGAAATGTTGCCTTTTTTAGTAGTGGTATACACTGGATTTTTCAACTGCATTTTCAATTATAAAGATGCTTAAAGCACCATATAAAGGGACTACATTATCAAAGAGCTATGAGAGAACACAAGAAAATGCTTAGGTTTGGTCATGACGAGCCCACAAGACAAGCCCTGCAGACACTACACTGACAGGGAGATTTTGTTTCATAATTTATCTATCCAAAGAAGTTAAGCACTGATGCATTCATCTATTTTCATTATGCTGGTTATGATAAGATTCCTAAAAGAACACCATAGCAATGCCAAGAGTAGTGAAATGTGACACAATAACCAAAAGAAAGTCTGGAAAATGTGTGCTTAATATGACAAGTACACTTAACCTCGTAAATTCTTAACCCTTCTGGTTCTCTTCTCTGTGGCCAGTGGTTTCTCCTGATATATTAGTGAGAAGAATACTGATTTTATCAGTGCCTCAAAGTGTGCTAATTACCTCATTTCTAAGAAATGTTATATTATGCCTGGCACAGCTCTTTAGCATCCACTTTTTTCAGCAGTAATTTCTTGGCAAAGTAGGGTTCTTGCTACATGTAATTAGCATTTCCTCCCATTATAAATAATTGTTCCTCATTTTCTTCTAATTCTTTTCTAGGCCATTGATAAACTTCCAGTAACAATAGATAAACCTGAGCAAATTGTTTCATGAGCCTTACATATGCCAATTTTTTTGCTGTTGCCACCCAATCCTGTGCTATTGGCTCCACAGTATATTAAGAATATTAATACTTGTGCTTGGTGGATGTTATATTTTAAACTTGTTTGGAAATTCAGGAAAAATGTTTAATACTGAGAATATGGTTTTCTGTATTATACTTGTTCTGTCTTCTTTGTTTAAAGCTTTGATTTCTGGGTGGAATTTAGATCTACTATGTGTTGGTATACTGGATAGGATTCAGTTCAAGATGAGGACACCAAAAGTAGTGTCTATATATGAGCAGAGTGCGTAAGCCCCCAGTGTAGTCAACAAAGATATGGTCAATACAGTCACTGATGTTAAAAGAGTTGTTCAAGCAACCGGCCAGGGTGGGCGCCTCACGCAACTTGAGGTGTCCTCATCTGGCCACCTTTTGTACTTCAAAAAGGCACAGATCTTCTTAAGTCCCATGTCATATCTGTGAAGCAGGCATCTCAAATGCCTGGGCATGGAATCATCTAGGTCAGAAGGGGCCTTTAAGATCAAAGAGTCCAACCAGTAACCTAACACTACCAAAACCACCACTAAAAGATGTCCCCAGGCACCACATCTACCCGTATTTTAAGTACCTCCAGGGACGGTGATTCAATCACTTCCCTGGGCAGCCTGTTACAATGTTTGATAACCCTTTCTGTGAAGAAACTTTTTCTAATATCCATCCTAAACCTCCCCTGGTTCAACTTCCATCTTAAATGAAACTAGAAGTCTATGCCTGGACTACATAAAATCTACTTTGGTGAGCTGAAGTCATTTCTAGGCTCCACTGTTCCTCAGCTGCCATTATTTTTTCAGGAGCTTAGATAGCTCTTTGGACACCTGTAGTCCTGATTGGCTTGTGATTTGAGACTTCACTTATGACACTGCTGTAGTTGACGACATTTCCGTCACCATACTGCCAGAAGGAAGTAGATAATGCCAAAGCATTCTTGAGTGAGGAATTTAAGCTTCCTATTGTCACTTCACCTGTGCTAAAAAGGCCTCCTATTTTTTTTCATTTTTTTTCTTGAGAAACTTGTTTTCTTTTCCAGGATGACCCAGAGGTAAAGTAGATCTGTAGTCTAGGACTTGGCAGAGCTCAGATCAAAGTACAGCTCTCCACACGATTCTTGAGTAACTACAGGCATGTTACTTAGCTTCTCAATGCTTCATTGTGTCTGTGTGATGGATATCAGTATGATGAACTGTCAAAAATACAAGGCATAAACTTGAACGTATGAGACTTCTTGATCTTTACTATGCCTGGAGATACAGAACAGAGAAAAATATGCACTTGGGTTTTTAATTCTATGAATGAATTGTCTGGCATTAAATTTATAATATCAAAAGTATCTGGAATCCCAGGCAGGTATTTCTAAGGTAGTTAGGAAAAAAAAAATTATGCTAAATGTTTCAAGTTTAATTGTCTAATGTTAGCAACCATCATAACATTAATTTGGTGGAAATACGCTATTCTTAAATGATGACAATTCGGCTTTTATACAGTCATAATTAATTTACTAAAATAAATGTCAGTCAAAATGATAAAGTTCATGCTACTTTGTTGAGTAATGGATGATTAGAAGATCAGAATTTTTATTTTTAATCCAAGGAATACACTGCAGAAGAATCAAGAGTGTTGTAAATCATCATGTTTATTGTGCAACGAAGACAAAGATGGTGCATTTAATAAACTTATATCCCGTTCTCTTTGTCCCATGCCTCTGTACAGCCTACCTCCCAGATAAAACATAGATATTATGCTAATATGTTGTATTGCCATTTCTGCTTTTCTCCTGCATGTGAACACTGTTTCTGTGAAAAAGTAGGAATTTTCTAGTCAAACCTTAAAATATAGTCCATTTCCCAGGACACAGAGAGTCTTTCAGAAGATAAACTGAGTTATTTTTCTTTCTTCGTTTCTTCTACATTCTTTCTCATTCTTGATTGTATAACTTTCTTCATTGGTAACATTTGCCGACATTAAGTACAAGAATTATTGCCTTTTTTTTTTTTTTCAGGCTGCTCAGTAACCGTGTTGTGGCTGCCCCGGCTGGCATATTCTGTTCTTAATTAGGTTTACAGATATTTTGATTCATTCCATGGTCTCACTAATGTCTCTCTCTGGCCTGTAATCGTCTTTTGCCACTGGTCTGATTGTTCTCTCTTTGTCAGAATTTTCTGAGTGGGCTGAAGAGTCGGGAAATAGTTCTTTTTGTGCATATTGCAGATGGTTCCATCCACTTTTCATTTTTCTCCTCACAAGCTTGCAGACATCTCTGATGCTTCTTTTCTTCATTCTTCCTCATTTTATCCATTCCTGTCCTTGGCATGGACCTTCATGAGGACTTCAGTGTGGCTTCATTGGTCTTGCTTGCTAATTTTCATTGCATGTCAGGTCATTGGCTCATCTCTTTCAGAAGAAAACTGAATGCACGCAGGTAGGTGATTGTGTAAGGTACCTTAGCTGTCGAGCTTGAGAGTTACTATTGCTCTTTCACTATTTACCACTGCTTTTTTTGGGAGAACTTATCAGTGCAAGAGGCTTGGGTCAAGGCACTCTCGTGCCGTAAGACCTTTCATGTTGACAATATGCTTTTTGCTATTGTGCTTGTTAGTATTGCTCATAACCTTTTTTGCTACAGTTAGATGAGTAGTTACACTGACTGCCTGTTAGACATGGAAACAAATAATTAGGCAATAACCACAAGCAATGGAAATAAAAGTAATCTCATAAACTGGCCTGTTCTTAGGCAAGTACAGCTCAATTTTACAGCGGCGAATGTTACAGCTATTTTACAATAGCTGTAGAGCTCTACGTCATAACAGCCTCCAAGTACTGCCACAGGTTGAGTATGAGGAAATAATTATAGCAATCTAAAATGTGACTAACTAGTAAAATCTACCCTCTGAACTTCCTGAGATGTTAAGCTGGTGTCTTCCCTTTGATAATTTATTACAGCTCAGATAAAATCAAAGGACCTGCGGCGATTCAAAGGAGCTGAGAATTCTTCCCGTTGTATTCAAACAATGGCAGGACAGTTCTTGACATTAACATAAACAAATACGCGCTTCATTTCAGAAGAAAGAAAATTGGATCAAACGAATCATCCAACATCTAGTCTTGCAAAGGCAAATGGTGTGTTAAAGTTTCATGTATAATCATGTAAAGGAATACCTGCAGCTGCATGGTAAGCGGCAGTTTTGGACAGGCTGGATGTACATAGAGTAATATAACTAGTGATGATACTTTATACTTACTTAACACCTTTCAACACAAAGTACATTACCAAACACTAGTTATTTGAGTCTTACAACATGTCTGTAAAAGACTATTATACCATTGTAGAGATTGCACACAGAGATTAAATGGCTTGGGTTAGGCCACACAGCGAGTGAGTAGCAGAGCCAAAAGGCGAGCGTGAGTGTTGGCTGCCAGCCCCGTGCTCTAACTACTGGACTTCGCTTCCTTAATACTAAATTCCCATATTGCTTCTCTAGTAGAGCTACTGAAACTTTTGAGCCCTCAATAAGTTTGGGTGTAATATCAAACCGCTTGTGTTTCTCTCTCCTCGCTCCTTTATGACGTCGCAAAATATTGCAATTCCATTTTTAAGGATCTCATTTTACGGGTTGCCCCAGGTCGCTTAGCCCTGGTGGGGGATCAGCCTGACATTGTGTTGCTCCCATCCCCTGTCCCCAGTACACAATTGCTGGCCGCGGCTGCTTCTCTCTGCGAGCTTTCGTCATGGCCTCAGTGCTGTGCCCTCAGCTCTGCTGTGTGAGTGGCTGGACCATTCTGTGCCTAAATAATTCCAGCTATATGCTAGTTAATGTGAAACAGATGTCTTCCAGGCACTGGCGAGAGCTTTCGGTCCTGCTGCTCCGGTAGTTTCTCACGGGCGGACGTTCAGGTAACTGCTATGGGTCAGCCACAACCTGCCCAGAGTTTTGTCCTGCGTCTGTCTGTGCCTCTGAGGGGGAGCGGGCGAGGGAGGAGGACGGAGGGGG
>VYZM01009219.1:81947-134760 GCA_013398915.1 Dromas ardeola
CCGCGGGACGGGGTGGGGGGGCGGCGTGGCAGAGGTTCCGTTTCCTGTGACTGGGGGCCAACAGCTCTTCGCAAACTGTCTTCACGCTGCTCCTTTGGGTGCTCCGAGAGCTGCGTGAAACATCGTTGGCCAAGCCAGCATGATGCTCGTGAAATGAGGGGAAAAAACAACAACAAAAAAAAAAAACAACCACAAAACAATCACGGAGGGAAAAAAAAAAAAAAGGAAGGAAATACCGAAAAAAAAAGAAAAAAAGAGAGTCTTGCATGTTGCCTCTTTGTACTATAGAAACTGGGGGTGTGACTGAATCTCCAAACCACCTACACTGCGGGGGTGCCACCCAATCGCCGCCTGTGTGCTCTGCAGAACTCCTCCCCTCGCCTTTTGGCTCAGCAGAGACCTTTAGAGAAGCTGCCCGCTCTGGCTCATACAGACTGCAACATATAAAAGCTGTTAGCAGCTCCTGTGGCCAGAAGCTTCAAAACCAGCAGGGTTTTGTTCTTTGGGGGTTTGTAATAAGAGACACTCCTTCACAAAGGTTCATATCATCATATAGGAGAGTGCTATATATACTGGGAGAACAATAGACTGTATTCTTTTTTTTTTTTTTTCTTGGTATTATCCAGAGGTAAGCCGTTTAGCTCAATAAGTTTGCTTTGCATGCAGTTTTATCGATGCTCATCACATTTTGCTGAAGTTAAGATTTGAATGCTATTTCTAAGATGTCCTGCTCTCGTGCTTTATATGTTTTCTTTTGCCTACTAGTTTATCTGTGCCACATTGTGTCAAAACAATCCATGCGTATAGGATAGGCATAGCCTAGGATGTATTTGTCATTTTCAGTGAAAAACATTCTGTGAGGTTTCTTGCAGACTCCCCATTTAAGATTTATAGTGTGGTTTATAGACTGATCTGGTGTGATAGCACTTGTCACTATTTCAGGAATCCTACTAGCTCTGATCATGTAATTCATGGTATAATGATACTTCATTTGGTGTGTTTGTAGTAAGAACATATCACTTAATGATAATATGGTTATGGAAAATTGCTCAGTAACGTGTTCTGACTGGATTGTTTTTATGATTGAGCTGAGAGACAGAATCATATTTCTGATGACAGCCTGCCAGTTCACTTTGTCTAGCTACCCAGATGTTCAGAATCACATCTTTGACATCTTCTCTTCTACAGATCTGTTTTCTACTGCCCTGACTTAAAGCAGAGTACCTCTGTGGCCTATCTTTCTCCTGTGGCCCCAAAATGACAGTAATCAGTGCAATCAGTTGTGCTTTCTTATTTTCCATTCTCTGTGAAACAAGTGCATTAGTGTTACCCAACTCCACTGACCTACTCCTGTCAGACAATAATTTCACTGACATTGAGACGGCTTTGGCAGCTCATCTGGACTCTGCAAAAATTCCCAAAGCCAGGCGGAAGCGCTACATTTCGCAAAATGACATGATTGCCATTCTTGATTATCATAATCAAGTCAGAGGCAAAGTCTTCCCACCTGCTTCCAACATGGAATATATGGTAAGTGAACTTCGTTTATTTGAGAGTAAAACAAACTGTAAGTCAGTGATTTCATCTTCGTAAACAAATTGTGAGGGTTTAGTTAAGTAGACAAATGATTTTTAACTATTATTGCTTACTAAAATGTTCTTTCCTTGCATTTTTTAAGTAGCATTAACTTAACCAAGCAAAAGCTAAATCCTGAACTCTGAACATTTTACTTGCCCCATTGAATTTTCATTTCTGTGAATAGTCTTAATGAAGCTTCTGGGACCCAAGTAAATGAAGTTGTGAGCTAACTGCTTGTTGGCCCGAGGAATAGTATGTGATCACACGTGTTTAAAGTGCTAATCATTAGTAGTCCCATTGCTTTTGTGGAGTACACTGGAGGTCATCGTCCTGATGTATGCAAAAAGGTAGCCGATGACAATTTATAATTTCTTTTGCACATAATACTTTTGGAGACAATATGGTAAAACTATGTCTGTAAAGTAATTCATCTGATCCACTGTTTGTCTCATGCTCATGTGTTTTACTTACTGTATATTGTTTGTGTGCACCTAATACTTTTCATTTTCCATGAAATACAATGCTGCTTTTAAATGTTTCTCTAGTATATAGGATTTCAGTGTGCTCAAAATGTTATGTTTGTGGCAGGCACCTTTTCCCCTTATTGGCAAATACTCATTATGTGAATTATCTGTTCCTGCAGGTATGATAGAAGTTATTCATTCACTGTGATTTCATACTTGGCACTAGTAGCTAAAGCAGCGTGTTCACTATTCTGTGTTCCAACTTTGAATGCATGCATATTGTGGACCTCTAATGTTAAGCATAGGTTGGCCAAGCAAAATTTTTTTTACCTTCTAATTAAGGTATTCACACTGTTTTGAAAGCACAGACAAGTTGTGTCAGCACCATAATATCTGCTTAAAGTCACAGAGTTTCTCATATGACAACAGATGGTTAACAGGTTTGAGAAACAGGACACCATCAGTTTGACATAAAAAGGGTATAACAGTAATAACAGCTCCTCCTTTTTAGCAGCTAATGACTAACAATTTGGACATCTTTCTATCACAGATGTTACCTAAATCTGGATTTGATCATATAAGCTGCTTAGCACATCCCAGCAGCACCTCAAAATGCTGAATGCACTCAAAACATTGCAGGATGAAGACCTGTTGCCATACCGCAGGCTGAGTTTGAAGTTTGGTTAAGTGGAAAGGTCAGAGACAGAAAAAACAGAGAGGTCAGAAGTCAAGCTCAGTCATCATTTTCGTTGCTGTGCTCTCCACTGACGTTTCCTTTGATTCTGCATAAATAAACTTTGTTGTAATGTCTGAGGGAATGGCAGCCTACCATGCCCTTCCTTGGCTTGTGTGTTTTAGAAATGTGCTCCTGCAGTTTGCTTAAGTGAAGCCAACACCCCATCATATTCCCATGAGTTTTGTAAGTGCAGTGTTCTTACTCTGTTCCATAAAAAAAAACTTCAAAAGAGAAAGCAAGCTGCCTTGATGAAATCTGTTTTAATGCGCTCATACGCATAAACTGCCAAGGTTTTACCTATATTGGGTGGGTATCCTGCTGCAGCTTTGCTCTGCAATGGTGCAGTGCAAGGTTTAATACAAAATCAAGACACAAGCCCCAGGCTTTACAGCTTGCATGCTATTCTTTTCCTTGCCCTTCTTACTATTGCTTTTACCAATACCAACCAGCCATAAGATGTACTCATGTTCCCGTCAGCATCAGTCCCATCAGTAGTCTCAATGGCAAGGTCTGAGGCTTTCTTTCACGCTTGGTTTCCCAGTCTGAAATTACTTTGTGATTTCACGCTGCAGAATTCAGAGCAGCACCTCGAGATACGTAGGTAATGATCCAAAGTGCAACTTGAACTTGGATCCCCATGTGGCAGCCAACCCCTTTGCCACCAGTTCTCTGTCAGAATTTAGTCAGTCTGTGTGTGTCCCATTTACAGAGCAAAAAAAGCCCAGTGGGCAACATCCCACATAGCTTGCTCTGCCCATCTGCTTTGTAGCCAAGGCAGCATCTATTTAACTTTTTACCTCTGTGGCTACAGAAAGGTTTTGGTAGGGAGATCTTGAAGGTGACATGGTGCTGTAAGCCATACCAAGACTGGGGACCCCTGTATCAGTAATGTCCATTTGAATTTGCTTTGTCCATTTTTTGGTCTCTGTATAGTTTCAGTGTATGGCACAGCATCTGTTGTGTCTTATGAGGACATAAGGTTGCTGCAGTTATATATAAAAGGTGTTGTGTCACTCAATACTCATTTTCATAAATAAGACAACAAACACATTGTCATTACCAGCAGACAACGTGCACTGTACTTGAAAGAACCTTACAGAGCGTGTGTTCCTGTCCTGAATACTATGGAAAAGTGCAGTGGTGGTGATGAAAATGGCCTTTCCCATTTCCCCTAACAATGACTAAAAAGGATGTCACATGTTGGTGAGCTGGAATTACTTACAGATGCAGTAAATTGTGGAAATTTCTTGTAAGTGTGTTGAAGTAGAGAAGGACTAAGCAGTTTGGAAGCACAAGAAAAAGATGTTTTCTCATCCTTTGTCTCCCCACAGTCATATTAAATTGTGTTTTGTTCTTTTTTCCTAATTCTGTTAGTGTCCTGTCCACAACAGTTAGGAGCTCTGCTCTTCTTATGAGTTGCTGTATCACATTCTCACTTCTGTGCAGTTCCATTTGCTTTTTCTTCTCCACTGGTAAGACCATAGGGTTTAGATGTTTGGGCTGGTTCTTATGATTCCCGTTCTCCACCTTTTTTGGGCTTTTCTCCTTGACACATTCCATTCCTTCCCCTGGTGCAGTCTACTTCTCACAAGTCCAGTGCACTTATAGATACTTTGAACTCCTTGGGCATTATTCTGTCTGCCTTGAAAGTTCTTTCTGTCTTGAAAGTTTGTGTGCTGTAGGACTTGGGATGAGAAGTCTCGAAGAATGGCTTTGAATGCACACACGTTAAGCAGGGGAGGTTCAGAGAAACACTGCCATAACAGAGCTGGGGGAGTGTTTTAATTCTCTTTGGGAGAAGTGGGTCTCAGTGCTGCTACAGCCTGCTATTATATGCGGTCCCCAGTGTAAGTGGGCAACCGGGGAGTCAAAAGCAATGATGGGAGTCATTGTTCTATTATCAGTACCTATCAAAAGAAACAGGCATTGTCTTATGCCGATGAGACTTTCAGTAATCTTTCTCTTGGGATATTAGCACCCTATGAGTCAGACTTTAAAGTAGTCCTCCTTTGGGTTCTGGTTCTGGTATTGCTGATGCCTTCAATTGGAAGATCTTCTGCAAGTACAAGTCTAGAGTCAGTGCATATGTGAAGGAAAGTGAAGGAGAAAGGAAACAACTTTCAGGCCTATAATATAGAAGTAATGACCTCTTTTTCTAAATTTGGTTCTTCTTATGATATCCTTCATTCTTCTTCATAGAATCATAGAATGTGTTGGGTTGGAAGTGACCTTTAAAGGTCATTTAGTCCAACCCCCCTGCAGTAAGCAGGGACATCTTCAACTAGATCAGGTTGCTCAGAGCCTCATCAAGCCTGGCCTTGAATGTCTCCAGGGATGGGGTATCCGCCACTTCTCTGTGCAACCTGTACCAGTATCTCACCACCCTCATTGTAGAGAACTTCTTCCTAATGTCTCATCTAAACCTACCCTGCTCTAGTTTAAAACCATTGCCCCTCGTCCTATCGCTACATGCCCTTGCAAACAGCCCCTTCCCAGCTTTCTTGTAGACCCCCTCCAGGTACTGGGAGGGTGCCATAAAGTCTCCCAGGAGCCTTCTTTTCTCCAGGCTGAACAACCCCGACTCTCTCTTCATCCTAACTAAGACTGTCATTCTCCAGTCTTTGCTTATGCTCTAAAAGCTGATGCCATACCTGCAGAAAGAAAGATGACACCATCCTTTTGGCCTGGCAAAAGGTGAAAGTCATCCGCTTGGCTTTGCATGCCTTTTTGGGAGAAAGCAGAAAGGTTCCATAAAATTCATGATTCCGAAGAAGTGAGGTGTAGAATTGCCTGCAGCTCCCTAGTGTGAAAGGTACGTAAATCTGCAGTTCCAGAGGAAGTCTGTGAACAAGCAAATCCCTTTCTCTGAGTGCTAATTCTGTGCTGTAGAAGCCTGTGTTTCCTTTCTAGAACATCTCAGCTACTTGGTAAGCCAGTAAAGATTTGCAACATGTTGCCAGCTGAAATTTGATTCTCACAAAACACGTCATTTAGTATGCATTGGTACTATCTTTAGGCTCCCAAAATATTCATTAATGAAATAGCTGTTCCTATGAGAGTCAAATGGTATTTTTACCTTCCCTACAATCATCCCCACTTCAGGCAAGTTTCATAAAAGTCCATATGGTCTTTGTTGTAACCCATGTCACTGTGCATGCAATACCTGGTCGAGCAGGTGCTTACATACAGGCATGCTCTTTACAGTTTTGCACGCACCAAGCAGAAGCAGAAACTCTGACAGAGCTGGGCCTTAATGAGCATTGAACACTGTCCTCCATGGCATTCCCATAGGCAAAGTGGGAAAATCTGTTCTAGTTAAGAGTATTCTAAGGTGTAACTTGTTAATGAGCCATAGCAAAAGACAAGGTGTGAGTAGTTCACTGCTGGCTCTGCAAGGATGAGTCCTGAGCCCAGTACTGATCAACAGAGTCATTAGTAGACTGACAGTAGCATGTCTGAAGTATAATTGGTGGGGCAGGACTGCACAGTCAAAAACATGAAGCTGAATGTTTGTGGAATGCTGTGTGAAGATTTTAAGAGCAGAAAAATGCTCTAGGTAAACTTGAGCCTGCTGATGTATAGAAGATGTTCTGATATAGTTTCGATTCCTTTTTGTTTAGTAATTGCGTAAATGCACTTTTATAGTTGGGAAAATCTGCCCTACATCGAACATGTCACCTTGTAGGACTCCAAATAGTAAAAGACTCTCAAACAAGCCTGAAATGAGTTAGTTTGCATATCCTGGAGTTATTCCACGGCAGCATAAAGATAGTTTCTCATGAGCTGGTGACAGAGGAGCTGGGAGGTAATGGAGAATCTGAGCCTATTCATTTCTGGTAAATCCACATGAAAGACTGCGATAAAATGGACAAAGGAAATGAACTGTTGTTCTAAAATAAATTAAATTGTGTTCCAAGAGAAGCTCCTGTAGTCCTGTGAGGGAGTCCATGTGAGTCATGGGGGAAATTTGTTCACTCTGTATGGCCCAGGAGTGACCCTCTTTGCTGAGATGATGGAGACTTTGCTTCCTGTGTGCAAAGATATGCAGACAACTTACAAAGTCAGGTCAGAGAAGCAAGTAAATAGCCCACTTACTGGTCACAAATGTAAATAACTGCATTATTATTTCACTCCTAACTTTGAAAGTCTTGATAAAATTTTCTTTCTGTCAAGGTGATCTTAAAAATGCTCTGTGAATATGCAGTAAGTGATGGGTAAGACAAAATGAAAAAAAAAGCCTACTTCAAGTTTTCCAAAGTCCTATTTAATACCTAAAGCCTTTCATATGGACATGGAAAAAGTGAGTTAATTTGATTTTCTCTCCAATTCAAAAGCATTTCTGATAAAGAAACTTCTCAACTTGTTTACCTATTTTTTGCTGTTGTCAGTGTGGTTTCTTACAAACCATTCTAAATCTTAGAGGACATTTTGTTCTTGAGTTGTTTGCCCTGGCTCATCTACATGGTCCCACTGAAATCATCCATGTCTGTGAATAAGGATTGCAGGGCTAGTTCCTTCAAGATTTATGTCTAATGAGTTGGATAGGATCTCTTCATTCATATAGTTGATCCCTGCCCTGTTGCAGGACTTCCTTCTGCATTAAATACATATGGTTTTCATCTTGTCTACTTCTGAACACATATAGTGATGCTGTCTCAGTCACATCTCTTGGCAAATATTTTACCTTAGGAATAGAAATGATTTCCAAATGTGTAACCTAAATATTTCCCTCTAAAAGTCAGATAATTAATCTTTATGTGCACTTTTTAACTGCCCAATAGAATTTCTCTGTTTTTATTTCAAACATTACCCTTTACCTATTTACTGACAGTGTTCTTGTCATTAATTAAGATGCATGCATGTATATAATGTTTCCTTAATTTCCATGTATATGTCTTACAATACTTCTGCATATTGTAGCAAATTACAGTTGCACTCCATTTACAGCTCTTTTGTTAATAAGTGAACAGCAGCCTTGAATGTCAAAGCAGATTAGGCCCATCATTTTAACTATGCATGTTTAAAGACACAAGTGCCGTAATGCAATGGAGAATTTACTCTAGAAGCTACTGGCAGCCTACTTTTTCCGTTGAATAGACCTGTTCCTGTAAATACACGGTGAAGGTTGAAATAAAGTAATCAGGTGGTGAGTCAGGGTACAAAGATCTTAATCTGCTTTTCATCATGACAGACCATAAAGTAAATCTAAGTACCTAAGATGCCAGTCTTCTGGGAGGAGAGATATCAATGAATTTGGAGCTTCCCCAGTGTAGTCCACCTATCCCAGTTTGCCATGGCTTTTAGCTTGCCCTATGCTGGGAATTCACAAGTGAGGTGAGAACAAGTAAGAAGGGATGTAATGGTGAAATATATTCACTGGCTCCAGTTTCTCCCTCCTAGCACTTACGTTTCTGTTTAGCCATACATCAGCATGTTGCCAAAATCCAGTACTAGGAGTGTCTGAAGAACATGGGCTATTGAATTCTGGAATATCAATCCTCTCAGAAAATTAGAAGAGAACAGAAAGAACTGATGTGGTTTCATGGTTACAGTTAGGGATGTCTGTCTGCATGACAACTTTGAAAGGAAGCAGTCATTTTGCAGCATACTCAGCCTTTCTCTGCAGTGGAGGTAAAACATCACAACTGTCAGTAGGCTGAAAGCAAGCAAGTGTAGATGGAGCTTGCTTTCTGCTGATTTTGGCACAATAGAGTTACCTAGCTCTCTTTTGCCTCACAGGTGAGTTTATCCACTTAACTGTTTCCCACTGCACCACTGTCAATAATGCAGCACTGTACTACTCATTGGCTGTCAGTGAGATGCAGGATGCTGCTCTTTTTTCTTGCAGTTTCACCTACAAAAGGCTAGGAACTCCCATTCACTCTCAGTAGCTAAACTGGTGTTCACCTAAGGTCAAATAAAAGTGGATGCTAGCTATAAGAACTACAAAAGCCACCAGTTATGTTCAGAGTGAGTGATAGAGGACCTTTCCTGGAAAGCGCTCCTTGAAAAATCGGAAGAACTTCCCCCAAAACACTATTGTTGATAAATATTGTGATAAAGAATGACTGTGTTAAACTCGCCTTGGTATTAGAGCTCCTTTCCAATGTTTTATACATAAGAATTTTAAAACATCCATCTTGATGGTGTTTTAGAACAGAACATTTACATTATTTAAATTTAGTATTAGTAGAAAGCCTTCTAGGAGTTTAAGCAAACAAAAAACAACCTAGTAAAGTCTCAGATAGAAAAGCAGCCTGCCCAGAGCCCTCAGAATTAGACATTCCTTTATTATTAAATGTAGCACCTCTTGAACTTCTTGGCTAAAAACAGAGACAGGGCATTTTTCACAAGAATCTTGATCCAAAGTATACAGTATTTTGTTTCATACATGAATGGAGATGATAGTAACCTTAAACCTCTCAACATTTTAATCCTCTTTCTGTACCTGAAAAGAAAATCTGAAAAGAATAGTCTATTCAGGTCTGTAAATGTGTATCCTAAGGACAGCAAAAGATGGAAACCCTAGGATAACCACTTGTTTGCTTTTTGTACACAGAATATTGTCTTCAGCACAGGCACCTCCACGTATGAATACATCTGCAGATGCCGTGGGATGGGGTTTGAGGTCTGTTTTAACAGACAGAGAATGAACTGGTTTTGCACCTCTATCTGTACTGTAATATCTGTTAAACTGTATTAAGAGAAAGAATCTAAAACTAAGCTTTCTTCTTCTGAGAATAAAGAACTATTGTTCTTATTCTTTATCCTGCAGAAAGAAGAAGCTGTGATGTGTTTTCTTTTGTGTCATGCTGCCATATCTTTCAGTTAGAGCTACTTAGAAAATAATAAGTATTTTCTTTGAAAACTTTTAGAGAAATTAAGAACATTTTTTGTTTTAATGAAAAACTTCAGTGGTTAGTAACAAAAATAGTAAGAAATGTGGGTTTTTTTTTCATATAGAATAGAAACAAAACACCACAAAAGAAATACATTTTTCATTCACATTTTGTGGTCTTGAGAAAAGGCAATTTGCTCTGCTCATATTTAAAATGATAGAGGTCAGACACCTTCCTCTTCAGACTTATGACCAATTGTCAGGGTGACATGGAGCTAGACAAAGTTTGGTCCGTTTTGTTACCACTTCTGAGATAAGCTCTTGCCAATTGAAATATGCCTTGCAGTAGGTTAGGAAAGCACTGAATATTTTAAGATATGTAGCTCTGATATTTAACTTTTCCAAAAGCTAAACAAATAATAGCATATCAGGGAAGCTTATTGTTATTAAATCTGACAGCCTACCAATTTTCTTTGTTTCTTATTGTTTAAAAGCCTGGTGCCAAACATGAAAAGAAATGCGGACAACCTTTAGAAGAAACAAATTGACTATTAGCAGTGGTCAAGCTTCACATGATAGGAGTTTGAATTTGGACCAAATAGACACCCAGGAATATAAACTTCTGTATAAAATATAGACTTGAATTTTCATAAGAAAAGAATTTATGGCAATGAGGTTTCTTGGACATCTGTCTGGTGATGCCCTGATTAGTATAAGACAGACCTTCTAATACTGAGCCCTTCAGAAGTGTGAATCAGATGTTTGGAGGTTTGGTTATATGAGAGTAAATTGACTATAAAACAGTGCACAATTTTTCTTTGAGTTGCAGTGAAGTATTGGACAAGCAGCTTGATGTATTAACCCTCTATTTATTTGCAAAAGATTGAAGTACAGAACTGTGATTCCCATCAAGATTTTTTTTCTCTAGAGGGTAGACTTTGGCAATTTTCTGTGTAAACTTTCTAATTAGTACCTAATGCATTTAGGAAAAGACTTGCACGTGTGGTAGGCACCGATTACAGTATGCACAGTAAAATTTCTAACAGGTGGCAGTTGAGAGCGAAAAGTATTCGTATTCTTAGAGAGAGAGAGAGGGAGAGCCTAGAGTCCAAATGATCTCAGAGCCCAAGTAAATATATACAGTTTGCCAAATCTGTCTATAAATTCCAATGAGCTCATATGTTTTCATCACACAGTATGTATTGAAAAAAGTGAAGGCAAAGAGACGAGGCTCTTTCAGTTACTCCGCTGAAAAAGCGTGCAGGCAGAAGGGCTGGTGGGTTGTTTTATTAAGCTTTGTGCCAGATTTGGGGTAGTGGACGTGGTGGGGGGTCCTACAGAAAGTCTCTGAACCTGAAAATGCTACAGGTTTGACTATACAGAAGAGAAGGGGAGAAGCTGTGCAAGGGTCCCCTGCGTGCCCTGCACGCTGCTGTGGGATTTGTGAGGAAGGGCCACCGCACGTGCAAGTGGTACGGCCAGTGCAAGGCTGCACGGCTGAATGACCCATGAGGACAAGACCTGCATGTTGGAGGATAGCAGCCTGCATCTGCTAATCCGCTCTGGGACTTGCGCTAGCAGCTGTGGAGTGCAGCTGCACAGATGGGCTGGAGATGTCGGATTTCATCCCTCAGCTTCCCAAAGTTTTTCTCACAGGAAGAAATGGCCTGAATCAAGGTTTTCTTCTTTCACACTTGCTGACATTCTGGAAGTAAGATCTTCTGATCTTCACCTGGGCAAACAAGCAGAAGCACAGGGCTAAGGGAGAATAAAATCAGAAGTCTGAGGTAGAAAAGTTAGTTTTTTGACTGATCACTGCTAAAAGAAGGTCCTACTGGGCACCTTTCTGAAGTGCATAGGAGCCACTGTGGATTTGTTGGTGCCAAATAACAATCTGAAGACACTAATGTGAGTCCACAGTAAACTTATATTAATGACGAATAAGATGCCAGGACTGACAAACGAATTGCCACTTTCTATTATGACAAACTGCGACAGTGTTGCCATGCAACTGTATTCAAATTGCATATCCCAACATTTCATTTGCAATCTCATCACGTAAGTGCAGTCGTGAAAAGAAGCTGATGAAGAGGAGAGTGATTAAAACAGCGAGACAAAAACCTGCTTGCTCTGGATTTGTGCTCGAACCTGTACCTGAGGCTTGTCACTCTGGCTGTGCAGTTGATGGCAGCCAGATGAGGGGCCAGTCACATCGCAACTGTCATGGCATTATGGGCAGCAGCTCTTGCCTGATGGGCACTCAAGGAATTCCTACAAGGGTAGTGAGTGACTAGGATGTGTATGTTTTGCTTAAAGTACTTGCTTTGCCACTGAGAAATATGCCGAATATTATCCTAGCTGATATGTCATATTAAAAAAAAACCCCACAACACAGTAAAGTACTGAGGGCTGCTGCTGGTATTTAATATTGAGAGCAATGCCCTGCTGACGTTCTCCTGTACTCTTGGGCAAGTGAGGGGACCTTCCTTGCTTCTGGCAATAAAACTGAGCCAGGAAAGATTAAGGATTATGATGGCAAAATAAGGATGGAAGCATGGTCCTGTATTGCTTGAATGCTTTAAGATGATGATTAGCAGACCCAGGTGAAAACCACATCTTTATGGATTCCCCAGTTAGCCCATCTCTCCTAGCTACACAGTCTGTCGGCTGGCAGTCTCAGGGAAGGAGTGCTCCTATTTCTCCCTTTTTTTTCATGTTGTCTTTGTGACAATGAGGGCTGTAAAATGCTTCTAAACTTCTAAACATCACTGTGTATTTTTCTCACTTTGTATTTACATCACAAATTCTTGTTACTTGTTACCATTAATAACCATTTCAGAGTACTTGCAGAGAAGAGGAGAGTTCATTGTCATTTGCTTCCATACTGATGTATCTTTCTCATACAAAAAAGCATGCATAAAGATAAAACAATACTAAGTCAGATATTTCCTTTTGTCACTAGAAATCTGGATTCTGAACTTCAGGGAAGGTATCTGATTAATCGGAAAATGCAGTAATTTTTACCTCTGAAAATCAGGAAAACAAATAAATTAAAAAAGTTTCAGCTTTCTCATAGAAAAGCACCCTTGGCTAAATGGTCATCCCCATCTGAATGTGAACCTGTGCGAACCTCATGAAGTTCAACCAGGCCAAGTGCAAGGTCCTGCACCTGGGTCATGGCAATCCCAGGGACAAATACAGGTTGGGCGGAGAAAGGCTTGAGACCAGCCCTGAGGAGAAGGACTTGGGGGTGCTGGTGGATGAGAAGCTCAACGTGAGCAGGCAATGCGCACTTGCAGCCCAGAAAGCCAACGCCATCCTGGGCTGCATCAAAAGAAGCGTGGCCAGCAGGTCGAGGGAAGTGATTCTGTCCCTCTACTCTGCTCTCATGAGACCCCTTCTGGAGTGCTGCGACCAGCTCTGGAGTCCTCACCACAAGAAGGACATGGACCTGTTGGAACAGGTCCAGAGGAGGGCCACGAAGATGTTCAGAGGGCTGGAGCTCCTATGCTATGAGGACAGGCTGAGAGAGTTGGGGTTGTTCAGCCTGGAGAAGAGAAGGCTCCAGGGAGACATTATAGCAGCCTTCCAGTACCTGAAGGGGACCTACAGGAAGGATGGGGAGGGACTCTTTATCAGGGAGTGTAGTGATAGGACACAAGGTAATGGCATCAAACTGAAAGAGGGTAGATTTAGACTGAATATCAGGAAGAAATTCTTTATTGTAAGGGTGGTGAGGCATTGGGACAGGTTGCCCAGGGAAGCTGTGGGATGCCCCATCCCTGGAAGTGTTCAAGGCCAGGCTGGATGGGGCTTTGAGCAGCCTGGTCTAGTGGGAGGTGTCTCTGCTCATGGCAGGGGGGTTGGAACTAGATGATCTTTAAGGTCCCTTCCAACCTGAACCATTCTGTGTGATTCTGTGTGTGAATACTTCTTTCTCCACACATTGCATAATGAAGAACTAGACTATGAAAGGGTAGGTTGATACTTTTTTTCTCACTCCCCATATTTGCCAGGAATAATTTATCGTAATTTCTCTTCTTCCAAATTCCGAACTTTAAGAACAACTTACTGCAATTCCAGGTGACAGTATCAGTCATTCTTTCTCAGGTGTGGCATCTTTAGCAGGGGCAACTAAAACGTTAGTTTTCAACTTACCTTCTCAGCTCTAAATATATTAACTGTTTAAGTATCTATTTTACTTGGGAGGTATTCTACTGCTTGAATCAGTCCTTTTTTTTCTACCTATAAAAAAGCTGAAATAAATATTTTATCTGCATGTACTTTATTTTGAAGTAGTGAGTTATCAGAAAAAGACGATGTAACATCACTCTTAAGAAAGTAAATGCAGTGAAGTGTTGACAGGTCTTATGGATGACTTTGGAAGAAGCCAATAATTGCTTTCTGTGGGAAAAAAAAAATAATCACAGCATGTTTTGAAGATTTTATCAATCAGATCACAAATCTAAGGATAGGTATCAGCAACATAGAAAGTGAAAATTATGAATTGTCTTTATTTTTTTCTTTGACAATATGTTGAAGAGATGTAACAGAAATGGATGCCCATTTTGATATTTATAAAGCAGCCAGATTATTTTTCCATTTTAAAATTACGAAATGTTGAAATTGTGATTATTTTTCAAATAGCGAGGAGATATCCTCTTGCAGAAATGGGAAAAAAGTAACTAACATTTTCTGGTATACCTAAAAGCAATTTAGGAATATAAGACATTTTTACACTTGCAGGAGTAGGGATTGTCTGTTTTTAAGAAAAGTATCAATCAAGGGTCTATGTGAAGTTCCAAGACATTCCTCCTTTCTTTTCTTGACTTAGCTAGTGGTACTTTGGATGATCTATAACATCCCAGAACTCATTTGCACCACTCACAATATGAGAGAAAGCCTTGACAGAGTAAGGAAACCTTCTCTCTTCTCTCTTTTTACAAAATGTTTAAAATGTTCTCTCTAAAGCAATGAGAAACCTTGAGGCATATCATGAAGAAACTAAAGTAATAGTCTTACATGGCCACTTTTATGATTGAGCTTTTCCTCCTGTTTTAGCAAATTATGAAATTAGTATTCATTAAATGCACCTATATCCTGTATTATGTTTCTAGCTCTTCCAGCTATGAAAATACTCTCAGAAAATGACCTGACGTAGCCTTTTCTCCAGGTGTTGTCATCCTTTGGATGGCCAAGCTGAGCTCTGAGGGACACGGACTGCTTCCTAGAGCCCTGTGGACTGCAAACTGACGTCTTGCAAAGTCAGCTTGAAACCCAGTGTTTTAGTTCTGGTTCCAGGCAGAAATGTTGTGGTGGCTACATTTGAACTGTCTTACAGAGACAGGTTAATTTAAAGAAAAAAACACAGTCATGTGATGAGCTTCACTGATATTCACTTACTTGGGGGAGTTGGTTGATGAGAAGCTCAACATGACCCAGCAACGTGTGCTTACATCACAGAAGGCCGACTGCATCCTGGGCTGTACCAAAAGAAGCGTGGCCAGCAGGTCAAGGGAGGTGATTCTGCCCCTCTACTCCACTCTCATGAGACCCCTCCTAGAGTACTGCATCTATCTCTGAAGCCCCCAGCATAAGAAGGACATGGACCTGTTGGAGTGAGTCCAGAGGAGGGCCAAGATCAGAGGGCTGGAACGCCTCTGCTATGAGGACAGGCTGAGAGAGTTGGGGTTGTTCAGCCTGAAGAAGAGAAGGCTCCGAGGAGACGTTATAGCAACCTTTCAGTACTTAAAGGGGGCCTACAGGAAAGATGGGGAGGGACTCTTTATCAGGGAGTGTAATGATAGGACAAGGGGTAATGGTTTCAAACTGAAAGAGGGTAGATTTAGATTAGATATTAGGAAGAAATTCTTTCCTGTGAGGGTGGTGAGACACTGGAACAGGTTGCCCAGAGAAGTTGTGGATGGCCGATCCCTGGGAGTGTTCAAGGCCATGTTGGATGGGGCTTTGAGCAGCCTGGTCTAGTGGGAGGTGTCCCTGCCCATGGCAGGGGGGTTAGAACTAGATGATCTTTAAGGTCCCTTCCAACTCTAACCATTCTATGATTCTGGGATTCTATGATATCCAGAGGTCCTGAATCAGACCTGTGACAAGAAAAAGATTTAGTTTCCTAACCTTTATGTAATTACGCAGTACAAATATTATAAAGCCAGACTAGAAGGACTCCAACCTGTTGTGCAGTGAAACTGAGAGGTGCTCCATGAAAAGAGAAAGTCCTTGAGGAGGGTCTGACATTACTATTTCACCTAGTCATACCGAAGGCCTATAGTGAATATATGCCCCCAGCTTTAATAAAGGTGCAAGACTCAAATGATATGGTTTCTTGATACCATCAAAATCCCAAGGCCTGATGTTTCATTAGTACCAACAATTAGTACCAACCAGGGCTGCAGACCCTGAGAATGCTGCTTTGAATACCTGCTCTGTTTTAGTCAGTGTAATTTAACCATGACTTCATATATTCATCATTCACAGATGTTCTCAGCAAAGTTTGCATGTTCAAGCTGTGCTAATCGATGTTGCAGTAGTGCACTTAAAACTAGGAATATGAAACTTCTTACTTTTCAAATAAAATTACCATAGGGTAAAGGTATCCAGAGTAGCAGTATGTTTGCAGTAATACAGCAGTCCTTTAGTAAGTTTGCAGTAAGAACGAGTGATTTGGATTAAGAGAACTCTGTGTAATTTGTTTTGCATACACTTGTTCAATGGTTTCTATTTACAGATAAAGTAGTCTGAAGTAACTTGTTCCTTCCAGCTTTATCTCGTGTTCTGCAACAAGGTGCCTTCTAAGAGCAGGGTGTCAAGAGAAAGCTATTGGCATTAGGAGTAAATTCTGACTGTAATGAGAATTAGCAGAAGAGCTGTGTTTCTAAATTCAAATTATAGTTAAAAATGGGTACGTACACCATTCCTCAAATTAAAGCATAGCTATCAATGTAGGAAGGGAACAGCCAATTATTTTTCAACAAATGTTGTGGACAGATCTTTGTAATATTGTAGTTGCTTCTCTTCTTTTTCTTCATCATAATGTTTATTCAGCTTCACCATCATTTTAATACCTAAGAGGATAGTTGTGACCAGGACCTCCTGTTCCAACAAAGCTGTTCCAACAAAGAATGAAACGGCAACTCCATCCCTTCTATATATAAATTATCTAAGAACAACTGAGAGACAGCTATAGAAACAGCTATAGAAAGGGAGGATATGAGGGAACGGTGAACCACAACATTAAAAGGCTTCCTTTGGGAAAGGAAGCTCACTTTTCGGGCTTCAAGAAATTACATTCAACGTTAAAGAGATTTCATTTTACACTCCATTGCTTGTTATACATTATGGAAATAAAATAATTTATTTTACTATTTGTTTACAGAGTCAAACAAACAAAAACTCTTGATCTTGGGTGAATGGCCTCACTGGCAAAATTCCTGCTGACTTTATTTATGCTAAGATTTTGGTTCTAACTCTCAACCAGCGTATGCTATGTGAGTGCAGGGAACACCACAGAGCTGCCTCGTAAGGCCTCATAAAGTGGTCTCTGGTGTTGAAACTCCCCATGTAGAAGCACTAGCCTGTTAGCTCTATTCAGTCCGCTTGACAATTTTCAAGTTGAAGTGTAGTTTTGAAGTGTAGTTTTGCAGGGAGCAATGTGGAAAAACACAGTCGGACAGCTTTCTAGGAAAATAATCTTTGGCTGAGGAAAGAAAAATAAATTGGCCAAAGGATGTTCACTTCAAGTTGCCAGTGGAAGTGTGGTGAGATGCTTTAACTCCATCGCAGCTCAGTCAGACCCAGCTGAGGAGTGGGGAGGGTTTCTGTGCTGGACCAAATCAGTGATCTAAAGAGCTTGGGGAGGGATCTTTATTCTGGGTGGAAGGAAGGTAACGGTGACTGCTTCCCCAACTACTAAGGACCGAGCAAATGAGATTTGCTATCCCCAGGGAGTGAATGAGCATAGTTTGGCACTGAGAGTTTGCATGATTAGCATTTGAGGATGAGTCACCTCCTCAGATGTTGACCCACTGAGTATGCAAATCTTTCTCCTTTTTCCCTTTTGCAATTTTGTGTTCATATCAGGCAGCTTTCTCTAACATGATTAATAGAAACACTGGATTTGCTATCATTTCAGAGTTTATAATTTTGTTTATTGCAGTGTTTTTAAGCTCTCTGCTAATTACCTTGAGCTTTTTAATTTCTCCTTATACAGAAACTGCCCCTCTGGCTTTCAAGTTACTTTGGTTTCTCTTTTTAGGCTATCTTTCTATTTCTTTATATGCTATTTATCTATGTACAACAGGGTTCAAAAATCTAAATGTCTTTGCCCTGTTCTCTTACATGCCCAAAACAGGGGACTGAACTGAGATACAAATTAGTACAAGTGCGGATCAGACTTCTTTTGAAAGGGGTGAACTAACAGTACAGTCTCTTACAGTTTAGATTTTAGGTCATTATGAGATAATAATTTTTGTGCTTCAGCCTATGATGTTAGTTATTTGCCTTTTCTTGTGGAGATGATCTAGAGCTAGTCCTAGAGGGACCGAGACCACCTTTATTTCTAGGAAAGTAAAATAACGTAAGGAAGGTGAAGCACTTAATCTTCTCCCATGAAATACAGATTATTTATGTAGCAGGAGGGGACTCTGCACAAGGGCTTCTCACCAGCCTGCTAATGAAGGAATGGAGGAAATTAAAAGATGCTGCATTTGCTCCCCTACCCTTATTTATTATTTTCTTTCTTTCTTTTCTTTTTCTTTCTCTTTCTCTCTCTTTTTTTATGTTTGACAAAAATTTCATATGACCAGAGAGTGGTCAAGAGCGAATATATAATGGAAAGCAGAGCACACTATATATCACAGTAACGCTTACTTGCCAAACCCACAACTTTTTAACTGAGTTTGAAACAACCCCCTAAAACTTTACCAATCAAATGCTGCAGATGATTCCTGAGAACTAAAAATGAAGCTGAGGAGAAATGAAAGTGGACTAAGCAACACTCTCACAGTCCAAGGCAAGGGCCATGCCTGCTTTAGAGAGGGCATTAATAGTGAAAACCTAATCCAGTCTTCACATTTCCTTCAAACACCTAACATGCTATTTTGCAAGGCAATTTAGTACGTGAAAATATGCTGGGTGGAAATCAGGAGCTCGGTGCTGTTTGTGCAAATACAGTACACATTTAGATTATTGTGGGACTGCAGCCAGGTCACTTGGGAGCAAGCACGCAAACCTCATGTTCAGCCTCCTGGCAGGGAGCGCTCGTGCCAGAAGCATGATTAATCCCAGCAAAGGAGGGTGTTTATGGGGTGTCACAGTCCTGGCGGAGCTGCCCCTTATGGCTGCACACCAGGCAGCTGTGTTTGGACCCACGCACTGGATCCATCTGCTCCTCCGTTACCCTGGGCCTGGGCAGGCTCCAAATGCCGTCTGTGGCCCTGCGCTCAGGCACATTTCCTAGGCACACTTTTGTGCTTGTACCTGTTGTTGCCTCCTCTTTAAGCCCTCTTTTTGGAACCACTGATATACCACGGGGATTATAAAGAGTTATTTGTACACTGGACATGTGCAGCTAATTGACTTAATGTCAGAGATAGAAAGCAGAACAAATGTCTGTACACAGTTTTCTCCCTCTTGGGCCCTGGAGCATTTCCTGGGTTTTGGATGGTGCCGTAGCAGCCCCAGGTCCCCTCTCTTGTACCCTAGTGCTCCAGCTTAGCCTTCTTATGTCTAATTTATCGCTAACTCCTCCTAGAATTTCCCTTCATTTTTCAGAGCTGAAGTCAAAGTATTTTCTGGCTTGAAGACCATTCCTTCTTAGCGTGTTCTTCCTAACACTTCTCTGTTTTGTCCCTTTACTGGCAATTTGCTTTGACTTTGTTCTGGGACCTTTTACGAACAGGTGTAAAGTAAATGTACTCTCTTTTAAGCACCATCCATCCTACTTTCCATAAGGTGCTTCCACTTGAATGGAAGATCATTTGCATTAAGGGTTCCTACTGATCTCTGTTGCACTTCTTCAGCTTTAATCTAGAGGTACCTCACGCACTCCATAGTAGCGAAAGCTTGATTCAATGATATAGAAATTTCATACAGTTTACTAAATGTTGTCCTTTTCACTTTTTTCACAAACTACCAGACAGAGTCAGGGCATGAATTACCAGCCTAGTCCATGATCTTTGGTCAGTCTTTTCACTCTGCAGGTTTGAGAAATTAAAACTATGAATTCAGTGTTAGAAATCGTTATTAGCTCATAGAACAGAAAATATTTGTGGTGTGGACCACCTTATCCTTAGACAAGTTTATTTCTGACTTTGCCTGTTATTTCATACCATGCTCAGAGAGCATACGCTTTGCTTCATAGCCACTCAAGATTTATGGGTTTGGGTTTGTGTTTAAAAAGCTGCAATGGGCTGGGTAGGCAATTTTACCGCATTCTGTTCCTGCCTTTCTACTTGCAGTTCACTAAAACTGTCCTGCACCAAAACACTCCACTCGAGGTATTCAAAATGCACTTCTAATTCCAGGATCCAGGCCCTATTTGGGTATCACTCAAAGATATACTAGGATTTGTGTGTACTTGTAATATAACAGTGAGATATTCTTTACCTGGAGCTCCAGCAGTGCAGTAGGTTCTATTGCTGATATCTCCATTATTGCTGAGGCAAGCGTATTTGCTGTGGACAAAACAGTGGAATTAGAAATCAAGCATGTGAGCAGGAAAAGCATATAAAGGAGACAGTGTTCACTTGTTGTGTTCCTACCATTGGAGGAGAACTTAAGAAGTCAAATTGTCTCTTACAGAGCTGTTATCTTTTTATTCCAGGCAGGGACCAATGTCAGCTCCCATGCAGAATAAAATGATGGAACTTATACCACACCTGGAAACTATCCATAGTCTTTGCCTTTGTGGAATCCCTTTTCTTGACCTTGTGGCCTCAAATATGAAAAGCTGCCACACACACTCTCTCTGGCTATAGATACTGCTGAGATCCTATTTCAAATGTGTTGGGGTTTTGTGGAGTATGCAATACCTGTGCTGGATTGTTCTTCCCTGTGTGGCTCTCCTTCTCTTTAACTTCCATCTGAGTCCCATCCAATGTTTCACTCCTCTCCACACATGGATCTCATCAACACGGAAGGGAAAATGGCAGGAGAATGCCTGCTTAGGGAAGGGCTTTTCCAGAAATAAGGGAGAGATCTGAATACTTGGCTTCCTCTCATGATGTGGATGGGATTTCTGTCCAATTTTAGGGCAAATCCTGCTAGATCCTGTACATACTGCCCCACAGTTTTCTGAATTCAACAGCTCTCTGCCTAGGTTACAGATCTGATATGTTACGATAGTATATTTGTGACTTAAGATACTTGCTTCTTGCGTTCTTGCACTGTGGTCACTATTTGTTTTTTCGGTTCTACTGCTAAGGATATTTTATTTTGTCAGGTTTGGGATGAAACTCTTGCCAAATCTGCAGAGGCTTGGGCTGCTACATGCATTTGGGACCATGGACCTTCCTACTTACTGAGATTCTTGGGTCAGAATCTGTCTGTAAGAACTGGAAGGTATGCAGATACCCTAAAAAAACAGTTATTTTGTTAGCCTTTGAACATAGCCTTTGAGATACAGATCTTAGATTGTTGCAAGTGTCATCCAGTATTCTAGCAGTAATTGATATCCATCTGTGTTCATTTGTCTTAAGAGTATTATTGCTTAATACTGCGCCCCAAGTGATGCATGGAGAAATGTCTATTTAGATGAATTCCATCAGAGGGATTAGCAGCAGAAAGTTCCAAAATACCTAAATCTAAAATGACATGTTTTTCTTTCTGTCTTTTAAACAAACTCAGGTATCGATCTATTCTCCAGCTGGTAAAGCCATGGTATGATGAGGTGAAGGATTATGCTTTCCCTTATCCTCAGGATTGCAACCCCAGGTGCCCCATGCGATGTTATGGACCCATGTGCACCCATTACACACAGGTTATATAAATTACATTCTCCTATTCAATATCTACCGTCCAAAGCTGGACTTCTCTGTGATGTATTTATAGCTCTCTCTCAAATAAATGTATATATATATTTCTTTTCAATTTGGACTTCACCAATAATAAATATTTATTCAGATGGTTTGGGCCACTTCCAATCGTATAGGCTGCGCAATCCACACATGCCACAATATGAACGTCTGGGGATCTGTTTGGCGACGAGCTGTTTACTTGGTATGCAACTATGCCCCAAAGTGAGTTGCTTTCTTTTAATATTGTTTATTTTTATACTTTATGCATGTTTTGGTCCTCTCATAGGCCTGTTATTCCCTTTTCTGCAGCTTGACTTCTATTTGTGCTTTTTCTGCGGGCTGCTCCTTCATTCTAACTTTACATCTGAACGTACTGCAAATGCATGACTGGTACACCAGGAAGAAAAGGAAATAACTTGATGTGTATGGAATGAAGCCAAAAACTTGTTTTCTGTTATTGTTGTTGTTATTATTATTATTATTATTAAAATTCTTGTTGTCTTCCTCCTTTGTGCTGTCTGCACTTTACTTTCAATTCCTCCTTTCTTCACTCTGTTATATATACCTGTGGTAAGCCAGACTTCCTCAGGTAAGCAATTCCACTGTAGCTCAGGCCCTTGATTTACTGTGAACACATGTTGTTGCCCATAAGATACCTTTGCTTGTGACCATGCTGCATAACGGCATCCATAGCACAGGTTTCCTGCAAAGTCCATCTACGTAAGCTCAGTGTCTACAAATCTCATCTTGCCTTCCATATTAGGATCCTTCAAAGTATAGGTCGTAGACACTCATAGGGGGCCCTAAATCAGGTAGCGGTGCAGAGATCTGTGTTAGGTTGAAATGAAGAAACTAATTTTCTCGCAGCATTTCCTA
This sequence comes from Dromas ardeola, assembly GCA_013398915.1. NCBI lineage: Eukaryota > Metazoa > Chordata > Aves > Charadriiformes > Dromadidae > Dromas > Dromas ardeola. The sequence goes on from VYZM01009219.1 coordinate 104,472, forward strand.
GATATCATTCCAAGCTTACATCTAGGTGCAGAATGAATCAATAAAGTGTGGCTCTGGGAGAGCTTTGATTTGAGGTCTGGTTTGGACGAGTGCTTCAAAAGCAGCATGGACAGGGTAAATGGCTGGTTTCTCTGACTGTATAATATTAAGCAAAGCCATAGATCTGTATAGGAATGTAAGTATAATTAATTGAGCATGTTTTCCATAAACTCTCAGCGGCACGGGTCCATTTGTGGTAAAGAATATGCAAGAATATGTCATTATCCTAGCTGTTACATGAGTAAAAGAATTTTTAAAGATTTTACAACTTAAAAAAAAAGATAGGATTTAGTAAGAAAACTTGGCAAAAAAACCCCTTTGGAAATCAAGGAGATTTCTCTGTCCTTTTGTCTTTAATATCTACTAGAAAAGGGTGGTAAGAAATGAATGTGAGGGGTATTAGGAAGCAAAAACTGTACCTGACTTTTAGCTCCACAGCATGGGCTAGGTGAAATCAAAGTTTATAAGAGAAACCCAAATACTATTTTTTATATATCTCCATTTGAAAAAAAAATACTAACGTTTACAAACTTCCTAGAATACATGTCTCATCTTCATATATAGGAAAAGAATGCATTAGGCATTATTGAAAACTGATGCATTGTTTCTGTATCATTAATACATTACCAATGTATTAATGACGTATTTATTTTTTCTCAGTCTAAAAATCCCACTGTTTCTCAAACAGCAAACCAAAGCCTGGACTTACAATCTTCTTCTCTGGATGAGACTTTGAGTAGACCTTTGATTCATAGGTAGTGGAATTGTGAGTTTCACATCTACTTGCACAGTCACAAAAAGGATATTGAGTGGTCTTGTCTGGCTTAAGTTTGTATTCCTAAGAATTAATTAAATTGATTTAAGGACATTGGGCTTAGAATCCTTTGACACACATTCAAAAGTCTCTTTGCCAGTTGATAAAGGCTGTGTCCTTCTGAGTAACCAGCACATCAGAAACTCCTCTGAAGAAGGAGGTGGTGAATATAAATATAACAGCCCCGACTCGAGATATTGATTTTAGAATTTAGCAAAGATTTAGGATTTAGAACTCCAGTAATTTTCACTGATGCCATGCTGTAATGATGAAAAATATCTATGCTTCTGAAATAATGAAAAAAAGTTAAGGAGGGTAATTACAAAAATTTAGAAAGGCTCTGCACCTGTTTATCTAATGGACTCACACAAATCAGCCACACATTGCATAGCAAATAAAGCAGAAATCAGCTTTCAGCAAACTCTTTCTGTATTTCCATATCTGTTATCAAACTAAATATATTTCCTGAGCACTCAGTCTGCTGTACCCATTTGGAAGAGAAGTAGGAATGAGCAAATTATTTGAGAGATTCCTACTTTCTTCCAAGGCGCAACCCAGACCAGGGCTTTTGATCCAATACTATTGGCTGGGAGGTGGGGGATGAGAAAATTTTTCATAAATACTTGCATTACTCACTGCTATACCACGTCACATGCAAACTAGAGGAAAGTTCTGTGCTCAGTGAGACATAACATTTAAATAAAAATATAATTTTAATTTTCTTTCTGCCTACATCACGAGTGTTACATGAATCCTTAAAAGCCTGGGGTTTATATAAGCACCTAAAAGTCTGGATGCGTTTTTCAGATGTTCCTAGATCTTTCAGAGTTACCTCTTTTCACATGATCAGTATCCAGACTTGTACCCCTTTCCCCCTGGGCTCTATTACCCAGCTCTATTCACCAGATGTGAGCCCTCTTTCTCCTCCCATTAACACCTATGAGACCCCTACAAATGTCCAAATAGAGTTCTTTTTAATACATTACCAGTACAAATAGTTTTCATCTTCCCTTCTCTCTAACCACGAATTCAGTGTCAGAGCTTCACAACGTGGACCCAGGCAACCTGAGAATAAGATTTCGCTCAGTTCATTTTTCCACCTTCCAAAACCAAGCTTTTAAGATAACTGCCAGACAAAAAAGTGCTCAAGGAAAACCTTGCACCAATGCTTATGTTGCTAATTTCTCATAGTGTAGCCCTCCAGTAAAAAAATACTCTGTCCTAGGCTTGGAGAGTCAAAAATCACTTGGCTGTAGCAAAAGCAGAGGTCTGGGACTTCATCACAGATACTGGCCTGGGGCGACATGATTGTTCTGATGGTTTTTGGGAATCGGTAGATCAATGTTTGTCAGTAACCTGCAGAAATAGATTTTTTAATATATTTTGTCAATGTTAGGTTAATGGTTGGACTCGATGATCTTAAAGGTCCCTTCCAACCTAGATGATTCTATGATTAATGTATGTTTTCAGTAACAGAGCATTTATAGGATATCACTGAAGGCATTAACTTTAGTCACTCAAAACACGCATGATTTAATGATTTTTTTTCTTCCTCTCTGAAATTACTAAGCATTCTTTTTCCTTTTATATTTTCAGGGGGAACTGGATTGGAGAAGCACCATATAAAGTAGGAGTCCCATGTTCTGCTTGTCCTCCAAGCTATGGAGGTTCTTGTACCGACAACCTTTGTTTCCCAGGAGTAACATCAAACTACTTATACTGGTTTAAATAAGTTAAGGTTTACATTATTTTTTTTAAAAAAAGGATGAGTAACAAGAAGCTTGTATATTGAAATTTGCACATTTTATATAGAGAGAGATATTGTAATAATACTCTGATGTTTTCTTTTTGTATGCTTTTGTATAATTAGCTTTCAAAGTGTAGTATAATTTGGTTTTAACACTTTGGGATTTAAGACTCACATTAACCCTTTTAGATTAACATTTTTTTAACAGAGAGCAAACTAATTTTCACCTTAGCAAGTGTAGCTTCCTGAAGATTATGTTCTGTTAAAAGCACGTTAGAAGACAGAATACGAATTCCTTTTAAAAAATAGTATCTCCAGAAAGAATAGGGTCATTGTTTAATACTCTGCTTTCAAAATGGAGCGTGATGTGCAAAGCAACAAATTGCCCTCAAGCTCCCAATGGTTCCTCCCATTTACACCTGTGCTTTCACCTGCAACATCAATGGGACTCTAAGCAGAGGAAAACATATGTGCAAGAGAAACTGCAGGATATTACCTACCTCATGCACAACATCAATTCGTTTATGGCATTTCAAGAGTTCGGCACACGGCTGCTGCTATCATCAACGATGCCTGTGTGCAGACAGGAAAATTAGAGAGAATGAGGAACCACACTGGCCAAGATGCAGTGGCTGCTAACTCACATGCCTAAAGTCTTAACCAGATAGAAAGCTACATCACTTCAAATATACTGGTACGATAACACAGCCTAACTCTACCTTTCTGTGTTTCTGAACACAGTCATGTGTTCATGATTGTACAATGGTGCTTTGCAGCAGTATACTTATTCTTGTACACGAAGGTAAAGAAATATATTGCTACAAAACAACATATATCAATACATGACATCCATACTGTCTTTTACACTTTAAGCTTGCCAGTATGTGTGCTATTCCCCTGACTGAAACTCAGCCAGGTGAAACTTTCAAGGAAAGATCAGACATAAAAGTAGATAAGAGGATTTCCAATTAAAGACATCAGGCAACTTTAAAACTTCATACAGATTTGTGACAAAAATTCAAAATTTCTAGAGCAATTGGCAATGTCCTTTAAAATATATTGCACTATTTCCTGAAAATATCGCTATGAATTAATAAAACCCAAATCTGTTTATTCATGCATTTCCTGCCAAAAGAAGAATGCCTTTATGGGTGCTTACTGGAACGTTTATAAAGAGGATCTACACTTTTAGCTAGAATATTATACAGGTAGTTTTCTTAAAAAAACAGATTAAAAAAAAGGAGGAAATCAAATGTCTGCCACAACTACTATGTCACTGAAGTAGCCTCGAGTTTTGGCTTTGTATTACAGGCCAGAATGTACTCCACTTTAAATATATGTGTTTAGTCTGCTTGCACTGCTACATTTAGACCTCTGAAATTTATGAACTTTGAAAAGCAATACTGGGTAGAGCAAGCAGAACAACAGAGGATAGTTTCACTAGTGCTACATATGCATGTGTCTTTAAGTCACTACTAATTCAGCCTGTTTGAGGGTGTTGGAGACAGTCTGTCACCAGAATATGAAGTATCGTATTGGCGATATAAAAAGAAAGATCAGAGATTAAATTCTTCACATTAGTTATTCTTTTTTTGTCCAGCAAGATAGCTGTGTGTGGGGAATGGGCTTTACAGCATATGAAACGTAACAGCTCCTCACCTTCTACCCATAATCTGATCCCTCAGAGAGCGTCAGCAACTGATCTGTGGCTCTTCAGACATTTCTGGTTAGTGACACTTCTGTATCTGACAGGACAATAACTAGACAAGTATATCGTCTTAAAATGTGTCCATGTTTTAAAAGAACAACACTTGTAATATTCTACTAACTGTTATCCTAACAGTTACAATATAAATGGTTTTCCTTTTGGTTTCAAAGGGGCTTGGACTTGGACAGTGCTCAATCAGTCAAGAACTTTGGCTGAGTAAAATCCAGTCTTGTTTTGGGAGTGAAACACAACCTCCATGCATCATCTATGGACACATTGAAAGAATTCAGTGAGACAGTACTACTAGGTGGGTCACTAGCCCTCAGCCAGCCCAGTTTTTGACAAAGATGCATGGGGCAAATACATTTTTGTTCTGCATAAGAAATCTTCTCCGGAGGTAAAGACCACAAAATTAAAATAGTGGATCTAGCCATTTTCATTATTACTTTTTTTTAAATACAAGAAAGGAAGCAGAGCATGAGCAAAAGTTCAGGTTAAGCCATAGAGCCTACAACAGTAGGTCTAACAGTAAATGACTATGCACTTTGGAATTTGCAACGTGTATGTTGTATGGTACACTTTCCAAACAGGAGTAGACATTGTAAATTAATTTATAATTCTGTAATTCAGCTGAAATTATTATAACGGGTATATATGTTATCGTATCTGTTACTTTTTAAGTTGCTACAAATACCTTGATTTTGTGGAATATTTTGTTTTCTGTGGATATAGAAAACTTTTCTTTTAACAAACAGGTATGCAGGTTTTTTCACAACATCCCGTAATGGTGCTAGGGATTAATTATTGTAATCACACTGTAATGACAGCAGCAAAAAATGATCTGGGTATAAGCTATTTCATACAAGCAGCTCCTGATAAAACCAGCCACAAGTGCTCAAGTATTAGCTGAATTTTTTTAATTGAACAGAGAGATTTACAGCTCATCAGATATTTGATTACCACACGAAATTTGCCCTTCCACTTTATTTAATAAGAAGTTTAGTGAAGGCCTTTCTGTATTAGCTATTTGAATCGACCCAATTTCTATCGTATTTTTTTCTCTTGGGTTGGGTAATGGCAATGCCAGTAAAGCTCTGCTTTGATTGCCAGTGTCAGTGCTGCCTGATTGATTACCTGACACCAAGTGCTGCTAGAACAAAAGTACTGAAATGTGTGGAAGGCTTCAGATGTCTTTGGCAGTATATCTGCTCTGATACGTGCTGAGGGAAATTCTTGATGAGTTCAAGGTTATGCTGAGGCAAACGACCCCCAGCTGCTGTTCTAGCCTTGAAGATTTGTGCTAATTCCTTCCAAGCAGAGTGGTGTGCCTTTAAAGACAGAGAAATCAGCTCAGACTTTTGTTCTGTTCTAAATATAAAGTTATGAAAATATACACACATTAAAACAAGGCTAAAAATATTTTTAGTCAAAATACTGTGAGAGGCATAAGAGTAAAAATGAAGTAACTGATATCATTAATTATTGAGTGCAGCTGTTTATAATATCTGCTTGTGATTTTTTGCCTCATTTAAACATCTAAGATGATGGGTAGCAATTGATATCTTTTGGTGCTAACCTATGTGTTCTGGTGCTGAAGTTATACATTATTTTTGTGGAAGATGAGGTTTACTTCCAATATTACCATACACACTCCAGTGTTTGTGAGATCTTTTTCAGCTAAGCATATCATATACTACCAATTTGCTTTCAAAGATTTGCCTTTTTATGGTTGTTTCAGGCTCTAATGAGAGTTTTATGTGCATCAGAGAGGAAAATGTATTCCTGTTCAAAACCAAAACAATCAAAACCCTCCCCTCATCACAACAGTGAAGTACCTGTGGAACGAATTATGGGGAGAGTAAGATCTCCGGCAGTCATGACTTCAGATTGATGCTGAGCAGGTTTTTAGCGATCCCAAATCCTCTCTCTCTGGGCTAAGAAGTGACTTCAGAAAATCTAGGCTTGACTTTGCACACTTGTCCTTGAGAAGCTGTGTGTTCCTCTTCTCTGAGATCAGTTTGTTCCTCTCCGAATTTGAGATGACTTCGATTAAGCCTCAGTAGAAACCACGGTAGGTTTAACATAACGTTTGCAGGAGTGAGAAAGTTGGATTCCATGAGAGCTTTACGGACAGCAGAATTAGACTTCACGTGCTATCCCCTACCAACACTGGGAAATACCATGGGATTCTGAAAGAAGAAACCTCCCAGAGCAAATGTGTTCTGTACCACAGCTGGGACCTAACAGCAAGAAATATATCTATATCCTTATCTGTGTCTATAGGTAGATGGATAGATAGGTAGACAGTTATATCTGTTTATATATGATCTTCAAGGCTCAGGTTGCAAGCATGGATGCCCTCTTGTGGTTGAGAATACCAATATATTGGTTTGATTTTATAGGAATCCAAAAGGTTTTAGGATTTTTTAAAAACAAACATATGCAAATTGAGTTTGCTTCCTTCAAAATTTTGGCCTTGATTTTAAAGACACATGAATTAGTCTGTCTGTTTTCTTTGAGAAATGAGGTCCATTGCGTAACTCCTCCATTTCTTAACTTTACGTAATTTGTAAAGTACAGAACAATCGCAGTTGTATTGTTGTATTGGCTGTTGGTTACCTACCATAAAAGGTTTTCTGAGTATGAGGTACAACAGAAGTATTCAGATGTCAGAAGAACTTTTAGAGGTGCTAAATCAGATATAGTTCTTAAAAAGCAGGGCTGGGAAGCCTCATTACTCAGATACTAAATTCTAACGATCCCTAATATAATAAGAGTTTTAAAATCCAAATTACTGTTGAAATTTGCCCATTATTGCTAAGTTTTCAAGAAAAAACTGTTGCTTTCCTCTTCTAGAATGAAATGATCTCATAGAATCCAAGCATACGGCATTTTTATGGTGCTTTTTAAAACTGCGCAAAATAGAAAATTCATATGCTGTGGTTGTCAGATCATAATTGGTTTGATGGTCTCAAAGTGCACAAACCTTCCTGTTTGGATTCATAAGAACATTAAACTTCTGTCAATAGTAACCTGAAATAACCACAGCTTTCTCAAACTGCTTTCTTTCAATAGAAAATAAATTTAAAATCAAGAAAAACATAGCAATGACCCAGCTCGTAAATTCAAGAAAAGAAAAAAAAAATCATTACTATTAGTAATTTTGAGAATTTCTTGCTGCTTAAACTTCATTTACTGAGTTTCACTCAGGATATAGTTATTTTCTGTTAGAAAAGATATTTTTTTTTCTCATATTAAAAGGCAATGCATTTTTAAATTCGCACAAGTCAGTGGAACAGACATAAACTTTTGCTGAGCTCCCCTGAGTGTGAAGTGTGAGAAAACCAGACTGAAATGGTTGCAATATGCAATACAGTATTATCTCCTTGTCTTCTGCCAAAAGACAAAATCCAGAGTGGAAAAAGATTTTGGCACCTTACCATTTGGCAATCAGGTTGTAAATTCTTTAAAAATCCCTCATACTGACAATCCATATAAATTATGCTAGGAGGTTTTTTGGCCAGCAGAAGAGAGGGAATATCCCTCAGGTTATATGTTTAGCTCACAACAGCAATCGTTATTCAAATCACTGGGCTGTTTATCATGCTGCAAACTCGCTACAGCTTCAATAAATCATCATGTAAGTCAGGAAGTATCTTAGATGCAATATTTAAGGTAAACAAACTTGTTCCTTAAGAGTGAATGGTAATATTGGAATCTAATAGCTCTGAGGAGTTAAAACATCTTTGTTTCATGTAGGGTGCTCTTACATATTTGAAACGGTGCTTAAAGGCAGGGTTCATTTAGGAAGCAAACCATCTACAGTGGCTTTTTTCCATATACAATAAGGAAGGATTTTTCTGGGGATTGAAGATGTTGAGGATTGGAAGATTGTGACATTTCTATGCTTTCTATCTGAACCCAAGCCAAAAAAAATGTTCAGTGTTTATTCAGTGAAATGTCCTTTCACCCCTCTTATTATATATTTTCATCATGTTGTGTTTAGATTTTTTTGATAATTGTGTGGGTGGGGTTATATCTGGTTTTTCAGAGAAGAAAGCTTGTTGTGTAACACATGTCTTGCAGTGAATTTATCAATATAACATTTCTTTCATATTGTCATATGATGCTATATACATGTTATACCTGAGATATAAATTTGTATCCCTGTTTCAACTTCTAATGCTTTGAACCTATAAAGAAGTGTACATCATTTTGATCTATTTTGTAACATCTATGCATTTAAATAAATTAGTAAAATTATCAGTATTTACACTTGGTGTTCTTTTGAGGCATCTTTTGTCATTTCTTTTGTTGATTTGTTCCCTGAAGAAGACAAGTTTTCAGTGAGATAGTAAAGGACATATCTAAACTGAATTTAAATTCAGTTTGAATATATTTATATAAGTGCATATGCTTTACACCTGAGCTCCATTATGTGCTTGAAATCTGTCTTTATGTATCCACCTACATGGATAGGAGACTATCTTATCTTTTGGTATTGAAAACTTGAACTCTTCATCAGAATTAGTGGTCAGGTGTTGTTTTCTTATGTGCCTCTGTCCAAGAAGAAAAATCTGAACAGTGACCAAAGGAGATATCCACAGAAAATCAGGGAGGTACAACTGTCAGTTTGGCCAAGTTCTCTTCCATGGAAGGAAGAGAATGCATGCTGCAGTCAGAAAAAGAGTAAGTGTTCAGTACCTGAGTAATTCTTCTTCCTCCCAAGGTGGTACCAAAGCTGTAAAAGCTACATTTGAAAACGAGAAGCCCAAAACATATATTTAAAAGAAAAAAGGAAGCTATAACATGAGGAGAAGGGAGAACAGAGGGAGAAAGAGAAGGCATTTTTAAAATATTAAGAGCTGGTATAACAAAAGCTATTCAAACTCAGTGTGAAAATCCTTGGTTCATCATTCACAAGCTGGACACAACAAAACCCACTTTTCTTATAATTCAGCATGACACAAAGTTATTTTATACATCATTAATTTAGAGATTCCACTGGGAGGATACAGTCTCACAGAAAATGGGAAAGAATAGAAGGAAGAGCAGGTTCTTTCAGAATGTCACGATGCATTTTCTCTAGTATGCACTTTTTTGTTTAATGATATTGTATGCTTTTCATCACACCTGTTTGTGATGTAGAAGATCACTGAAATTCGGGATTAATATGTGCTATTATGAATAAATACAGCCCAAGCTGTTGGCACTCTCTGGGCAATTGTAATAGGATTATGACAAATGTCAGTAGCTGGCCAACAATATTCAGTGTTGTTGCTCATCTCTGCCTGATCTTAGCCCAGTACTGTTTGGACTACAACAAAAAGAACACTGGTTTTGCCAAATTTCTTACTTCTGGATGGACCTGATTTGGTTTGTTTTACTCTATTCCTGTCTTGCTTCTCTCCCATTTTTCCCTTGACCTATGAATTAGCACATCAATCCACTATATTCTTTTTAATTTTCTCTCTGTTGCCCTTTTATCTGGGTCTGAGACTGAAACAGAATGGACCACTGAAGATTCCCACTGGTGCCCTGTCTCAGTCTCCCAGTTTTCTAATCACGGTTTCCATCAGGTCTTCACACCTTGATTTTTCACTGACAGAAGCCAGGACATGGAGGAGCTGATGTGTATGTAACTCTCACTCCAATATGGAGAGTGGATATAGTTGGGGTTTGTGATCTCACTCAGGTGTGTGAACTTGAAATCAGTCGCAGAGTCCATAGTTCAGACATAGCATGAGGTGCTCTAAACTGTGACTTCAGCCAGAGGAATGGAGGAATGGTATCACTGTTGCCAGGAGGCAGCAAGTTCACGTTATAGTAGTACTGTGTTTTGGGATGCCTTTATGTTATTGCACAGTGGTCAGTCTGAGAACATCTCGTGTAAACTAGGAGATACAGTTTTCTTTAATTTTTGAGAAAATACCTACCATGCCAACAGAGTATATGTCCACTGGGTGACAGACAACCCCATACATCCACAGACAGTCAATGTGGCATCCCAGCCATTTATAACCTAGGAGAGAGGCAGACAGCTTCCTTCTCATGAAATCACACAGTGCCTCAGAGCCCAGTTTTACCAAATTTTTGTGTTTTTCTTAATCTCTAATTCTGCAAGTCCCCAGTGACTTTGACATCAGAAATGTTGATTTGATATTCTTTGACTTTTTTCTTTTTTTTTTTCTGTTTTCTTTTATGTTACTAACACAATAACCTGAAAATTTCTCAGTCATCCAGGCAAATTTTTCCTGTGTCTTTAACATAGTCTCTTATGTTTGACTGGGGGACCATTGTAGTAATTGCATTCCTTACAGCAGGCCTTTACAGCAACATCATGAAAATATGTAATGGAAAATAACATAAAGAGTTCTCCTTAACAGATAATAGAAATTGAGAATATATTTTTTCAACTTGGCAGTGCATATAGCTGTTTTTATTTTCTGTGGGATTTCACCCGAAACTCTAGCTCCATCATTTTGAATCCCCTTTTCATCTGAGGCAAGACAGGTTTATTTGATTTTGTCTGTGAAATCTAGCAGTGGACTTGCTCCACTGCATTTTTTGTCAAAAAAGTTTGAACGTATGTCTGCAAACCCCAAACTCTCTATAGTCTTGCTCAATCTGCAGTCCATACATCTGCAGCTACAGCCTTAGAGCACTGTTTTGCATTTTTTTGTAGACATTGGCAACAGTAAGGTGACGGTAGTTTCAACTGACAAGAATCTTGCATAATGATAGGAGATTTTTCCACCCAGATCACATCTGAAGTCTCCTCTGTAACTGAATGTATTGAAATTCACTTTTATTAGCAGTCATGGCAGATGAGTCTACACTTACACTTGACCATACTGTTGTTCTAGAATGTAGAACAGAGCACAGAGAGGGACATGCTAATATCCATGTAGGAGGTGAATAAATAATTTGCATCTTTTAAGTACCATTTTGTCTTCTTTAAACTTTTAATATCCCTATATTCATTTAGGCACTGTAGGAGCGTTTGCTTGCTGCTTTAAGTTGGATTTAATTTTAGCACCATTTTTTCTGCATCATTCCTCAAAGAGTCTTTGTATTTCCTCCTTGTTTGCTGGATCGGATGTGTTGATAAATTCTTCATACGTACTGTGATCTACCTGCATATCTTGCCATATAAACTTCTCCCCATGTTTGCTATTTTAATTACACAGAATTGGTGTTTTTACTTTTTTTTTTTTTGCTTTTCTCAAAATCTTCAGCTCTTTCCACAGCCGCATGAGCTGCTAGTGAAGCTCTTCTTCACTCCTTACCAATAGAAAGTGCACTTTATGTTTAGTTTGCTGTATACCACCACCATTTTCTATTTTCCAGTGCAAAACATATGTGCCAAACATAACTGAGATGGCAGTCTGCAAAAAAACAGTGTCTCCCTATGGGTGTGTTGAATGTGCACAGACATGTGGTCTTTTTTCCTATGGGCAATGCCAGAATCCTGCTGTTATGTCAGACATGGAAAAATATTTGGCATTAGCCATCTCCTGAAGGATTTTTCCCCTTGCAGGTAGTGGAAAATATTCCTCTTTTACATATCAGTTTGATTATTTTGGGTATGTACATAAGCAAAAATAAGCACACTGGTTTTCAGTGACTGTATCTATTTTATCCATTCTTCTAACCCCAGTGTAGTCACTTGGAGTTGTATACCAAAATGTAATGCCTGGGAACAGTACAGCTCAGTGAGCTGGGAGTAAGGGATGGTCCGAGTGGCTCAAAAACGGAAGATGTCTGTGGCAGTGCCAGAATACCAGAACAGAATACTGTTCCTTGCTGAACAAAGCCACATAAGCCCTACAGCTGGACCTCATGATGATGTTGCGATGTTTACATCTGCAGAGTCTGTTTCACTTCCTTCCACATCCATATCATGAAACCTTCACACCAAAGTAGCCTTGATGGTTGTATGACAAAGCTCCAGCAAAAGGTCTGAACATAATACCTTTCAAACTGTATCGCAACTCAAAAGCCATATGTGGGAAATATCTCACCTGTGCACATCTCCTCTGTGACTACCCCAGCTTCCCAGGTGCCTTTGCGTAATAGGTATGAAGCTCTGCAAGTGGAACCGAGCAATAAGAAGGATGATGCTTTGTCTAGCATGGAGGTGTTGCTGAGGTTAAGTCGTCCTACACCCTGCATCAAAACTGCTTCCATAAAGAAAAAAAGACAGGCCCTTGTCATAAGAGACTCCCTTCTAAAGAGAACCCAATATGCAGACCGGACCCATTTCTTAGAGAAGTCTGCTCCCTCCCTGGGGCCTGGGTTATAGATGTGAAGAGAAAGTTTCCTACCCTGGTACAGCCCTCAGATGATTATCCATTATTGATTTCTTGGGTAGGCAGCAATGAAGTTGCAACAAGAGTCCAAGGGCAATCAAGAGAGACTTCAGGGTCTTGGGACGACTGGTTAAGGGATCAGGAGCACAAGTAATGTTTTCCTCTGTCATTCCAGTTGCAGGAAATGATGAGGGAAGAAACAGGAAGAGCCAGCAGATCAATACCTGGCTCTGAGCCTGGTGTCACCTGCAGAATTTTGGGTTTTTTTTGATCGTGGGTCGGTTTACAGGACACCAGGCCTCCTGGCAACAGACAGGGCACATCTGTCTAAAAGGGGGAAAAGGATCTCGGCACATGAGCTAGCAGGGCTTATTCTAAGAGCTTTAAACTAGATTTGAAGGGGGAAAGGGATAAAACCAGGCTTGCTAGAGATAAGCTTGGGGGCAGCACACCAATGTTCGCGGGACGGTGTGCTAGCGAGGTCCTTTGATCTGCGATCTCAGTGGAGGCAGGGGATGGAGATCCATACAGAAGCAAAGACACAAGGGTTATTGATGTGTGAGAAACCACAGAAGCGCTTGATAATGGCCATGTGTGAATTAGGGCTTTCCCCCAAAAAATGGTGGCGGGATCAATAGCCCAACTGAAGTGCATCTACACCATTGCACGCAGCATGAGCAACAAGCCATTGTGCAGCAGGAAAAGTATGACATAATTGCCATCACAGAAACATGGTGGGATGACTTGTACAACTGGAGTGCTGCAATGGATGGGTATAAACTCTTCAGAAGGGGCAGGCAAGGAAGGAAAGGCGGTGGAGTAGCCCTGTATGCTAGGGAGTGTTTTGACTTCTAGAGCTCAATTTATGGTGAAGGCTCTTGTCGTGGGTACCCAGACTGTGGCACAGCCTGGATGGAAGATGCACAGCAGTAGAAGATCCTCCACTACTTGATAACAGTGTTAAATTCCTCACCTGTTTTGCTTCTCTTCTTTCCAATGCATGAACTTTCTTCACAAAACCAATAGAGTGACATGCTTTTAATAAAAAAAAAGATTGATGCTCTTTACTCAAGTTCTATTAAATTTCTATAATTTCCATTATTTATTCACCCAGGCATGTAATTCATCTACTCTTTTGTGGGAATAAACTCAACCTGAATTGTATTCACTTATCTTCTGTTACTCGTAGCTACTCTGACAAAGTTGTGAGGAATGTTTCAGGAAAAAAAAAAGAGCTAACTTTTTAAACTATCTTTCCTTTTATTTGTATCCATTTATTATCTTTCCATGTCAAAAAAAATGTTTTAACTACAGTCTGCAATCTTTGATATACATATATAGATTTTCACCTTTGCTGTCACTTCAGATTTTTATTCCTCTGTGTGAGATATTTTAATTTCTTTTTACCTTTATGCCACTCTCTTCTTCAGGTGTTTCCCATATCTTTATGGTGCTCAATTTTGATGCAGATAATTCCCTTCTCTCACAACCAGGTTGCCTACTCTCCCTCAGACAACATCTCTCTTCTGTGTCATCTTCACAGCCTGTCACTGATGTCATTGGATGCTGATGTCATTGGATCACCTTCATATTTGATAACTTTGTTCCTGCTGCTTGCAAGAGATCTATTTTTTTTTTCTTTTTTTCTTTTTCTTCTTCTGATTTGGTATCTTAGTGTCTGTGGATGCAAATAACAACTTCACAGAGCCCCATGTAGTGGAAACTCTCCTCATAAATACTGCCATTTAGGCGCGTGTACTTCTATATAGACATATAGCTATGGAGTCAAACAGCAACCCTTTGAAGTCAATTAAAGTTTTGTTCATTCCATTGGAGCGGGCATTTCTCCACTGCTAAGCTGAGAACTTCTGCTTTCTACTTTTCCAGACTTTTTAAAGTAGTACCACTTTACCTCACCTAAAGAGAGAAGGAACTTTAAAGATACCTGTAAGCTCTATCCATTTCTCCAAAAGGTGTATAAACGTATAATTGGATAGAGGGGGTAAAAAAAGGACAAAATGCATCAGACGGAGCAAAGTGCCAGCTGAATGAAACTAAGCAAATGGAAAATATAATTTTAACTTTGAGTCTTTGGAAATTTCTACTTTAGCACATGCTGTTTATTCAAGTTTTTGTACAATGAAGACATCATAATGTGGAACTCACTTTAAATGTAAAGACTTTTATTTCTGACAGCTGCATTTACCAAAGAAAGCCAATAAAAGTCTTTAAACTGAAAAGGACAAAATAAGTAAAATACCTTATTTGTGTTAAAAAATAAACTGCATTAAAGGTCTTTATTTTCTAAAGATAAACAATGCTTAAAACTTTCTGCTCCTGACTGGTGGTATCAGAAATGAGTTTCTACTCTGAATTCCTGCTGTCATATTTTATTTGACCAACATATTTTTTCCAAGAACATTTTAACTTTTATCACTTTTAAAATACTTTCTTCCACCTCAACTAGTGTTATAGTATATCCTTGTCAATGGTACCTATGTCAATGTTGAAACGGTCTTTTGGAGTCTTTGTCAATCAAAAAACACTGGTTCTTAAAACTGTGACACATGTTTTACTACTTATTGTCATATAAATTATGTGCTTTCAAAACAATATTAATTAAATTAGTTTTAACTGGTAGTTCAAAATGTTATTGATATGATATGTAGTTTCAAAATTACTCACCATTATGTTAATGAAAATCTCATTCCTCCTCACAAAGAGTGAGAGGTATTAAAATAATACTCCATGCACCATGTGGTAGAGCACCTGGGTAAAAAAGGCAAGATCCTAAAAAGTCACTTGTTTATTTACTTAGACAGAACATAAGTTCCTAAATCCAAGAAAGTGATAAATAATCCTTTATTCCTACCAACAATATCTGCATATGTTAGTGTCGAAGCAGAGCCTGTTCACCTCTTTTCAATGGTGAAAGCAAAACTGAACTTTGACATCCCAAGCATGAAGAGCTGGATGTGTCTTCCCAGGAAGAAGAAGAGGACTCAGAAGAGCCTAGAGAATGGAGTTTGCTGGCAGGGAAGAAGAGAAGAGGCTAAAATGGCAGCAGCAAGTGCTGCTTCTATAAATGTTTAGTTCTCTTCCATACTGTCTATTTGTCAGATAACTCATATGGGAAGCAGGGGTCTTACAGCCAGTTTCTTCCTCATCCTGAGGGAATTCAACCCCTCTCTCACACTTTCAGTAGACTCCCAAGTAAAATAGTTTAAATGTGCAGAAAATCTTTGTTAAAAGGTGGGTATGCAAGCAAAAGAAGCCACTGCTGAGCAGCCAAGTATGCAAAAGTCATGCAAGAGGCCCAAGGGAAAACGGAAGTGTTGGTTTGGACACCTAACTAGAAGAGCTACAAATCCCAGTACCTCCTCTCGGAACTATGGCTGCTGTAGGCAGTGATTTTGTCATGCAAAATGTATAACTTTATGCATTCCTTTTTAAACATAGAATGTAAAATACAACATTCCCAGCAACACAGACCAGAACCCACAACTCATTATGGAACAATATGTGCCTCACCTGAGAGGAGGGAGATCACTTTCTCTCTAACATTATATAGGCTGGGTGAGCCCCCAGAAGAGCTTGGTAGAAGCTAGCTCTGAAGTGTGTGTTCACCTTATTCATTCGTACAGAAAAATTCAAAAAGGGAAGCAGAAATAAACCCAAATGCTTGCTAAACATTATAATGAATATTCCCTCTTGGTTATTTTTTAAATTTAAAATGAAGGAATGCCTCATCAGATAAGCATGGGTCTTACCCTACATATAACACGGGGGAAGGAGGGAAGTGAGCTCTCTAGTGCTAGGGTCATTAAAGGTCAGATTTTGTTACTTTTATTCCAGCTGTGTAGTTGAAAGGGTTAATGACTGTATTTAATGGAATTAATGGCAAAGTAAGATAATACTATAGTAAAGTCATAGTGGCAGAACAAAGACTGTGCTATTTATCTGTGCGTGTAAAAGTATATGCAGATCTGCATATACTCCTAAGCTTTCACATTCCTCCTCCATGAGTAGTTTGGCAAATCTTAACATTACTACAAAGAATATATATCAATCCATAGAATTTACTTCATAACTTTTTTCCCCTGTGCCTTAGCCAAGCCTCACCATGTGTGTGCATTAGAAACCCTTGACAAAAGCCAGCTGAGGGCTGAAATGCTGGGAATTTGCCCTCTTCACCCTTATGAATAAATCTTTCTTTAAAAGCAAGGAAAAAATCCTCTTGGCTTGGAATATCTCAGCATGCTGACTGTGCACAAACCACGGTTGGAATAATCATGCATTACTGTGATTTGTTTTTGTATTGACTCCTTGTCATGTTTTAAAAAAAGAATACAAGTATTATAATTTCTTATTGCTGTGCACCAGGTGCTTGCCAGATAGCTAAGGAGGGCCAGCTGTTAGCTTTCAGGAGATGCCAGTGGAAGAACTGATAGATTTTTTTAACCAATGCATTCAGAAAACTATAACATTCCTGCAAGAAGTACAGCATTTGCTTGCCTTGAGAAGAAGCACTAGGAAAGCAGTCCTCAATGCAGTTTCAGATGTCTTTTTCAGAAAAGAGGAGAAAGGCAGTGAAACATGTACTATGTGATGAGCTAATTCTTCATGGACCACCAGTGAGTGCTCTGCAAGCTACACTTTGAGAACCATTTCTGTAAATGGTGCCAAATGAATTCATGGTCTGATAAAACCAAAGAAAATGCTTCTGTCTCTTTCTATCTACCCATAAGCTGTGCAATGAAAGCCGTGATGCTCATTCCACTGCTACTCTTGGCACCAAGGTTTATGAAAGCTGCAAGTCCATGAAGGGAGTTTAGAGTGAAAAGAACCTTTGCCATCAGAAAATATAAGTGCAAGTGCTATCAGTGTTGTTCTTAAAGCAACTATTGCAACAGGTTGATAAGACTGGTTAAAAGACTAATTCTTATTATTTGCCACTTGATTTATAACAGGAACTAAGTTTTCTCCTGTTTGTGCAGATGTTTTAGTAACTAGAGGTGTTCTTTCTTGTTCCATCCCATCCCTTAAATGAGAAGGCTTTCAATTGAGCACAACTCCATTGATCTGATCTGGCACTAGCCCAGACAGCAAAGTTTGCCAGTGACTCCAGTGGAAGCTGATTCAGCTCTGTCCAGCTCTGTGTGTCGTGGGAGCAGCACTGCAGGTTTCTCCCTTTCCTGTCACGCCACACCACCATGGCTAGGGTCTGTGAGAGCTGATCAGAAGGAGCAACGCGGATGGACAAGGCCACAACTTCATTAACAAAACACTTGTGATGTCTGAGGAGGTCCAGAGCGACTACAGTGCTTCCTCTATTTGTAGTCACAAAGTAGCTTTTCCACAGTCTCTAACACCCTGACTCTCCTCCCCTCCTCTTCTGTAGAAAATGTAGTGGAATAAGGACCTCACAAGGCGACATCTCAGGGCTTGAACTTCTTTGGGTTTAAGGTCCACTAGCAAGATCCCAGTTCTCTTTTGCTCCTGGTACTTGGCTCTTTTATTTTTCTGTATGAGCTGTAACTTGGAATGACCTGAAACATTCCTACAGAAATGACCAGCATTCAGGTCAAAGTCCTCCACCAATCTGGGTTTTCCGGACATTGTGAAGAAGAGGAAAAATTTCCCAGTTTATCCCCAACAACAAAACCAACTGCTGGACACCAAAATTAATCACTAGTCAGCACCAAAGTTTTTTCAAACTATATTGTACCTATAATTCAGTTGCAATGAGGGAAGTGGTAGCTACAAAGTCAGAGAATTTAAACCCTGATGAAACAACAGTATTAAGGGGATAATGAAGACCGAGACAGACACTCTCTGTCTGAAATCTTGGGAGGCAGACAAGTGCTAGAAGAGATGGGATCCAAACTAAGTTCTCTGTCTTGTGCTTTCTTTATTCCTTCTAGACAGAACCTTTGGGATGGTAAATTTGTTCCACTTAAAAATCAAGTCTGTACCAATCATTTCACTTTGAATTGGGAGGTAATCTGAGTGTGAGTATAGTCAACAACATAATGGCAGTATTAGCAGCTAAAATACTTAGCAAAGATGCACATTCATAAAGAAAGCATTAGAAAAAAACTTGCTTAAATACAGCTGGATAAATAGCTTACGTAGATAAAGAGGAAAGAGATTACAGATCCTAGCATCTGGCCAGTCTCTTTCTTGACATGGTCCACTGCAAATTAAATAGACAAACCTATACCAAATAGCCCTAAGGTCCCTTTTTTCCCTGCATAGTTTCATGCTCCTTCAGCAAGATAGAAATGTCTTTTTAGAGACATACATTTTTTGAGAAGGGAAACTAGTTCAGTTATTAGGAGGAAGCTTGTTTTCCATATTTTCTTGAATTGGTTCCGAGACTCCTCATGCGCAGGCTCAGATTGTTCAAAAAAACCCCCACCTGTCACTTCTTTCAGCAAGTAGCTTCCGCTTATATTTCAGGAGTTTAAGATTTGTGATTTGCATACATCTGAACTGTGCACCTAGACTCTATTTATTCTGAAAAGGGGAAAGTAAGATCCTACTGATTTTTTCTGTGATTTCTCTCACTTGCTCCCTGAACCAGAAGGTGATTTTAAAGACAAAGGAAAAGATATAAATCTGACTGGCTATAAGGATTAGAACTTGAGGAAGAAATGAAAAATACAGTTTGGGAACTGTTTGCACACAGGTAAACTTGCTAATAGATTTTGTATAAAAACTGTATCTGGTAGATCAGTAAGAGTAAGGAGGAATAAGAAGTAAGGATACAACTGCAGGATTTGATCAACAAAGCTAGATGAGAGTGAAGCAGACATATAGCCTGGAAGCCAAGAGAAGGCAGAAATCAGAGAAAGTGAGAGAAAGAGGAATTGCATAAAAGGTAGGAGGCAGAATAAACATAAAGATGATAGAAACATGCCCATTAGATTTAACTGAAGTGACAGTTGAAAGAAACCTCTAGCTTAGATGATCTGCTGGCAAAGATAAACCGTTTTTGGTAAAATCCTTTTTAATCCCTCTAACTTGTAATTCTATGGCCCCCTTTTACATACCAAAATAAACTTTCTCCCACATTCTGTATCACTCTGTCATTAGGACTGTTATTTCAACTTTTCATTTTGAAAAACATTCAGCCCTCTAATAGCCAGTCAGGAACAGGAGATTTATTTTATCCCTTTTTTAAAAGAAAACGGTCTTAGAAGCCAAAGTTTACAGAAGAAAAGTGCAGTAGAGTACTTCCAATACACACCACTTTTTCCAAATACAGTGAAGGTACAAGATAAGTCAGTCACATGAAGCACAAGACAGTACTGAAGAAAAGAAAAAAGTTATATATTATTGAGACCAGTCCTGCCTTGGCTGGGAGAGAGTTTAATGATCTCATGGGTCTTTTCCAGTTCTAACTCCTACTGTATGATAGCTCTTCTGACTGTGAGCAAGTAAAGAAAAAAACTAAGGGTAAAAATGAAGCCAGTGTCAGATTGAAGTGTGTCCCTCAGAGGGGCAAAGGGTAAGGCATGGCTCCTTCTTCCCCCAGTATGCATGTTGGACAACATGCATTGCTGCCTAATTTCATCTTTAAGACATCTCACCTCTTTTCTGGGCAGCTGGCTTGCTTCCTTCCCCTAAACCAGTGAGGGGGTTAAAAGGAACATAGGAGAATTTTAGCACTCTCATTTCAGGTTTTCACCGTCTTACACCAGTTTTATACCACTGAGTTTCACTCAGTTCCTTTCAGAACAGACGCCTCTGGTTTTCACACCTGTACAAGAGGTGTGAAAACTAGAGGTTCTAGATATTTTGCCTGCCCCTCTGCTTACTCGTTTTCTTGCTGTCCTGCTGCGGAATTCAGAGCCAGAATCTATTTCTGGTGGCTCTGGATATTCAGTATCTTAGTCAAGCCACAAGGGCTAGCGATCAGATTGGAGAGGACTTTGTCACTGCCCTTGGTGGGACAGAGAGACCTCTTATGGCCTACCTTCAGAAATTGAGAAGGATCAATAGGAACAAGTTCTAGCTTGTATTAAATATTGTATAGGAATTAGAACAATTAGCTGGTGAAGGAGTTTCATTTCACTAATTCAATCAATCCTTATTTTGTAAAACAAAATATTGTCTAAACTTGAACTTTCAGATATTTAGCTTACCAGGGCAGATTTTCAGTGAAGGAGGCAGAGTCACAATCTTCCAGTTTCACCACGTGGTGTTCATTTGCTTTGTTTTTAGCATAGGGAAGAAGCTGGCAGCTTTGTCATCAATATTACAGTGGCATCCAGCCATGGTCTGCCACTTACAACCTTCCCTCCACTGTCTGCATTGACATATAGAAAAGAGAAAGTGATGTGATGCATTTTATATAGACAGAAGGAATGATATTTAGAAAAGGGAGAGTTAGTCCCTATAGACCACTGTAATCTGAATTCAGTGAGTTAATAAAAAAACAGGTATTTTGGGGAACTATAGGGTTGAGAAAGAGAGCGCCATAATGTTGGATAAGGGGATATGGACACATTTGAAAAGTGTCATTAAAGCCTGTGTGCCTCGTGATACCTTATTTTTTTCATATATATGTTGCTTTTAAACAAAAGACCTATTTATTAGATGGCTTAAATTTGAAGGGTTCTTCAAGCTCATTTTGCATATGCTGGCTATGGTCTCATGCGCTATTACTGACACGAGTCCATCTGTGGGAGCTTTAATGCTGCACCTTTAGTGGAAAGACCATATCACATTTAAATGAGTTGAAAATGCGAAGGAAAAATCCCAGTGTCTAAGCTAAGGTTTCACCACATAATGGGCCTTCTTGTTCTCTGTCTACTTAATGAGATGTGAGTATCTTAAAGATCATGTGAAAATCAACATGACTAAACAAAGGTAATTTCACCACCCACTCTTTTTCCTTAAAACAAAGTGTTCTAGACAACTATGTGTAAATCCATGGGATACAGTATTACAGCTGTCATCACATCAAGTCAGACAATATAAGAATCATCTTTTCAGAAGTTGTATTAGCCAAGATATATGTTATATGTTTTTTATTGCTGCTTAATTGTGCGATATTTGTGTTGGACTAGAAGTACAAAGGGTTGAGATTATGCAATGTGTCTTATTTTATGCCGATGCTGGAGTGTTAATGATTGAGTTTCTTCCAACTATGTCATTCTGGTTGTGCAATCTTCAAATTTCACCAGTTTACATTTCCTCTCATTATTTATTAACGTATCTTGTAATCAGTTATTACAAAATCCTATAAAACAGTAGACTGTACAAAACTGAATACTTATTCTGAAAGTAGAATGTAATTCTTGACAAAATAAATCCAGAAGTTGTATTAATATGGCAGAATAGTAGAGAGTTATGATAGTAGCTTTAGGAGTCCAGTTTGAGCTTCCCTGCCAACACCTTATAACAGCAATTTGACTGATGGTCCTCTGTGAAAGCCCAGGTGATCCTTCTGACAGATGCAGTGACCATAATAGGTTTCATAAGGCATAGCGGAAAATCAGCTAGAGCTCAATTTTGGAAAATTTTCATCCATAAATTTGAATTTCTGTTGGAGCATCTTAGTCTAATTTTTCCTTCCTGTTGGAAAATAAAGGTAGTTTGGGAATTTCAACATAAGGTTTTTCTTATGGTGTTATTTTGTAAAACTGTAATGGTTTTATGACATTATTTTCTTATGGTGTTATTTTTTATGGTCTTATTTTGTATTGTCATAACATATAAAGTCAAAATCAGAAGAAAGTACTTTGACTCATTCAAAGATATTTACTTTTTAAAAACATCTTTCCTTTAAAAAATATTTTCATTCCATTGAAAGTTGTAAAATACCAAATTTTCATTTCAGTTTAATCTCTATTAGCATAACAGTGTCCTCAAAATAATCTAAAAATCACATTTTGTAACTTTTACATGCAGCGTGCTTGAAGTGCCATTCTGTTTGAAATTCCAGATGACACTGAATTTCTTTTAATATAAATTGCCTTTTTCAGATCCTTGGTAGAAGAGAATTTTATTAAAAAGTGGACTTTTTTCAGTTTCTATTTCTACAGCGCTATTTTTACTAGGATGAAAGGTGACAGGAACAACTGTTGGCTTATCAATATCTGTGACATGCTGTAGACAGTATCATTTAACCATGCTGATCAACTGATCCATGTCCACCCTGCCAAAAAGAGAACAACTGCAACCTGTTAGCACATGGGAACTGTCGCTTCCCCTGTCTACCCTACAATCGTAACACTGCTAGTTGGCATGTTGGCTATCACCTGCCAAGGCCCACGTGCTATGGAAGGCACAAAACTGTGGTCTTCTCAAGGAGGACCGCGTGGCCTTCTTGAAGGAGCAGGACCTCGGCTCCAACTCCCTTCTGCAGCATGGAAGCAAACTGAGGTCAGCAGTAAGCAAATACGAGGAGTGTAATTGTTGCTGCTGCCTACTACTAGATGTACCTACATACCAGTCTGGGAAGGGACTTTCTGGTTGTTTCCTCTCTTCTCACATCATTTAAGAATTACTGCTGGAATACTTCAGGTCCTTGGACTGTGGACTCCGTGCTCCCGCTTGCTGAGAACTCACTAAAACAGTTGAGCAAAAGGGCTTAGCTATGTTGAGGATGGGCACTGCAGCATTTTTAACTTCCTGCCTAGGGGAATTTAGGGCCTTCGTTTCAGTCAGTTGAGGGAGTGCATGGGGAGTACGAAACAGGTAGTACTGAATGAGAAACTGTCTAAAGTATCCATTGGGAAATGCTGAGGTAAGAGGGAAGAGGGCCATCCTAGGACATTCAGGAACAGAAGTTTTTACTCAGGGTGCAAATTCCCTTTAGAAAGCAGGCTAAACAAAACCCTTACTGATCACATTCCAGCTGACAATTTATTTATGGGACCTTAGGGACAAAATGAAAGCAAGGATATTTCTATCTGTGACACCAGTGCTTTGTGCTAAAACTTGTCCTGAAGGTTTGCTGTCATTGTTAGGTGCTCATTAGGTGAGTAGCTTGATTAAGCTCTTCACGAGGGACAGAAGTAGGAAATCACAGTAAGAGCATCATAGGGATACTTAAGCATGTGCTCATCGCTATCAAGGAGTGACTGCACCTGAGCACGTCCGGATTTATAGGGAAAATGTGCTGTACCATAGGCCCTATGGTAGGAGCCTGAAGCTCCATGTTTTTGGTGCAGCTCTTAAAGGGATCCATTTTTTTGTGGATCAGCTGCAGGCACAGGGAAAGCTTGGACCTGAAACACTCTGAAGGAATAGTTTGAAAACCATGAGTAAGCTCAAAGCAAGTCCCCTACTGAGAAATGCAAAGAGATGTTTTATTTTCAAAAGAAAATAACAGTTGGTTTCAAAACAATCTTGTATTTCCAACAGAGTTATTTGTAGGAAAAAAGGATGAAAATATTGGAATGAAGTGCAATCACAAGAATGTAGGGTGAAGTTAACAACAGCAAGGTCGTCATTATGAAAAATTCTAGGATTCAGTCTTCTTTGCCAAAACATACATAAATATCTATAGTGCTGTTAATGAGACCTAGGCCTCTAACACCAGACAGTGTAATTATGTCTGAGCATTATTAGAAAAGCTAAATAGGTGTTAATTGAACATTTCCTTTTTTTTTTTTGTTTTTTTGTTTTTGCTGGCCCCTCCCCTTGTCTCCAAGATCATTAGCTCCTTGGCAATTGCCCTGTCCCCTCACCACAAGACTGGAGGGAACTCCAGGCAGTCAAGAGCTGGAAAAGGCCCAGCAGTTCCACCATGTGACTCCATTTGCAGTACTGAATAGAAGACAGCCTCTTTTAATAATACTCCAGCACCTTTTTTTGAGATCATGCCATTAATCTCTAGCTGTTACATTCCCCTGGAGCTGGAAGAATTAAAGGGGGAAAAAAACCACCTCCGTCAACTGAAAAAACTCTATCCTTCATGTAGGGACAGGAAACCATCAGTGGAATCAAACCTCCCATGGTGCTGAGCTAACTGCACCTCATTACAGAGGCATTAGTGAAGAGCTGTATAATCACATTTTTATGGCTTAACAGGTAGAAAAGCAAAATTGAGTGCAATTAATTGCCCCTTGGGAACAGACAGTGACCGCTCCTGAGTGACAAACACTTTTGATCTCAGATTCATATTACTAATTTGTTCCAGAAGATACTAAATGCATTTGATAGCAAATTCCTGGAACTTCTCAGGTATCATTCAAAACTTCCAAAAGAATGTTTTTGTTTTTATTTCCTCTGCTAACCCAGAAGCAAAGTATGACCCAAACTATTTCACTAGGAAAACTTATAAGTTTCTTCATAAAAATAATTCTGCCTTTGCTCCTGTGTCCAATGTTTTAGGGGACTATTTTGTTACAGTATAAACAGGTTAAATATATTACCCTATATATACAAAATATTGGTACATATTTTTCAGTCGATTATTTAGAGACTTTTATTCAAAAACAAAATCCAAAATAAATGAACATATTGACTATTTTTATAAAGGTACAAATCAGCAAAAATAGCCTTTTTTAACTCCATAAGCAAGAAGAAAATTATTATTACTGGAATAAATAGCTTGACTTCTAAATATAAACTGGAGGCAAAATTATAAACTCTCAAGATTTTTCTGGTTGATATTCAATCTGAGTGGATAATATGAACAGATCAGTCCTTTCCAAAACACCAGATCAGGATATGGTTTTAGTAATAGATATCTATGTCACTTCTCAGTGTCCTTGTTTTGTGTATGATGACTGGCTTCGAAGTCTAATCCCCTTCCTTGCCTGAAGGGAGCTTAAAACCTCAGCCCTAGGATGCTGCACTACAATGCAATGACTTAATGCAAGGCTCTCACACAACCTTGATGAAGCCGCTCCACTTTAAAGAAATAATTTATTTGAGTATGTAAAGGGTCCCACTCTGCCTTGCCAAGGAATCCCTTAACTCATTAACAATCATTCTCATTTTTTCATGCCTTTTGTCCTTCAACATAAAATTAACTATTCGCTGTGAACTACAAGAGGAAGTGACACAGAGACCATCCTGGAATAACCACAGCCTGGCAGTTTATGTTGTCTCCTGGGAGTGGGAAAAAACTTCTTGTGGAGGGATCAAAAATGTTAAAAGCACCCAGAGCTTTAATGACTGGCCTATCGAGTAAAACAGGAATTACCCTTTCAGCTAGCTTGGGAATGTGTGGGAAGGGGGGGACATGGGGAGGTGTTGATAAGTGCGATCATCTACCAAATCAAACTGTATTTTTAGAGAAGTGAAGGAATGTGCATTTTATGGGCCCTGAAGGAGTTGAGCTATGAGAAAGGAACTCTGCAGTTTACTGCTGTCAGATTACAGACAGATATGTACATACCTAGTAAAAAGGTTTTGGTACCATAGCAACATTAGTAATGGAAATATAGGCTCCAAAAGAGCTAAGTTTTGATAGTCCTAGATGGCGGTTTTGTAGCTGCCAAGTGTTGACTTGAAACAAAGTTTTTCTGGAATTTAGATGCTTAAGTAGCCATTGAATATGTAATGGTCAGATAACAATTTAACAGGCAGTCAAAAGACTGGGATGGGAGGAGAAAACAAACATTAGAGCTGGTTTTATTCTTTTGACAGTAGTTTCACATGAGCTAACCCTATTTCCTCCTGATCCAGAATGACAGGATCAATAGAGTTCTGATATTTTATACCCATTGAAGATCTGTCTTTTACTTGTTAATTTTACAAGGTTTTCACTGAAATTACTTGAAAGCTTTCTGAAAAATGTCTCTGAGGAACAGAGACCCCTCTTAACAGAACTCAGCACAGAGCTAATTGAACAAAATGAACCGACTCATTTAAAATCCTTTGGAATTAGATATTTTAATGTAAACATCCAGGGAGAATGTGAGTACTTTTTTTGATGGTTTTTATTTGGAGTGTTTTTTTAACCCAGTTATTTCCAGCTAATCACATTTCTGCAATATGATGGCATCGTCTGCATTTTTAAAAAATATGTTGTCTGTACATACAAGGAATTATAGCCGAGAGAATCCTAAATCCCATATGGGTTTCATCAGATCAAGCACTGAAGTACTTGAAGGCCCGTTTGCAAAGCTCTGTCTAGTTGTTAGTCTTTCAATCTTTCAGAGTTTCCACCAAAGACGACTTGTTTTTCACCTTCCTCCTCACTTCATTTTTAACCTTGATGTTGAAGATTTGTAAATGTTGCCCCTGTTAAGTTTATTGTAATAGCAGCACAGGTGAATTGAGAAGTGTGACAAAGGCTCATGATGAAGGCTAGACACATGAACCATTTTGTTTTCTCCGGTTTTAATATGCTTTTATGGAAACCTGGCAAGGAAGGAATTCACTGTTGGAGCTGATAATGCTGAATGACATCTCTTGGTTTATGAAAATTATACCCTTTCTCCCTCTTTAGGTTTTGTTCTTTTTGCCCCCCCTCTCAGATAAGAGTCATGGGTTTAGGAACTTTGCTGCTTCGCCTTTTGAACCTTTAGTTTTCTCCAGTACATCCATTACTTTCCTGTTTATTTGGCTCTATCACAGCACTCCACCTCTAGTTATGAAGGCAGAAAACACTGAATCATTATGAATTAGGGAGGGCTGAGAAGAGGCTCCAAAGGGGACACTAGCCAGGGAGAATGCTCGTCTATTTAAACAGGGACGAAGCATGTCCCAAGGCTGCTGTCAAATATAGATCTCCCTCTATACGGCCTCTGTCTGTGTGTGAGAAGCTTTTATTTTGCTTAAGCTCCTGGTACCTGCTAATGATGTGATCACTGAAGTACACGTGTCCTGCAATAAAAACATGTTGCACCTCCTCGTGTGTTTGTTCATCAGTCCTCTCTATTAGCTGATCTAGTAGAGTTGCTGTTTTAGCTCAGTGGGTGGAGGTTTGTGGTTTTGGAAGCCACATTTAAATCCCAGTGCTGTGTTTGTGGTTGGCTGATGATCCTGGGGTCAGTTTGTCTGTGGTCACAGATCATTACACCCTGTAGACAGCAACTCTCATACCACATCACCAAAAATTATACCCTCTGAACACAGTCATGTCTTCTGAACCATCTGAATATTTTAAACTACTAATCTTTTGAAGATTTTGCATGCTAATTGACTTGGAAAAGACACTTTTGATGAATTTTACCTTTTTGATATGTTTTAAGAATTTTGTTTCTACATATAGTAATTTCCTCCAGGTTTTTGATGAACAGAAAGTATTTCATATTAATGCATCACAAATGAACTAGTTTGAGAGCATCTATTATGGAAAAAGAACACAATGCTTCCACTACCTTCAGTGGGTGTTGGATTCTTCCCTGAGTACGAGAATATGTCAAATTCAGATCAGTCACAAAAAATAACAAACTGGCCAAATCTTGCTCTTTTTCCTCATACTAAATATTAGAAAAGTTAACTACATTCTTAAATGTACATCATCAAATTTTGTACATAACTGAATCCTATATCTCTACTTAAAGGGACGTAGAATCAAGTCATAGAGCTTCAACATTTGGAGTAAAGCAAAAGAGCACACACAGCAGACTGCTGTAGTTGGTAAAGATGAACTAGATGTGCTTTGCAGGCTTGAAGATGAAGCTGTAACCTGAAGTTACAGCATCTGTGACTCACAGATCTGAGTAAATATTTGTCTGCTGGAGTCCATTTCTGCTTTACCAGCAGAGGCAGAGGCTTTCTTATGAGTCTCTGGATGTCCTGCAACTTTCTGTAATTGCTGGCTATACATGTACAAATGTTGGTTAAAATGACTTGGCATATGCAAGTACACTGACCAGCTTCTTTCATGGGTAAGGAAATAAAACAGAAGAGGGAGACAACTTTTTTTTTTTTTTTTCCATACAGGTGCTTCTAAAAATACAGATCACTTTTCAATATGCAATTTTAACCACTGGATGCAAATATATGTGTTGGAACTCAAAGTACTTAAATCAGAGTTTGATTTTCCTAATCTTTTACTTATCTGAGTTCCTCAAAAAGTAGAAAAAATGTGATGCAAAGTTATAAACTACTTGATTTATTTCCCGATCTATTGGGATTCTCAAGAGTCCCATTCTTTAAACATATTTTTGGGAAGAGAAATTAATAACAGCACTCAAAACTGATATTATAAATCAATGCCACTCCCTCCAGCTATGATCTTTCAAGGGGCATATATTGTTCACGGTATGGATCTATTAATAAAGTAACCACAGCAAAAAACCAAAGCAACCAACCAAAAAACCAGGCACTTTAGTGGCAACCTACTTTGGACTGTGTGATACTGTAGTGCTTGCAGATTATTATACACTGTAAAAACATGTCTCAAGCCCGGAAAGCCAAATCTGAACAATTTTAATTAGTTCACCATGAAGAGGCTTTCTTCCACACATAAGGTTTTTTTCAAACTTAACTGCTTTCTAAAAAACAAAGCAGATAGATAGATAAGACCTCTAACCTTGTCTGGAATAGAAGAAACTCCATTTTGCAGTAAGTTTATCCAGTTTAAGGTTAAGAAGTTTTGTTAGGAAGTTGTGCTTGTAACTGTTTACAACAGCTGGACTTTTAGGCAGGAGCCATCAGTTTAGCAGCACTGAGTCCCATGCTGAAAAGAGCCTTGTTAGGATTTGCATCTTTTTATATTTGAACACAGGTTATTAACCCAGTCATTTCATTGCTGCCCGCTGTGCTGATCATTTCCTACCTGACCCAATGTACACAATTCCTGGGCAAGCCTCAGAAGGAAAGAAACCTCTTCAGTATTACAAGAACTTGTGCCTCTCCATCTGGTTCTGTCTAAATCCACTCTTACTTCTGAATACTCTTAACTGTTATCCCCCATTGCTTAGTGTTTTGATTGGTCTTGTTCAGGCACCTGCCTTCCCTGAGCTCTTCCAGATGCTCCCCTTCGTCATGCAGCCCGGAGCGGCTCAAGGAAGCTGTAGTCTAAAAAGAGAGGCAGATAATTATAACATCACTCACAGAGTGTCCCTGCATCTGGGTATGCCAGCTCCGAGTTGCTGGACTCAATTGCCCTGATTGGAGCACGTTCAGTGTTGGAGCATGTTCAGTACCGTCTGGAGAACTGACAAGATGCAGGCATCCTTATACAGATATTACAGAGTGAGACAGAAAAAAGAGGATTTATGGATCTTATGCTGTCCAAATGATAAAGAAGTGGACTGCAAGTTTGTTCTAAAAATTCATTACTGTAAAATTTGATAAAAAACCCCCAAGCAATACGGGGCACCCTTAGCTTAACATAACAAGTCCTCTCTTCCTAGCCCCTGAAGAACTCTTCCTGTAAGACATGGGCCCCAACCACAAAGCATTTAATCAGAGCAGCCCAAAACTTGGTGACTTTGCAGATATAGACATTGGTTTGCTTAATCATGGAGACGGGCAAACTGCCACTGTGACCATACAGGTTTTTTCCTGAACAAGCCTGAAAATGTTTCAGTATGATTGCAGGTATTTTGTGTGCCATTACACAAACGTAAGAGTTTTCACAGATTTCTGGGTATGGGCTAAATAAGGCAGAATTAACGCTTGTCTTGTGGTACTCTACAAGTTACTTTTCTTGTCTCCTCTCACCATTCTTCTCTTCCTCGTTCTTTCTCAGCATGTTAAAAAACGCTGCAATTGTCAAACTTCAGTCTTTACTTCCCTGCATA